>NW_021026000.1:511096-560503 GCF_004153795.1 Camellia sinensis | reverse complement strand
GTATGATTTTTTTTTTCTTGCAAATTTTTGGGTTTGTGGATGTTTGTGGATCAAAACAACAATGTTGCCTCATTTGAGTCAATTTTCTGTAAATTTCTGGGTTTGTTAATATTTTCTAGAGATGGAAGGAACATTTTTGTGGGCAAAATCGTCATTCACACTCTAATACCAACGGCTTAAATTCTAATACCAAGTCCTTTGCACCTTTGCTAATCCCCTCGTTGGAGGGGATTCAGAGTCCGAACGGATTAGCACTCCAGTGGCCATTTTTTTTTTTACCCAATTCACTATGGTGCTTCCAATTGAAGAATTCTAACTCTGAGAGAGGGAGAGAGAAAGTAGGGGTTCCTAGGCCTTGCTCCCTGTTAGGACTCTTTGTTGTCAAATTCCATGGATCAAACCCAAGGTTGTAATTTTTTAAATTCACATGTTGGGTCAAACTAGGATTACTTTGGATTTCTCTAAGAAGTTGATTTTCTTCCAAAACTAGGATTACTTTGGAGTCCTTTAAGAAGTTGGTTTTCTTCCAAAAACAGGATTACTTTGGATTTTCTATAAGTAGTTGGTTTTCTCCCAAAACTAGACTATTCATTATTTTTTCCTCCAGATCTTCTTTTTGGTTCTTAAGGTTTATATCTGGGGATATTTTGTTAGTTTTCTTTGATGTCTTATTGAGTATTCAACTCATGGTTTAAAACGAATACATCAAAGGTTTTGTTTGTTCTACACAAAAGAGAGAGTTGTTTTTCGGTAGATTCTGAAGAATTCGAGCTTGAAGCTTCAGTGGATTCTGGAGTGGCTCATCAGAAAGACAATTCCGAGGTGAAGACGGGGTTGGAAAAGGCACATAGAGGTTGGTTCAATTCGGGCGTGGATTCGCTAGGTAATTGAGAGTATACCTGTGCAATTCTTTTATATTTTCTTAGTGAATTGTTTTGTGGCTGTTGCTCGTGATTTTTTATCACAATTGGAGGTGTTCAATTGTGGTTTTTCCACGTAAAATCGTTGTGTCGATTTATCTTGATTGTTTGATTGAGATTCTTATATACTGTTTAAAATTGATACATAATCACAAATCAACATATGGGGGATTTCTAGATTTTTCAATACCCATCGCTGTGGATGATTTTAGGAATTTAGTATTTAGATTTTAAATTGATTTGTAGAATAATGAATGATTGGATAATATATATTCATTTACAGGTTATAAATATACATATATATATATATAGATTATATATATTATTAATTGTGCATATATATATATATATATGTTAGAGTTGGTTATTCAAATTTTGTTTTCCTTTTTATTTACATGTCATAATTTAACACCATCAAACCTAAACATTTGTAATTTATTACTTTCACTGGGAGTGGTTTGATAATGGAGGTACCGGTGAGAGTTTGCAAATATCCATGTTGCATTCATCTATGTAGAGATTTCTAAATCTGGGCTTTTAAAAATGAAGAAGAAAGGCTGTTTTGAAAATTGGTAATGAAGATGAGGGTATTTTAGTTATTTAATTCGGATAAAAAATTATCTTTCCATAACCAATTGCACAGCCCTCCTGTGTGTTGCACAGCCTATTAAAATAAATGAAAAAACTAACTATGCATTTCACTCTATCAATCACAGAAAATTTATAGTGATATTCAACATCAAGAAGTGATCCGCATATATAGTGATATTCAACGTCAAGAAGTGATCCGCATATGACTTATATTATAAGGGGATAAAGTGACGTTTATCCATAATAATAATCCTGTGACGGCACTTGTGTTCATGATAAAACTGACAATTGGGTCAAGGTTCATAAGTAGTGCTGGTTCTAACCTTTATCCTTTTCTTAACTCAATCGTATGTACTATTCAATGATTGAATTCAAATTAATTATGTTTTTCACTTATTGATTATTTTTATTTTTTCATAATTTATATTCACCTTCTCTTTATTTTTATTCTTTTATAATTTATACTGACTGTCTTTGAAATTGAAGATAATTACAGAAATTAATATTGAAATTTTGAAATAACACTAATAATCGTACTTAAAGTTTAAATTTTTGTTACAAATACCACCTCTATTGGTTTATCATCAATTTAAAAAAAAGGAAATGGCTGATATAACTAAAAAGACAAAAAAAAGAAAAACTATATTTTCAATTTTTCCTTTTACAAATCCCACCTTTATGTTTGGCATTAATTTTTTTTTTAAACTATTTTAGTCATAAAAAGACAAAATAAGTTAACAAGTCAATAAAATAAAATATCACATCTAAATCATAATTATTTTATTTTATTTCATTTTTCATAATGAATAATTTATATTTTAAACAAATCTCAGCGGATATATTTATAATTTATCAAAAAAGAAAATAAGATATTGAGTTACTTTTCTTGATTTTCACATTTACACGGCAGGATTATTTGTTTGGAATGTCCTAAATAAGTGCATTTTTTGAATTTTTAGACTAAAAAGTTGAGGAAAAAAATATGATTATTTGGGTTAACTTTTTGAATTTTTATGGAAAAATGTATATTAAAAAATTATATAAATTAGTGTGTAGGAATTAGTGTGTAGGAAAAAATTAGAATTGTGAGTTGTGCAACTATAATTTTTGACTTTTTGACTTTTTGAGTAACTTTTTGACTTTTTGACCACATGCCAAACTTTAATGTGGATAGGGTGGGTATCTGGGAAGTTGCTATTTTAATAGACTATTTTAGTTTTTAATTATTTTAGTAGGTTAAATTTTTGTGTTTTGGAAGATAATTAATTTTTTTTTGTAATTGGATGTGAGGTTTGTGAAACAAAAAATGAAATGATTATAGTTTAAATGTGATATTTTGTCTTATTAATTATTTTAGTCTATTTTATCTTTTTGTGAATTTTAGACTAAGGCCTTATTTGAAAATAAGTTTTTTTAATAATTTTTTAATTTTTTAGTTTAAATATGATGTAAAAATATTAATATGTTTAGGATAAATTTTTTTTTTTTTAGGAAAAGATATAAAGAAATCTTATTCAAAAAATATGTTTCAAAATACAAACCAAACGTATCCTATAATTCCAAATCAAACTGAATCACATTTGACTGATCTAATTTAGGTCTTATTTGTTATAACATAAAAAGGTAAAAAAGTCACTATCTTATTTAAGAGGTTGTTTGTAGTGTTCTAAATAAGTGTACTTTTTATCTTTTTGGACTAAAAAATTGAAGAAAAAAATATGGATGCTTGGGTTAATTTTTTGACTTTTTATAAAAAAATGTGCATTAAAAAATTGTATAAATTAATATATAGGGAAAAATTAGGATTGTGAGTTGTGCAGCCATAATTTTTGACTTTTAGTGAATAGTGATAACTTTTAACTTTTTGGATAACTTTTTGACTTTTTGACTACATGCCAAACTTCAATGTGGATAGGGTGGATATGTGAGAAGTTGCTATTTTAATAGACTATTTTAGTTTTTAATTATTTTAGTAGGTTAAATTTTTGTGTTTTGAAAGATAATTAATTTTTTTGTAATTGGATGTGATGTTTCTGAAACAAAAAATGAAATGATTATAGTTTAAATATGATATTTTGTCTTATTAATTATTTTAGTCTATTTTATATTTTTGTGAATTTTAGACTAAGGCCTTATTTGGAAACAAGTTTTTCTAATAATTTTTTAATTTTTTAGTTAAAATATGATGTAAAAATATTAGTATATTTAAGATAAATTTTTAATTTTTTACGAAAAGATATAAAAAAAAATGAAGAGAAAAAAATTAAGCTAAAATTTGACTTCTCACACAGCCCAAGATAAGATATCTCAAGAAAGCCAAACCAAACAAAACCTTATTCTCTGTGAGCCTTCAAGGTTTACATTTAAATACTCCCGTCCCTTGCTCAGAGAGAGAGAGAGAGAGAGAGAGATGGAGACTATTGCAGAAGCTGAGGTAAACCAAACCATGTCAGAATCAAAGGAGCAATCCACATCCACACCGGAGCCGGTGAGCTCGGCGTTGGAAGATGTGCTATCGGATACGAGTTTGTCGTACGTACAGAGACTACAACGAGCCACAACCATTGAACTTAATACTCTCTTCAAGCTTGCGGCTCCTGCAATTGTAGTTTACTTGCTCAACAATGTCACTTCCATGGCCACCCAAATCTTTTGTGGCCATCTTGGAAATCTTGAGCTTGCTGCTGCTTCTCTTGGCAACAATGGCATCCAAATCTTTGCCTATGGTGTCATGGTAACTCTCTCTCTCTCTCTCTCTCTCTCTCTCACGTTCGTGGATGTTTATGTGAGTATCCATGTTGCATTCATCTATGTGTCCACGTAACATATGTGAACATGCATACATATAAAAATTGGTACACATACAAGATTTTTTTTTTATTTTTTTATTTTGTTCTATTACAAAATAATAAAAAAAAATTATGGGAAGTTACACTTTGCCTCCTTTATTTTTTTGGGTTATGGGATATTCGGATCCGTTTAAGTGTACTTAGACTAATTTAAAGATCCATGCAAAGTGCCTCTTTCACGTGAATCAGACAAATATCAAGCGTGACCTCAAAGAATTAATAACACCTAATAAAAGTTAAACTTGTAACTTGAAAGGAGTACACTCCCAACCCCCAAACCCCAAACTTACTTTGTCTCTTTTACATTTTGTCATCTTTCTCATTTTGTCCCTTGATTTTTTTTTCCTCACTTTTGCCATCATATTTCAAGTTTTTTTTTCTAAATTACTCCAAGAATTAATTTATATTCAAAATTAGACAAATAATAGCACACTAACAGTCATGTAACATAAAATATTTTATTATATATAACTCACATATTTGACATAAATCACAATATAATTATATATTTTTATGTCATGTATCAATTAATGTGATATTTTCTATCTAATTTTAATTCGAAATTAATTTTAAAAAAAATTTAAAATATGAAAGTCAAAATGAAAAAAAAGAAAAATGCTTCAAAGGCCAAAATAAAAATAAAAATAAAAAAGGGCTTAAAAGATAGTTTATTTATTTTAAGTGAAAGGGATGGTTGAGTGACCAGTAGTCCCATCAAAGCCAATATACACCGAGACGACGAGACATAAAAGAGAATAGTACTTCTGTATTTTGAACCTATAAAATCTACATCGGAAAGAATCAAAACAACTTTGTAGTATTATGTTTATGTCACAATCAGTGGAGTCACTAGAAGTCCAGAAGGGGCTTATTGCTTCCTCAACTTTTTAAAAATTAGATTTTATTATAAGGTTTTGAGATTTTTTTAAAGTTGTTTTTAAAAAAAACAACCAAATCAGTCCGTCGCATTTTGGACGAACACGTAATGACGATTGGATGATTACGGATTGATTTTTTTAATCCATCTAATTTTAGACGGATAGCGAATTTGAGATTCTTTTAATCACAACCAAACCGCCAAACAACAAGCACCCCTAGTAATTTGTAAGATTTTGTGTTTTCAATTTATTTAGATATTTTATTTGTGTTTTCAATTGAAAAATAATTTAAATGTTCTGTTGAAAAAGAGTTTTCAACTTGAATATATTTTTTGAATTGAAAAAAGTAAATGTATTATTTATCTAATTTTTTTAGTTTTTAAATCTAACTCTAAAAATAATAAATAAAAAAGATGATATATGTTGGTTGGTTTTTGTTTTCAAAAACCGATATAAAAGTAACAATACAAAGACATACAATCTCTATTACTGCTCTATTTATGATTTTGGGTGTTTGAATTATTTTTACATTTTAAAAACTACAGATTGAAATATTTTATGTGGATGAAACATGCAGTGATTGTATTATTCTAAAGTTTTAAACTTTCTTTCTTTAGATGAGATATGCAGTGATTGTAATGCTTTTTTAAGTCATTGACAGTAACATTTTTTTTTTTGAAAAAGTGCACAAGTTGAGTTATATTAAAAATTTATAACGATTCACATCAATCCGCCAATCCACTCAATCCACATTCGCCGAATTAACAGAGGGATGGGAATTTATTTTCTCCAATCCGCCAATCTGACGATCGGATGGCGGATTGAAAGTTCCGTAGCCGTAACCAACTCACGCCCATCCCTAGTTAAGATCATACACAAACATTAAAATGGTATATCCAACATAAATTAACAAATGCTACATGATAATATATGTTTCAGCTTGGAATGGGAAGTGCAGTGGAGACACTATGTGTTTTTTAGTTTTTAAATCTAACTCTAAAAATAATAAATAAAAAAGATGATATATGTTGGTTGGTTTTTGTTTTCAAAAACCGATATAAAAGTAACAATACAAAGACATAAAATTTCTATTACTGCTCTATTTATGATTTTGGTGGTTTGAATTGTTTTTACATTTTAAAAACTACAGATTGAAATACTTTATGTGGATGAAACATGCAGTGATTGTATTATTCTAAAGTTTTAAATTTTCTTTCTTTGGATGAGATATGCAGTGATTGTAATGCTTTTTTAAGTCATTGACAGTAACACTTTTTTTTTTGAGAAAGTGCACAAGTTGAATTATGTTAAAAATTTATACCGATTCACATCAATCCGCCAATCCAATCAATCCACATTCGTCGAATTGACAGACAGATGGGAATTTATTTTCTCCAATCCGCCAATCTGACAAACAAATGGCGGATTGAAAGTTCCGTAGCCGCAACCAACCCACGCTCATCCCTAGTTAAGATCATATACAAACATTAAAATGGTATATCCAATATAAATTAACAAATGCTACATGATAATATATGTTTCAGCTTGGAATGGGAAGTGCAGTGGAGACACTATGTGGCCAAGCCTATGGAGCTCATAAGTATGGAATGCTAGGCATATATTTACAAAGATCAGCAATCCTCCTCATGGCAACAGGCATTCCAGTCACACTCATCTACATATTCTCTAAGCCCCTCCTCCTGTTGCTCGGCGAATCGTCAGAAATAGCGTCTGCAGCCTCCATATTCGTATACGGTCTCATCCCACAAATCTTCGCATACGCCGCCAACTTCCCCATTCAAAAATTCTTACAAGCACAGAGCATTGTAACCCCGAGTGCCATAATCTCTGCGGCCACACTAGTATTTCACTTGATTGTGACGTGGCTCGTGGTGTACAGGTTGGGTTGGGGATTGTTGGGTGCTTCACTGGTGTTGAGTTTGTCATGGTGGATTGTGGTGGTGGCTCAATTTGTGTATATATTGATGAGTAGTAGGTGCAAGGAGACATGGAGTGGGTTCAGTTTGCTGGCATTTTCTGGGCTGTGGGATTTCTTGAAACTGTCTGCTGCTTCTGGGGTTATGCTGTGTTTGGAGACTTGGTATTATCAGATTATTGTTTTGATTGCTGGGTTACTTGAAGATGCTGAGATTGCCTTGGACTCTCTTTCTATTTGGTAAGAAATTCAAAATCTTTAAAATGTCTACCCTAGTTTTACCTGCAGCAACACGTGTCTATTTTTAATTTTTTTGTTTTATAATCGAGTGCCCGGATCAATTTACGTGCATCTCGACTAATCTCAAAGATCAATCCAACCTCAAAGGATTGGCCTAATGAGTACAATTTGAGATTTGAAAATGTAATTACAAGTCTCAAATTCAATACTCATATAAAGTCTAACTCGTTAATATATGATTTTAAAAGAATTCAGAAATTTAAATTATAAATTTCTAACATATATTTTATCCACGAAAGCTACCCTCAGAGAGAATTGAACCACAATCAACTCTTGACAAGCACGTATGACCATTGGACCAGTTGGTCCTGATCCTCTAACATTCTTGATAGAAATGTCCACAAAAAAAAGAAGAGGGTCTAGTTTTATGTGATCTATCTCATTCTAATTATTTGAATAATTTATTTCATAGATTTCTATATGTAGATTATTCAAAAAATTTAATTAAAATAATCCAACTACAATAAATATATGATTTTATTATATTTGTCTTCAAATAATGACGACGAATATGATTTTAAAAGTATATCATTCAATTTTTTTAAATAATAAATGAATGTGTTTTTTGATGGTTGAAATTAATCTAATTATTTTTTATAGATGATTTATATATAAGAATTTTTAAAATAAATCATTCAAATTATTGAAATAAAAGTCGTAACAAGCCTTACAATGTGCGCAGTCTAGTCCATTAACTAAAACGAGAGAAAAGCTCTTTGTCAAAAATAAAAAATAAAATAAAATAAATAAAAATACTTTTGGTGAAAATTTGTATTAAAAAATATTAGTAACAAAAATAGTTAAATAAAAAATACAATGGTTAAATTACTCCTTACACTTTGACAAAAATTTCACTTTAGTTGCTTTACTTGCAATTGTAATAATAAATCTCTACGCTTGAAGTTAAGTTAAAATTTCACTCTTCCTTCCATCTACTATTATGCTGTATTTGCTTGAGGGATTTAAGGAGGGATTTGGAAAGGAAAATGAAAAAGGTAAGTGAAATGTGAATAAAAATGTCTATATTTCACATATTTTCACAAATCTTTTTTTTTTTCCTATTTCAAATCTCTCTCAAAATCTCCTAACCAAACACAACGTTAACAAAATTAAAAAAATTTGTCATTTGAAGCATATATGACATATTTGTTATCTCATTAGCACCCTTACATTTTTATCAAAATTTTGATTTAGTTTCTTCATTTTTAATTAATGTTAGCTTTACTAGCAGTAAATTGATGAAAAGATGAGATTAAAACTTAATTTTAAAATGTAAAAAATTAACGGTTACAATTATAAATAAAAATATTTAAATAAAATTCGAATAAAAATAAAAAAATACTAAACACAGTATACCCAAATACGATTTTGTCATTTATATGACAATAGAAAGTGTAATGTGGGAGTTGTCGGATCATGCCAATCCCTTTCATGAATCACGTCCAATCACTGCCATTCCCAAGTTCAATCACTACCATTCCCAGCCAAGAAAAAAAAAAACAAAACAAAAAACAAAAACAAAGTTCAAAGGAGTTCGCGACAAAAGTATATAGTATATATATCTGTACCCGTTGAAGTGTGTGTTTTATGATAGCGACCTTGACGCCGTCTCTCCACAACTAACTTTCGATGTGCCAATTCTCTGGCTGGGTAGGTAAGTCAAAGAATTGTTAATATTAAATTAAATATAAAATAAAAAATAAATTAATATAAATCGACAATTTAAGTTGTTACAAAGCTTAATTAGGCAGGAAGCCGTTGCAGATCAACGGAACTTAAGCAGAATTAACTATTGACAGCTACAATTATCTATTACGGTAAGAATATTTAAGTCATTCTCTAACTTAGTATTTGGTGAATGTTTCTCTAAAAAATCTGTAGTTATAAACTAAAGTGATATAGAAATTGAATAGATAAAAGAGAAATTAGCCAGTTGAAAAAGCCTAAAAAAGATGTGGATCAATTATATGATAAAAATTTTCAACTCAAACAAATCTGTAAAATCAAAATTGTGGAACAAATCTTACCTTTTACTCAAGATAATCAAATATTTCAATTACTTAATAAAAAAAAACAATTATCAAATTCCTCGAACACTTAAATTTCTTACATCTTGATTTGGTATAAGTAGATAGTTCAAAGGAGTTCGCGACAAAAGTATATGGTATATATATCTGTACCCTTTGAAGTGTGTGTTTTGTGGTAGGGACCTTGAGGCCCTATCCTCAACTAACGTTCGATGTGTCAATTCTCTGGCTCGGTACGTAAATTGAATTATGCATGTTTTTTCATAATCTTTCAATGAAGTTATTATTTTGTCAAAAAAATAATTCTCTTCGCTAGTGATTCTCACAAACTGAGTTAAATCCGTTAAAATTGTTCAATCTAATCTAAGATTTTTTATATCAACTTATGTTCAGATGTATGGTGGATGGGATGTTGGATGGGATGTCATCTGATCCAATCCAATCCACCAATCCATCCTAAAAATTGATGTTATGCTTTTATACTTTGTATGTTAAAAAGAAGACTTTTTATTTGTTAATAATATTAACTATTTATGAAATATGAAAGTTGACAAAAATAAAGAACAAAAAAATTTGGACTCAAATAAAGTCCAAAATAATAAAAAAAATTACTCTAAAATAGTTCAAAAAAAGATTAAAATAGTTAATTCTAAACCTTCAAATCAATCCATATTCATTTGTCAACTCATACGGCCCGCTCAATTCGCATCTACTAATTAAGTAGACGGAAACAGATTATTTTCTTTAATCTACCTAAATTCGGACAGATGACAAATGAGAAGCCATGTGACCCAACCCGATCTGCGAACACCCCTAAACATAGATAGATAGAATATATTTTATAGTATTAACTCATATCATTCTCCATAGAGATTCTGTATGAATATTCTATTTATACTATCATTACTGATTTTTCAAATAATATTTTGCATCTGGTGCTAATTTTTGTCAATTGCCTTCCACATACAAAATATTAAGGTTTTAGAGATCAAAATTTAAAGATAAAATTATTTTTTCAGACCAAATATTTTTGTTACAAAAAATGTTGTTATTATATTTTAGTAATGAAAATTGGACATTACTTATGAATTATTATCTTTTTGGGAGCAAATTTTTTATCTCAAAAAATAAATCATTTTGAGACCAAATTATTTTGTTTCTAAAAGTTATTTATTAGTGACATTTTCAAAATTTTGTCTCTAAAAATTTTGTTTTTGACTTTTTGAAACAACCTTTTAGCGACTATTGTCAAAACGATAAAAATCGGTTCATAAATATCTTTTGTAACAAAATTTTTACTTTTAGAGACTAAAAAATTTAGTTTCTAAAACTCTTATATGCTACTCATTAATTAGTCTACCTTGACTATTATCTTGTTGAATTCAAATATTAGATATCAATTGTGATTTGTGCAAACGGATACATTAGATGATTTGATAGCCTTGTAGACTTGGAATAACTTGCAGAAAACAGGTGACCAAAATAAGCGAAAGAAGTAAGGAATTGCACAACCTATGTTTAATGAATTCAAGTAGGTGAATGTGGTAACCTGAGCCACATCCATTGCATTTACAATTACATTGAGTTTAATTTATCTTAGCTCAAATTAGTAAAATGATAAAATATTCTTTTTCTTTTGCTTCAAAGACAGGATAACCATGGCAAATCCACCTATCAGAATTGGAATCACACAGGTAAGCCCATCCCTGCAAATCTTGGACTGGGAATGAGATCAAGATTGCAATTCTCAATTGAAGATTCCCACAAAACAATGCACCCTAAGATGACTAACATATCCTTCTGGTCAAAAGGAATGATTTAGATACATCTTCACAGAAAGCACAACTTGGAATTAATTTACTCTGTACACTTCCAAGAAATCTGATAAATCAAGTATTCCCAATTTTTTCTTTTGTGGTTGGGATAATAGAAAAGTAATTACCTGAGTGATACTCAGTACAGCATCAACATGAATGTCTGGCCCTTCTCGTCGAAAAACAGGATCTTCCCGGACCTGGAAAAATATTAAGGTACAAATTCTGAGCAGTAAAGCAATATACACACCTAACTATAACATATCAAACAAGTACTAACAATATAAATGGGGGTGGAGAACTATGGAAGGTGATGTGCTTCATTATAGTGCATATTTTATACCCTTAATTTATACTCTATTAGATCTATTTTATATATTATTTAATCTTATTATGTTTGTTTTTATGTTTTTAGGTATTCCAGAAATTGAATGAAAAAATGGTGGAAAATGAAAGAAAGTTGAATCGGCATAGAAGAAGTCAAATAAATAAATAGGAGCTTTATGACATAATCTTGTGCCTAGCTTAGTTGACAATTGAGTGGGTCACTACTACTACTACAGAATTGGGGATTTTCGGTTCAAACCTTTTGAGCAACATAATTTTATATTTTTGGTCAACTTAGCACAAGTCAATTATGTCAATGCCGCAAAGCACCGGATTAAATTCAATGTCAACAACTCTTCCAGCAGGAGATACATTTCAACAGGACTTCTTAGCCGGGTCAGCCATACGGAAGTTTAATTAGCATAATTTATATATTTTTTTGTTTAATAATAGTTTCCTAATATTATTAGATTAGGTTTAGATTTTCTCCATTTATATAAATACATGTAACACTCATTATGAGGGTGAATTCTTTTTGCAAAGAAAAAGAAGAGGCAAAATGAGTACCATGGTGTATGCTTTTTGCAAATGATATCGTGTTAGTGTAATTTTAGTAACAGTCACCATGGAAACAGAAGAAAATTGAAGATTGAGAACCAAGAACTACCTAAGAGTGAACATTTTCATTATTTAGGATCAATTATCACAACAACTGGGGAAATTGAAACGGACGTGGTCCACATAATTAAGGCGGGGTGGCATAAGTGGAAGAGTGCGTCTGGAGTATTGTGCGATAAACGAGTACCACTAGACTAGAAAGGAAGTTCTATAGAACGGCTATTAGACCAACGATGTTATATGAGACAGAATATTGGACAACTAAGAAACAACATGTAAAGAAGATGAGTATTGTCGAGATAAGGATGCTAAAGTGAATGTATGGCAAGACTAGAAAAGACAGAGTTAAGAATAAGTATATTCGAAAATGTGTAAGGGTAGTACCGATAGAAGATAAGTTGAGAGATAATAGATCGAGATGGTTTCGTCATATACAACAGAGACCAACAAAGACAGTAGTGAAGAAACGCGATATAATGACGATAGACGGTAGTGTTAGGGGAAGAGGTAGACCTAAATTGATGTAGACTAGTGTAATAAATAGAGATATGAATCTCCTTAATTTGACTAACGAAATAGTCTCGGATAAAGTCGAGTGGAGAAGAATGATTCATGCAATGATGTGTAACGAAATTATTAATTGAGATTAAAGATGAAACATCATGCTTCGTAATAATTAAATATATGATCTGATTGTATTGTCTTGAATTGTGCTTTAATTGATTAATCGTTCTTGTCTCATTGTAATTAATTCAATAAATTTTGAATATGAATTTAATCAAATTTCTTTCATGATTTGAAATCTACTCATTAATTAGTCTACCTTGACTATTATCTTGTTGAATTCAAATATTAGATATCAATTGTGATTTGTGCAAACGGATACATTAGATGATTTGATTTTAAACTTTCAGGTGCGGAAGAATATACATAAGAAAATTATTTTGAAAAAAAAAATTTAATGATCATATTTTCCATAATAATTAAGATTGATTTCCAAATTATTGTGAAGAGAATCAAAGAAATCATTCAGATTATGTTATTATAATTAGGGTAAACTTGACTGTGAATTATGAAACCTTAGTTTCATTCATCTAATTAATTTATTCTTCTATTTAATTATTTCCCTGTTTGTTTAATTTATTTAATTATTGCATCTTTAGAGTTAATTTCAATCACACTAAAATTTGTTCACTAGATTAGGGTCTATTTAAATTCGAATTAATTACTTTTTTCATTTCCTGTTTATTTTTATTTTTTTATAATTTATATTCACCTTTTCTTTATTTTTATTCTTTTATAATTTATATATTGACGTTCTCTGAAATTGATGATAATTACAAAAATTAATATTGAAAATTTTGAAATAACACTAATAATCTTACTTAGCCTTCATTTGGGAAGGCAAGATTGAGGCTTTTTTTTGGCTATTTTACCCATAAAAATAAAATAAGTTTTTTAGCTTAATAAGACAAAGCATTATATCTAATCCATAATAATTACATTTTGTCTCTCACAAAAAAGCAAAAAAAGTCAAAAGTCCTTCCCAAACCAACCTTTTTAGCTCCAAGTTAAAATAGTCAAAAAAACAAAAAAATTAAAAAGTCAACTCACTTCCCAAACGAAGGCTTAATTACTCCATGCTACCCCACTCAACATGGCCACCCCCCCTTCCACGCCACCACCTTGTCCACTGCATTCTCACCTCCCACGACCACCATACCCCACTCCACCCCACTTTACTTGCCTCCCCTCCTCCTCCCTTACTCACCTCACCTTACCACCATCACCCTTAATTACTTTTACCACCACTACTGCCACTCACATTGTAAATCATCACCATCTAAACAATAAATCATCATTCGCCTCCAACTCTCCCGTCTCTTCCCTCTTTGTCCCCCCTTCTAGCAATGATAACTAACCACCATCTCTTCATCTTCTCTGTTTATCCCTCAATAATTTTTGTTATTTCTTTTTCTTCTCTGTTTCTTCGATTTCGGCCATCACCATATTTTTCCCTGTATATGTTTTCTTCAATTTCTACCAATTCTTCACAAAGGTGTCGATAGTAGAGTAGGAAAAAAGAGAAAAGAGAAAAGAAATATCAAAGTGAGAAGGGTACATGTGAAAGGGTGGAGTGATCAAATATAGTTGTAGGGGCAAAAATGTAAAAATCATTTCTCTATTAGCTACATTCAATTGACAACACTGATTGGGGACGACAGTGGTATTTCAAAAAAAAATTAATTTTATTTTTTTTGTAATTGTCATAAACTTTAGAGGATGTTAGTATAATTTTTTCTTTTTTTATCATTAATGACCCTTGCTCTTGAAATCATCATAAGTCTTTCGTTTCTCTAACCTTTGTTTTATTTTAAAAATTAGATTAATTTAAAAAAATGAGACTTTTATACAAAATTTTTACATAAAATGATGTCCTTTATGTTTTATTATTATTATTTCAAATCATAATACCAACTATTATCGCTGATGATAAGAATATATTAATTGCTGCCACATCAATAGGATATTATTTTATGTAAAAAATAATAATAATACTTATAAATTAAAGATAATCAGAAAAAGTTCAATGGAATTATGATTTAGATTCATAAAAATGTCTCATTCATTTTAAACCCTTATTCTATTCAATATAATGATGAATTAAAATGACTACTAGCATTTTGATCAGACAACTTGCTAAACCATTATATAATTGGACAATACTTTTACACTTACTTCCAAAGAAGGGGAAAATAATAGACTTTCAAGTAATGCATATAATGCTTAATATGAAGATGGGCAAATATAACAAATCAGTGGTAATTTCAAAAATAAATATTAATTTGATAAAAAAAAACTACGAGTTTAACTTTGAATGTAGTAAAATTTCTCATTAATATGTAAATATTTTTTCTGACTTTCGTTGAAATGATATTTTCCCAATGACGATCCTGGTGCCTTAAAATATAACTTTCACAAATTTATTGAGAAAGAGTAGTTTGCAATATGACTTTTAACAATAACATTCTTGTCTTGTGCTCTTTGAAAAAAAAAAATGAAAAAAGGAAAGAAACCTAACATTCTAACAAATTGGCATAGGCTAGTTGTTAGACATCTCTCTCTCTCTCTCTCTCTCTCTCTCTCTCATGTTGAAATTATGATGATAGATGATAAAATATGTGTTTTCAATGTAAAATGATTGAAGGGGTTGCTGTTGGGTGTGGATGGCAAGCATTTGTTGCGTACGTAAACGTTGGATGTTATTACGTGGTTGGTATTCCACTTGGTGCACTACTCGGCTTCAAATTCAATCTTGGTGCCAAGGTATATCTTTTTTTGTGTTAGAAAACAGAAGTTGAAGATGCAACAAAATAACAAAAACTATTCCAGAAGTTTGGTAACGTTTGCGTTTTCAGTTTATATTTACAAAAATTTTATAAACTGGTTTTTGTTTATTTTTTGTTTATTTTTAGAAAAACATAAACTACAAACGGTGTCGATTGTAGAGTAGGAAAAAGGAGAAAAGAGAAAAGAAAAAAGAAAGATCAAAGTGAGAAGGGTACATGCGAAAGGGTGGAGTGATCACATATAGTTGTAGGGGCAAAAATGTAAAAATCATTTCTCTATTAACTACATTCAATTGACAACACTGATTGGGGACGACAGTGGTATTTCAAAAAAATATTAATTTTATTTTTTTTGTAATTGTCATAAACTTTAGAGGATATTAGTATAATTTTTTCTTTTTTTATCACTAATGACCCTTGCTCTTGAAATCATTATAAGTATTTTGTTTCTCTAACCTTTGTTTTATTTTATAGATTAGATTAATTTAAATAAATGAGACTTTTATACAAAAATTTTACATAAAATGATGTCCTTTATGTTTTATTATTATTATTATTTCAAATCATAGTACCAACTCTTATCGGTCATGATAAGAAGGCGAAAATAATAGACTTTCAAGTAATGCATATAATGCTTAATACGAAGATGGGGCAAACATAACAAATCAGTGGTAATTTCAAGAATAAATATTAATTTGACAAAAATAACTATGAGTTTAACTTTGAATGTAGTAAAATTTCTCATTAATATGTAAATATTTTTTTCTGACTTTCGTTGAAATAATATTTTCCCAATGACGATCCTGGTGCCTTAAAATATAACTTTCACAAATTTATTGAGAAAGAGTAGTTTGCAATATGACTTTTAACAATAACATTCTTGTCTTGTGCTCTTTGAAAAAAAAAAATGAAAAAAGGAAAGAAACCTAACATTCTAACAAATTGGCATAGGCTAGTTGTTAGACATCTCTCTCTCTCTCTCTCTCTCTCTCTCTCTCATGTTGAAATTATGGTGATAGATGATAAAATATGTGTTTTCAATGTAAAATGATTGAAGGGGTTGCTGTTGGGTGTGGATGGCAAGCATTTGTTGCGTACGTAAACGTTGGATGTTATTACGTGGTTGGTATTCCACTAGGTGCACTACTCGGCTTCAAATTCAATCTTGGTGCTAAGGTATATCATTTTTTGTGTTAGAAAACGGAAGTTTAAGATGCAACAAAATAACAAAAACTATTCCAAGATTAAAAAGGTTTAGCATGCTACACATTTACTACTATCTTTTCCATCTAAACCTCAAATGAATGTAATCCATAAGTATTTGATTTTCCTATCTTTTGAATTACAAGTTGTTCTTGTATATATATTGCTCAGAAAAAGAAATACCATTTATTAATGAAAGTGAAACATTAGAAGGGAAAAGAGGAGTTTTTCTCAATATTTGAGTGAACAACTAATATGCATTCATTGGTGCACCAATCACTCTTTATAAAACATACAATACAAGCATGGATTAAAAGTTTCTTTCACATATATGCATGCAATATTAGCAAAATGATCATAGCATATACATAGTGAGTATATTATGGGTAAGGTTGTGGTTTAATGCAGGGAATATGGTCAGGGATGATAACGGGCACCTTGATTCAAACTATTATTTTAATATGGGTAACTTTTCGGACCAATTGGGATAGAGAGGTAAGATTTGATGAATGCTACTATTTTCTAATCCATGTTAGACTTGCACTCTCATTCGTTATTTCTCTCTTTTATATCTTCTCAAATTATCAACCAATCATCTCACTTACACATCATTAAGTCTATAAAGTGGGTCTAAAAAGTGAACTTGTATATAATTTTTATGATAAGTTTGCATTTTCTTTATTGATGAATGAAAAAGAGTCAGAAAGAAAGACACGTCATAAAGACCACTGCTAAAGGGGGATTAATTAGGTGAAGACATTACAATAAAACATTACAAGAAATAATGGAAAGCATGAATAGGCATTAATTAGGTGAAGACAAATATCTTACACACAATGCGATGCATCAAACATGCAGATTTGTTGAACAAATAACAAGAAACCAACCAACGATAACAAAACTCTCAATACTAGCTATACTTGGGCGAATCAAGATCCTCTCCTTGATCTCTCTCCTTGATTCCTTACTTGTTGGGTCATTGGGTCCATTTTTGGGCCTAATTTTAATAATCTGAACCATTTACATTTTAAGATTTATTGAGTATATCATACCTGTAAAAAATCAAATTGATCGAATATCAGAAACTACATGTTTGGATCATCGAACTAAAAATATTTTTTAAAAAAATTTAATCTACAGTTTTCCGAACACATTTTCTAATATTTGATCAACTTGATTTTTTACAGGTATAATATACTCAACAAATCTTAAAATGTGAACGGTTCAGATTATCGAAATTGAGTCCAAAAGTAAGCCCAATAATTTAATAAGTAAAGAGCCAAAGAGAGAAATTAAAGAGAGGATCCGATAATGACTCGGTGAATTAAGATCTTACGTAATTAAGTTATAGCTTCAAGCACACATTGCATAGTAACAATGCACAGCATATGCCCTACTTTACAAACAAACAACACTTACAAATTAAGCTATACTTATAAAATTGGTAGTAGTCAACTATATTACACTTTACACTGTTCTTTGATTGTGCAATTGCCTTTTCTCCTAGAAACCCATGTTTTCCTACCGTTTAAAATTCAGAAATTTGTCAATCTGTCACAATATTTATGAGTAAATTACACCCACACCCCTTAAAATTTGCCTTTAAAACAAATGTCAAGAAAAGTCCATACCATTTTTTTTTTCTTTGGCCAAATTATGCTGACAGTCTTTATAATTTATCATTTATGTCATTTTAATCCCGGTAATTTCAATTGATTTGATTTTGACTATAAATTTTTGATTTTGTATCAATTTGGTCAAATTTTTGATTTTGTATCAATTTGATTTTGACCACAAATTTTTGATTTTGTATCAAGTTGGTCAAATTTTTGATTTTGTATCAATTTTTTATTGCTCCCCGCTAGCGTTATTTCTAAATAATGTGCATGTAAGTAAGCAAGTGTCTTACTTTTAAGGATAAAATTCTAAACTTACTCAATTCAGTGAGTTAATTTCATTCAATTCAATGATTTTTAGTCAAAAACGCTAACCAAATATAGCAATTAGACCAAATTTCCCTGCTTTAATTGGCCCCCCGCTAGTAAACGGTGGGATTGGTCCATTGTATTAGTTGGTCCAATGGGCCAGATATTGAGATAAAAAATAAAATAAAATAAATAGACCAAATTGACGTAAAATCTAAAATAAAATGTCAAAATCAAGTTAATTTAAAGTGTGTGGACCAAAAATAGCACAATGGAAAAAATGCATTGATTATTAGTGTGTAATTTGCCCTTCATTTTTTTTTTTTTATTAACAAGTAACTCGGATTTTGTTTGAATCATGGATTTAGATAGGAATTTAGAAAGAGAAATGAAATTCCTACTAAATTTATAATCAAAATACAGTCTAAACGAATAACATGTAGAAATCATGGGCTTGAAAATTCTGAATTTGGAAATTTTCAGGTGGAGAAATCAAGGGATCGATTGGATAAATGGGCAGACAACAAGGAAGATGAGCCTCTTTTGTCAAGCTCATGAGTTGCAGGTCACACAGCATGGCCCAATTGCCCCTTAAAAATAACTTCTATATATGAGGCCATATGACAACAGTATTAGAATGTGTATCGGCATGAGCTATATATGTCACATATTGGACAGTAATAATTGAAATATTAATAAATAATGATATCAAAAATTTAAAATCTCAATATATAATAAATAATATATATGATATTTAAAACCTAGCCGATAATATATACGATTTTTAAAACCTAGCCACCTATTTTTGGACCATATTAGCTAATTTATCATCATCTCACATTTTTTTTTCCGCCACTGCACCCACCTCTTGGCAGGATTTTTTTTTTTTTGGGTTATTTATTTTTAGTAATTATTATTTTTATTTTTTTTTTGGTAGTGTGCTAATGTGATCAATGACTTCATTGGAGGGGTTAATTATCGGTACCTAGTGCATGAAGCAACAAACATCAATAACAAAAATAAAAAGCCTATAAATCATATTATTTGTGAAATCCTTACTTTTTTCTTGTTAGTGGAATTTCACAAAAAAGTTTAGGCAAATTGTACCAATAATCCCAATATTTTGGCTCATGTATCATTTTGGTCCTACAACCTCAATTGACTCGATTTTAACATTGAATTTATGATTTTTGTCTCAATTTGGTCTAATTGATTACAATTGTTAGTGTTTTGTGATGGGAAATATGCATATAATCGGCATGTGTTATGTAGGCAAAATTATAAATTTATTCAATTTAGTGAGTTAACTTTAACTAACTTAGTGACCATTTTCTTTGAAATACTCTAATCGGCATTATCAATTAAACCAAATTGACACAAAATTTAAAATTAAGGGCTAAAATTAAAATAATTAAAATTATAAATATCAAAATAATACAAGAGACAAAATAAAATGATTATCAATATAATTTGCTCAAATGATTACCCCATGTACCACTCCTATAATCAAATTAATATGATAATTACATAATTTTATAATATTTATTTTTTAAAAATAAATTAAGATTAATTATATATTTAAAGTTCATTTGGAAAGAAATTTTTAATTAAAATATAAAATTAAACTAAATTCAATTATTTGTGAATCACTTTTTAATTTTTTACAACAACAAAAAAAAAAGTGCAAAAGTAGAAAAAATAAAAATGAATCTATAATTTTTTCTATAAATTTTTGGCTTCACTGTTTGACTAAAAAAATCAATTGCCGAACGCCCCCTTAGTCCCTAAATTATGAGATTTGTCTCATTTTGATCCTCAACATTAAAATTGTATCTGTTTAGTCTCTAACATTAAAAAATATAAATATTTTTTAATTTGGTCCCCTAACTTGATTCGGTCAATAGATGTCATTACAATCAATAATAAAACTGTAATTTTTAGAGATCAAAATGACACATCACATATTTGAAGACTAAAGTGTAATTTTTTTAAGGATACTCGAGCCATAGGTCCAATTTCAAAACTTATGAGGCTAAAAAGATAATAATAATTTGAAAAACCATATTATCCATATCTATTTGCTTATCTGTCCACCTATTTGTCCAATTATCATTTATTTGTCCACGTATCATCCACATACTTGTCCATGTGTCACTTATTTTTGATCTCATGTTTTGTTTTGAAAATTGTTTCGAATATGTACCACTTGAAAAAGTGATCACATATAAACATTACTCAAATTATTCCAATTCAAGTAATTAGCCTTCATCCACAAGCATTCAAGAGCTATAGCACTTAAGAACTTAACCTTATGGTGAACATGCTTTACATGGCAATACTAACATACAATACAATATGCTAAAACAAATAAAATCTCACCTAGTACTCCAAGCCAAACAAGATGACAGAGTTAGAATAATACATAATCCTAACTATGCAATATGACTAATGCAACACATGCGATATGCAATTATCAGGCTCGGCTACTAAGATAGCATATGAAGTAATTTGGTAGCATGCAGTCTAAGTACGTATTCAAAGAAGTATTTAACTAATAATACAAGTTAGAATGATGTGCCGAGCCTAATGCATGCAAGATGATGGATGCAAGGCATGAAGTATGCTAAACAAGACACGGTGTCATAAACTAACCATCATAAGCAAATAAATAAAAGGAAGAAAGACGTGGAGTTAGAAGACATACACGTTATTACAAGTTTGCGCCCTCACGCAGGAGGGTTCGAATAAACTAACTAGCTAAGCTAATTACTACGAATTAACTAACTATTACAAAATGAAATGAATAAATTAGCTAAGCTACTTAACTAATTATTACAACAACAAATTAATTAACTATTCTAGCTAATTAACTATTTAACAAATTTGAACTAACTAATAAATTACAAATTAACTAATTACAACATGAATACAATATAGAGAAGTATTAAGCTAACTACTCTAACTATTCTGCCTCGGGAAACGAGAAATGCTCATGTATGCGTGTAGACACCCTATTTTTGACCGTCCTCAAGACTTGGACGTCACCGTTTGAACACTCGGCGATCATCCTTGTTTGTGTTCGTCTTGAGTTCCCGGAGGTCTCGGCTACGCGTCTTACCTTAGGATCTCTTGACTCGACTGTTTTGTATTTGGTTTTGCACCAAACACTTGTGTTTTTGCTTTGGAGGGCAGGGAATGGCTTGTTGGCCATCCCCACACTCCACCGGCCATGGCTTGAGGCCACTGGCTGTGTTTTGTTGCCATCGGCCAAATGTTTGGCCGACCGGTACTCTAGATGGTCGACCGGCCATCTAGATGGTCGACCGGCCATCTATTTTGGTCAAATTGCATTTTTGGCTGGCCGATCACTGTTCATCTGCTTTTGCAGATATTTTTATGCCAGCTGTGCTAGCTGGCATACACTTTACTCCCCTCCATACACGTATATGGAGGGATCTCCCTCTTGACTAGCTTGTTTGGAAAGCTTTACAAGAGGGATTGTCTATAAGAGGGAGCCTCTTCTCCCTCCATTAGGGTTACAAAATTTTTCAGAGCTTTGAGTTTTAGGGTTAGGGTTTGTTCATACTCTATCTCTATATCTCTCCATCTCTTGAGTGTTTTGTGTGTGTTTAGTCTTAGTTTTGCACACAAACACCTACCATTACACCATACCTTAGTTGCTGAGGCATAAGGGGCTTGTTCTTGGAGGTTTTGGACTGGTTTGAACCTAAGGAAGCAGCTGGTCTTCCATTTTTGAAGAGGGTCTACAAGGGTAACAATCTTACCCCTTTTTCCCCATTTTTGCATAGCTTTTTCACCTATCTTGCAACTATTTTTAGACTTTGTGTATAACATATAAAAGTCTTGTTTTTGCCTGCTCTAAATAGTTATTTAAGAGTGTTTTGAGCTTTGGGGTTGTTTGACCCCTCTTAGGGCTTGTTTGGCCCCATTTTGTGCCATTTTGGTTGAGCTCCGAGACCGCCTTGTTTGGGCCTCCTCACCACTGAAATCTTGAGGGATTTCAGTGGTGAGGATGATGCCTTGAGGTCCTAAGAAGGAGAGGGCCACCCCCTCTCCTTATTGTCCTTGAAAAGGTCCGTTTTAGCCTCTTGAGTGAGCTTCTTATTTAGGTTCATGTTGGCCATATCTTAGCCGCTATTTAGTGTTATTTTGCCATGCTATAGCACTGTTTTATGTTGGTTTAGGCACACCATGCTTGTTTAGCATACATGTCTTGTAATGTCATCATTTGCCTTAACATGTACTTAGCATGTAGATTACCATGCTTGCTTGTTTTGGCCAAGCTTTGTGAAGCTTTTAGGCTTGTTTTGCCATGCTTAAGGTCTAATGTAGGTTGTCTTAGCCATGCTTGCCATGCTTTGTTTAGCCTCTTTGCATTCTTGGCTCGTAAGCCTCAAGTGTATGAACCATGAGCATGCATTACTTGCATTATTCCAGTGGTTTGGAACCATTTAACATGTCATTTCAGTCTTCATGACATGCTTGCACGCTTGCATTTGATGCCCCTTTAATGTGTTAAAAGGTTGTTGTCTTATGCCCCTTGTTTAGGCCCTTGCGCATGCTTGCATGTTTAAGCCATTTAGATACCATCTAGATGTGTTATGGGCTTTGTCTTAATATGCTAAAACTCTGATTTTGGTTGCTTAATCCATGCCGTGTTTGATTTTGCTAAGTGTAGTTCAATACACCTTTGGCTCGCCTTGAATTTTGGCTTTGCTTGCATGCCTTGTTTGTCTTGTCTAGTTGATTTGGCACCTTTCATGACTTGATTTTCAGAGCTTATAATGCAATTTGTCCATGTTTTCATTCTCTTAAGTGTGCTTGAGAGTTGCTCTTCAATGCCTAAGTGTTGGCCTTTGTGTGCATGCATGCTTACATGTTATTTGGTCCTCCTTCTCTTAGCAATTGACCACTGTTTTGGGCTTAGTATAGAGGTGCCCAAATTAGTTTAAGTCCATTATTCGCATGTCGTTGCATGCTCACCTTGTGTGTTGTTGCATATTTGTGTGTTGTTACATGTTTAGGTTGTTTAACATGTTTGCTCCATGTGTTGTTGCATGCTTGAACATCCACATTGCATCTTGCACACTTGTTGGTTTGCATGTCTCATGCCTTGCATGCTTGCTTGTATAGGTTGTATGCCTAGTATGCATTGTGCATTGCATGCCCATGTTGCATACTTAGTTAACATGCCTAGGTTGCATTGCATTGGCATGCATGCTTTGCCTCTCGAATTGAGTATGATAGAGGTTGAGCCTCACTTGTTTGTTTGATGTGCATCTCATTTGAAATCAAAGTGCATACTTGGTTTCTTGGGCCATCACGCATTGAAATGCGCGATTGGTGGTCCGAGAATCGATAACCATGTCCCTTTGAGTCACAAACATGATAAGGGATGTGTTGGTGCACACATTTGCTTGGAATGCATTGCCATGCCTTGTTTTGCCCTCTGCTGCTGTCAAAACAGGTTCTGCAGGAAGTTTTGGCCGGTCGGCTACATACAGTGCCGACCGACCAACAATTTGTGGCCGATATCTCCACAGGTGGTCGATGACCATTCCCCATGGCCGGTGACCATTCCTCATGGCCGGTGGTGTTCCACAGCACTCAGAGAAGCAACCTTGGAGTTTGTGCAATTTTTAGAGGTGCCAAACAGTAAAAACAGAGGCAACTTGTGCATAGCAGTGGACTTCCGAGCGGAACCGAGCATGCATTGCATTGGGCCCTCTTCCCGAGACTATTTACTGTTTTATTTAATTAGTTAATTTTCTTAACTAGTTTAATTTATCTGTAATAATTAATTAGCTTGTAGGTTAATTAATTGTATTATTCTTTTGGTCCCTCCGAGCGAGGGCAAATTTGTAATGAGTGTGGGTGCGTGTGTGCATGTTTTCCAACCCCCACTTCTTTCTCCCTTTACTGTTTCAATTAGCATGTATATATTCGCATGCTTGCATTCATTCACCGAACAGCGAAAGCTTTTGCTCGGTGCATCATGCTAACTGCATAAGTATTTCAAATCTAACTTTAATATGTGCATCAAATGGTTACATTTCACATGGCATCCTAATGCGTGAGGAGCCTATCCTAATTGCATTCTGTATGCGTTGCATTAGGCACTTAACATGGACTTGGATCATACATTGATTGCTAACGAGTTCTTTGTTTTGGCTTAGAGTACACTGTAAGTATTTTGTGCTTTAGCATCTCGCACGAGTGTGAATGTTAACATGACAGCCTGCTTACCATGTGGTTAGATGCTTATGTGATATGAACTGCCTAAATGCTTGTGGGTGAAGGTTGGATTGTTTGAGTTGGAACAACTTATCAAAATCCATGTTTTAGCCTACTCGCGAGTAGCAAATTTCAAAATATTTTCCAAACAAACGGATATGCGATGTTTTGTTCCAAATTAGGCGATCTAGTCTATACTTGTTTTGCTGTGCGTATCGCGTAGTAAATCTAGGCTAATAACCGGAATAAGAACACATAACGTTTTCAAAATTGGATATCATGATTAGTAGAGGCCGATCTTCGGATCAGGCGAGAGGGGGTGCTCATAGCTGACCTTCCCCAATCGTACCCAAGTTCCCGAGCCAAGGCAACTTTGGTAATGACGGATACGTGGCCTTAGGCAAACGAGTCAGGGTTTCCTAAATTCCCCCATTAAAAAATATTTAGGTGGCGACTCTGTATTTGGCAAAGCAGTCCATGTTTGGCAGTTCTTTTCTAAAAATCTGCTTTCTCAAAACGATTTGTCGGATTTGGACTCTTTGGTTCAGACTAAGAACCGTGACACAAAAGGGAGTCCGAATTGTGATGCCATAAGGCCCGAGGGCGCGTCCACAATGCGCGCGGGTTTCACCCGAAAAAGGCCACTGTTCTGTTGACAGATGCCTCTGTTGCACAGTACAACACTTGCACTATTTTTCACCTCAGAACCAACTCTATTCTGTTTCAAAAGTCCATTATCTAGTTTTGTAAAGGTGGCCGGCAGGCTAGAAGTGGTGGCCTGCCGTTCACAATGATGGCCTACCGACCACAAAAAGTGGCTGTAGACACCTCATTTTTTACGGCCCTTACAACTTGGACGTCCTCGCATGCACACACAATGATGAACGTATTTGCTCGCCAAGTGCTTAAAGTCCTCAGCCGGATGCCACAACTTTGAGTCTTTCAAACCCTACACTCTTGTTGCCTCAGTTTTGGACCAAGCCGTGGTTCTTCAAGCCTGCAGCTTTTGGTGGCTTGCCGGCCACTTTTAGAGGCTGTTGGCCACTGATGTGGCTTACCGGCCACCAATGTATTTTGCAGATATTTTATGCCAACTGTACCAGCTGTTTGCACAGATGCATGCATCTATCCCCACGTGTAGGGCTGGATCTCCTTGAGGGAATTTCATGTTTTCTATATATGGGAGGCCCCTCTCTCATGTTTTAAGGTTAGAAAATTTTGAGCTCCAAAATTTTCCTCTCTCTCTACAATTTTCTCTCTCTCTACCAAATCTCTACATTTTTGCCTACAATTCCTTAACCTCTGCCTATACACCCTTAACCAAATCTCACCATCTTTGAGCAGAGGTATTCTTGAGCTTGGTTTGAGCTCTAGAGGGTGTGTTTATTTGGTTTTGTTGCTTGGAATTGCTTCTTCTCTTCAATAGATATAAGGCTTTACCTATTTGCTTGTTTTCTCTATTATTTTTCCTACTATTTTTTCATTGTTTTGGACTTTCAAAACTCTGTGTTTTTTGAGCTGAAGCTTGGGTTTAAAATCATTAAAGGTTGAGGGGTTGAAACATTTCTTTGTACCTTATTTTGGAGACCTTTGCCCTTGTGTTTCTTACCCTTGTACTATCTTTTTCTAAGCTTTTAAACACTGATTTTCAGAGTTTTTTCAGTGGCCAAAACCATGTTTTAAAGTTCGAATTTGAAGGGGTTAACCTCCCCTCCTTGTATCTTGTTTAGTAGTCTAGCTTGCTTTATATGTTAGCTAATTTTCTAGACTTTTTTAGCTCGAGTCTAGCATGTTTTAGGCTTTGTTTAAGACTTTTTTAGAACTTTTTTTGGTTGTTTCAGTCTTTTAAGCTTTGTATAGCATGCTTCTAGTGTAATTGTCCTCATAAGCTTGATGTTTAGCTCTTAGACATCACTTATTTGAGTTGATAACAATTATTTTTGGCTTTTCATACTTTATTTCAGCACTAATAATCTCTGCAACCTCCCTCATTTCTTGGCTTTTTTATTTTTCTTTGAAAGTGGTTTCAACTCACTTGTTTGTCCAAGTATGAAATTGAGGTTTCATACTTAACGGTTTTATCCATTTAGGGGTTCATTACCAATGGTATGATACTTCTTTCATACCCAAAACAACTTGTGTTTTGAGCCCTCTTTCCATTAGAGGACTTAATCTCACCTTTTGGGCTCAATTGATTAAAGAATGGATGGTAACTAAAATGAAGTAACTAAAATTTGGAATTAAAAGTGAACAAGATAATAATTTGGTTGTGTTCAATCGGATGTTAATTGAACACATAGAAGCTTGAACCATTTTATACTTACTAGTGATAAAATGATTCAAGTCTCCAAGGTCAACTTTTTCCTTTGATCATTGATGAAATGGAGGAGGTTTGTGTCTCGTTTTGCATTTATTGAACTTGCACACTTGGTTTCACAAGCCATCATGCAATGAAATTGCATCCATTGATGGTTTGTGAATCAAACTTGCTACTCCTTTGATTTGTTTATGAAAAGGAGGAGTGAGTTGTGCAAACAAACCCTTGAAATACCTTGTATATGCTCTGTTTGTCCTCTATTGCAGCAAGATGAGCCTATGTAGCAATGGCTGGCAGGCCACATTCCACGGCTAGCAGGTGGCTGGCAGACCACCTTTGATGGCCGGCAACCTTTATCCCTGGCCAGCCGACCACTGATGCAAAATTGAACAGTATGTTGGTAAGATGGAACAGAGTTGTTTTGGAAATGGGCAACATTGTTGGTATTCAACTGTGCGAACAGGGGTGTTCAGAAGCAAAACAGTGGCTTTTCAAGTGGAAACCGAACATGAGCATTCTTCGCATATCGAGCCTGTTTAATATTTAGAGTAAATATTTGTTATAATTAATTGTAGCTATTTAAGTGTTGTATTTAATTAGTTAGTTCAACTATCTGTTCAATTTGATTTTGCAATTAGTTAATTAACTAGTTAGTTAATTCAAGTGTTGTAATAATTAGTTAAGTAGTTTAGATAATTCAATTTGTTTTGTAGTAATTAGCTTAGCTTTAATTAGTTAGTTAATTAGCTCAGTTCATCGGATTCTCCTTCGTGAGAGCGTAATGTAATAATGTGTATGTCTTCTAACCCCACGTCTTTTTCCTTTTTATTTACTAGCTTATGATGGTTAGTTTAGGGACATCATGTTTCAATTAGCATTCTCCATGTTTGCATCCACTTGTATTGCATGCACCGAGGCTCGGTTCATCATTCTACTTGCATTATTATCGCTTATATTTCTTTGAATACGTGCTTAGACCGCATGTTATCAAATTGATTCATATGCCATATTACTAAGCCTATTTAGATTGCATATCGCATGTGTTGCATTAGTCATATTACATAAATTAGGATCATGCATTTTTCTAACTCATTTCTCTTTTGGCTTAGAGTAGTAGGTGAGTCTTTTACTTACTTTAGCATAATCGCATAAGTTTTGATGTTGACATGTTTAGCATGCTTGCCATGAGGCTATGACTAAGTGCTTAAATTCTATAATTGCTTGAATGCCTGTAGATGAAGGCTTATTACTGGAATTGAAATACTTGAGCAATGTTTATATGTGATCACTTTTTCAAGTGGTACATATTTTGAAACAATTTTCAAAACAAACATGACTCAAGTGTTTCAATTCTTGCAATGTTAGTCTATACTTGTGTGTATGCGCATCACATAGTAATGCTAGCCTAATAAACCAGAACAAGAGCATATAATGTTGATAAAAATCATATCATGATTAATAGAGACCGATCTTTGATCAGGCGAGCGAGGGTACTCAAATGTATTCATGACCTTCCCCCCTCGTACCTAAGTTCTCGAGCCGAGACAATCTTGGTGATGACAGACACGTGGCCTTTGGCACGAGTCATGAGTTTTCTAAATTTTCTCAAAATAAAATATTTAGGTGGCTACTCTGTATCTGGCAAAGTAGTCTATTTTTTGAAATTTGATTCAAAATCGATTTTCTAAAAAGATTTGCTGGATTTGGATTCTTTGGTGTATATCAAATTTCACATTATACTTGTGAGATTAGATTTAGAATCGCAGGAGTTCGAACTGCAGAGCTTATTTTGAACTTCCGAAAAGGGGGGCGCGAAAAAGTTGAGCTACCCTGCCAACTACTGATGCTTGGTTTTTCCTGCTACAACAAAGAGCAAACAGAGCAAGAGCAGAGTATTCTCAAGGGTTGTTTCCACAACTTGCCCCTCTTTATCATCAAACAGCTTAAAGAAGTGGTAAACTTGATTCACAAAGAATCAATTGATGCAATTTCATTGCATGATAACCTATAAACCAAAGTGTTCAAGTTCAATAAATGCAATAAATAAAGACTCTCAAACCTGCTCCATATCATGGATTGATCAAGGGAAGTGGTTGATATTGACTCTTGAATCGTTTTCATCACTAACAAATATGAAATGTTTCAAGACTCAAGAGTTCAATTAACGTCCGATTGAACCCAAACCAAGTTATTATCTTGAATCATTTTTAGTTCTCATTTTAATACTCCATTTTAATTACCAACTATTCCTTAATAAATTAAGTTCAAATGTGAGCTTTAAGTCCTCTAATGGAAAGAAGTACCAAACCAAGAGTTGTTTTAGGCATGAAAGAGGTGTCATGCCGTTGGTAATGAACCCCCAAAGGAATTAAACCATTAAGCACAAGACCTCAATCTCATGCTTGAAACAAGAAACTAGTTTGAACCAACTTTCAAAGCAAAGCAAAAGCCAAGAAAATGAGGGAGGTTGCAGAAGTGATTAGAGGTGAAAACAAGTATGGAAAGCCATAAACAACAACTATCAACTCAAATAGGTTAGTGGCTAAAGCCTAAACCACCAACCTATGAGGACAATTATACTACAAGCATGCAATACAAGGCTCAAATGCAATGAACACCTAAAAACAGTCCTAAAACAATTCTAAATAAGTCCTAAAACATGCTGGAATTAAGACAAAAATAGCTATAACAATAAGTTAAAACATAGAGCTATGTAAGCTAGTAAACAGGACACAAGGAGGGGAGGTTACCCCTTCCAATTTTGGACTTCAAAACAATATTTTAGTCACTGAAAAAGTTCTAAAAATTAGTGTTTAAAAGCTCAAAAAAAGATAGTGTAAAGGTGGAAAACACAAGGGTAAAGGCTAGAGAAACAAGGTGAAAAGAAAGGTAAACCACCCCTCCACCCTTTAAGGCCTTAAACCACAAGTTTTCGCCCAAAATTACAGAGTTTATACAACCCAAAAACAGTAGAAAATCAGTAGGAAAAGAAGCAAATAAAGCAAAAAAATAAGCCAAGACTTATACCTCTTGAAGATAAGAACACTTCTAAGCAATAATTCAAGACATACACACCCTCAAGAGCTCAAAGATGGCTCAAAAGTACCCCAGCTCAAAGATAGTAAGGTTTGGTGCAAAGGTTCAAGAAATTTGCAAGAGCAAGAGAGAATTGTAGAGAGAGAGAAAATATTTTGCTCCAAAATTTTCTAACCTTGAAAGCAAGAGAGGAGGTGCTCTATATATAGAAAAACATCTCACTCCCTCAGAAATATTAATATATATACGTGTAAGCAAGTGCATGAATAGGCATTAATTAGGTGAAGACAAATATCTTACACACAATGTGATGCGTCAAACATGCAGATTTGTTGAACAAATAGCAAGAAACCAACCAACGATAACAAAACTCTCAATACTACCTACACTTAGACACCTAAAACTCATGTAGATTCTTTCAATCAAAATGTATTCCGATAATGACTCCGTGAATTAAGATCTTACATACTTAAGTTATAGCTTCAATCACACATTGCATAGTAACAATGCACATCATATGCCCTAGTTTACAAACAAACAACACTTATAAATTAAACTATACTTATAAAATTGGTAGTAGTCAACTATATTACACTTTACACTGTTCTTTGATTGAGCAATGCCTTTTCTCTTAAAAACCCATGTTTTCCTACAGTTTAAAATTCAGAATTTTTTGTCAATCTGTCACAATATTTATGAGTAAATTACACCCACAACTCCTAAAGTTTGCCTTTAATACAAATGTCAAGAAAGTCCATCCCATTGTTGTTGTTGTTGTTGTTGTTGTTTTTTTTTTTTTTTTTTTTTTTTTTTTTTTTTTTTTTTTTTGTGGCCAAATTATGCTGATTGTCTCTATAATTTAGCATTTATGTCATTTTTTGATCCCGGTAATCTTAATTGATTTGATTTTGACTATAAATTTTAGATTTTGTATCAATTTGGTCTAATTGATTGCTCCCACTAGCGTTATTTCTAAATAATGTGCACGTAAGTAAGCAAGTGTCTTACTTTTAAGGATAAAATTCTAAACTTGCTGAACTTAGTGAGTTAATTTTATTCAATTCAATGATTTTTAGTCAAAAACCCTAACCAAAGATAGCAATTGGACCAAATTCTCTTGCTTTAATTGGTCCCTTGCTAGTAAACGGTGGGATTGGTCCTTCGTATTAGTTGGTCCAGTGGGCCGGATATTGAGATAAAAAATAAAATAAAATAAAAAATAGGCCAAATTGATGCAAAATCTAAAATGAAATGTCAAAATCAAATCAATTGAAAGTGTATGGACCAAAATAGCACAATGGAAAAAATGCATTGATTATTAGTGTGTAGTTTGCCCTTCTTTTTTTTTTTAAATAACAAGTAACTCAGATTTTGTTTGAATCATGGATTTAAATAGGAATTTAGAAAGGGAAATGAAATCCCTACTAAATTTATGGTCAAAATACAGTCTAAATGAATAACATGTAAAAATCATGGGCTTGAATATTCTGAATTTGGGAATTTTTAGGTGGAGAAATCAAGGGATCGATTGGATAAATGGGCAGACAACAAGGAAGAGGAGCCTCTTTTGTTAAGCTCATGAGTTGCAGGCCACACAGCATGGCCCAATTGCCCCTTAAAAATAACTTCTATGAGGCCATATGACAACAGTATTAGAATGTGTATCGGTATGAGCAATATATGTCATAAATTGGACAGTATTAATCAAAATATTAATAAATAATGATATTGAAAATTTAAAATCTCAATATATAATGGATAATATATACGATTTTTAAAACCTAGCCACCTATTTTTGGACCATATTAGCTAATTTATCATCATCTCACATTTTTTTTTCCGCCACTGCACCCACCTCTTGGCAGGATTTTTTTTTTTTTGGGTTATTTATTTTTAGTAATTATTATTTTTATTTTTTTTTTGGTAGTGTGCTAATGTGATCAGTGACGTCATTGGAGGGGTTAATTGTTGGTACCTAGTGCATGAAGCAACAAACATCAATAACTAAAATAAAAAGCCTATAAAATCATATTATTTGTGAAATCCTTACTTTTCTCTTGCTAGTGAAATTTCACAAAAAATTTTAGGCAAATTGTACTGATAATTCCTATATTTTGGCTCATGTATCATTTTGGTCCTACAACTTCAATTGACTCGGTTTTAACCTTAAATTTATGATTTTTGTCTCAATTTGGTCTCATTAATTACAATTTTTAGTGTTTTGTGATGGGAAATATGCACATAATCGGCATGTGTTATGTTTTTATAGGCAGAATTATAAATTCATTCAATTTAGTGAGTTAACCTTAACTAACTTAGTGACCATTTTCTTTGAAATACTCTAATCGGCATTATCAATTAAACCAAATTGACACAAAATTTAAAATTAAGGGCTAAAATTAAAATAATTAAAATTATAAATATCAAAATAATACAAGAGACAAAATAAAATGATTATCAATATAATTTGCTCAAATGATTACCCCATGTACCACTCCTATAATCAAATTAATATGATAATTACATAATTTTATAATATTTATTTTTTAAAAATAAATTAAGATTAATTATATATTTAAAGTTCATTTGGAAAGAAATTTTTAACTAAAATATATAAAATTAAACTAAATTAAATTATTTGAGAATGACTTTTTAACTTTTTACAACAATAAGAAAGAAAAAAAAAGTGCGAAGATAGAAAAAATAAAAATGAATCTATAACTTTTTCTATAAATTTTTGGCTTCACTGTTTGACTAAAAAAATCAATTGCTCAGCACACCCTTAGTCCCTAAATTATGAGATTTGTCTCATTTTGATCCTCAACATTAAAATTGCATCTATTTAGTCCCTAGCATTAAAAATATATATATTTTTTAATTTGGTCCCCTAACTTGATTCGGTCAATAGATGTCATTACAATCAATAATAAAACTGTAATTTTTAGAGATCAAAATGACACATCACATATTTGAAGACTAAAGTGTAATTTTTTTAAGGATACTCGAGCCATAGGTCCAATTTCAAAACTTATGAGGCTAAAAAGATAATAATAATTTGAAAAACCATATTATCCATATCTATTTGCTTATCTGTCCACCTATTTGTCCAATTATCATTTATTTGTCCACGTATCATCCACATACTTGTCCATGTGTCACTTATTTGTTTATCTAATCTACCTATCAGTCCATATTATTACCACTACTATTGCCACTGGCAGCCACCACCACCACCAGCCACCGCCATTGGCCACCTCTAGTGATTTTTTCGACAACTGCCTGATGATGGTTCGACAGTGGTGGGGTAAAATTAGAGAAAAAAATTCTTCAAAATAGTAATTTGTCATTCACCAAACAATTTCATTAAACCTGTCACCATCACCAAAAAAGATTAAGCTTTTGACCAAATAAATATGATTCCATAGGTGTGGATTTTTCACCCAATTTTTTTTTTAAGTGAATTTCCACATTAATGAGATAGATCATATATTTTGGAGATTAAAAATATAATTTTTTACGCGAGTTTTTACATTTTTCTTTAAATTTAATTGCATCTACTAACAGAGTTAGATTGTGAGACCAAGTTGAAATATTTTTTTGTACATTAACAATTAAATTGACACAATTTACTACTGGAAACTAAAATGACACAAACAATATATTTTGAGAACTAAAAATGTAATTAATCCAATAAATTATAAGTATGATTTTAAAAGTAAATGATTTTTATCATAAAGACAAAAACTATATAATTATGATTATTTGATCATTCTAATTTTTTTATTATAAATAATCTGTATATAATGAGCTGCAAGATGAATAATATAAATTATCAAAATGGGACTCTGATAGCCCAAGTGAATGATGCTCTACACATATTTTTGCTTAGTTTTATATTTGTTTTGCACATGCATAATGTGTTTTGTGTGGGCCATTACAGGACCTAATGCAAACCCAGCCCTCAATTATTTTCTTTCAATTGAAAAACTAGCCCGCAATACTTGATTTCAATGATAGACCACAATACCTGACTTCAAAATATTAAAAATAGCAAGTAAATATTGAACCAATTGAATCAATTCAAACCAACACTGAATCCATTTGCAAAAGAAAAATGTAAATGTGAGAGAAATTAAGACAAAATTTATCTTATGTTTTTCACACTTTTTTTTTCTTTTCTTTTTCACACTTCTTTCGCTTTCTTTTTTGTGAAATTTAGAGAATTAGGCTTCAAACAAATCCTAATAATGTCACAACTATTTTCTTTACTTTTCATCCACTTTCTAAGTGACCAATTAACTTACAGATTTTATTATTTGCCTCGTTTGTTTTCAGAGATAGAATGGAATAAATTAATAGTGAGAGGATTGTTAATGAGAGGATTGATAGTAAGGGAATTAAGTAAAATTATGTTTATTTTGATGGTAGTTATTAGTGTGGGGATTGTTAAATTATTACCCTATAAAAGAAATATAAAATATTAAAATAAATAAAATTATGATTTTTACTTAACAAAAAATACAAAAACATAAAATATTAATGTTAAAAAAAATGCCCAACGTGTTAAAAAAAAAAAAAACCTAATCCCATGGGACTAATTTCCTAATACCACCTCTACTTCCTCCATCTCAATCCCAACACCAAGGCCCATCCTAATCCCATGGGATTATGAATCCCCTCACCAACTCTCAAAACAAATACAACATATAGTGGGTCCCACATCCATCTCAATCCTAATCCCACTTCTATCGAGTTCGGATCCTCTCCTTGAGAAAGGTCCTCCATTCCCTGCTTGCAACGACTCAGATGAGCCGTTGGTCATCCAACGGCTGAGATTATAAAAAAAAAAAAAATCAAAAATGAAATTTCGTCGATCTCCCGCCCAAAACAAAAACACAGCTCATAGGCTATACATTCACGAGTTCACATACAGTCTCAGTTTCACTCAGCCGCTCGTCCACCGAACCCACCCTCAACAGAGAACCGGCGACCAATCCCGACGGCGACCCAGACGGCGAACCCACTCGTAACTCTGCGATGACCAGAGCTCCATCGCTTACGCTTCGTAAACCCCCGCGACTAACCACCATCGGTTGAGCACCATCGGTTGAGCAAAGATATTCTTGACGAACCAGGTTGGTCTTCGAACGTCTGAGATTGAGATTGAGATTTGGGTTTGGAATTGATATGGACGAGTTAGGGCTTTCAGAATTAGGGATTTTATAATTTCAAAATTAGGGCTTTTAGAAAAATTAGGGATTTGGATTTTGAAAAATTAGGAATTTTGGGTTTTGAAAAATTAGGGATTAGGGCTTTTAGAAAAATTAGGAATTTCAGAATTAGGGATTTGGGTTTTGAAAAATAAGGGCTTTTAGAATTTGACTCTTCTTTGTAATGCCTAATTCATATATGCTTTGAGAATGCTTTGTTCATCTATGCTTAATTCATAGCTTTGAGAATCTGTGCTTTATTCATCTATGACTGATGAATTTTTTCTAAGATATGAATTCTATAAATTTAAGTCCAAAACAATGGTTATTATTAGACCTTGAATATTTAAATCAGCCTTGAATATTACACATCTAAATCTAACTGAATTGCATATCATGTCTATGAGAACCTTGAATATTAGAACAATGCAAACTGGTTCTAATAGACATGTCTATCAATAAAAAATAATAATAATTATCATGTCTATCAGAACCTTGAATATTAATAACCATGTCTATCAGAACCAGTTTGCATCTGTTAACATCAGAACCAGTTTGCATCTGTCATGTAACTAACCCATAGTCCATACATCTGTTATGTAACCAACCCATAGTCCATACAATTGCATCTGTTAATAACCATGTCTATGAGAACCAGTTTGCATCTGTAACATCAGAACCAGTTTACATCTATTATTAACAATGTCTTCAATCTGTTTGCATCTGTAATATCAGAACCAGTTTACATGGAACAATGTCTTCAATCTGTTTGCATCTGTTCTGTAACCAAAGCAGAACCATGCAGAGTCAAAAGCATAGCAATTTGCATCTGCATCTGTTATGTAACCAACCCATAGTCCATACAATTGCATCTGTTAATAACCATGTTTGCATCTGTTAACATCAGAACCAGTTTGCATCTGTAACAATGTCTTCAAGTTATTCCTATGGGACATATTATTAGAACTAACTTCCATTAGCACCATTAGCACCAACTTCCATTAGCCTTCACATTCTGTCCATTAGCACCAACTTCCATTAGAACAACTTCCATTAGCCTTCACACTCTGTCCCTCTCCTCATGTATGCAGATTTAAAAAATGGCTTCTTCTTCTAACATTAGCGACATAAGATTACTACCGAGGATGTGCAATTGTGAAAGAATAGCTGCCATATATATTGTAAGAACCAATGAGAATGGAAATGAAGGGCGTTTGTTCTTTGTTTGCCCATCGAAATATGTAAGTTAGTAATTCTAGCTATTTTCTTCCTTTATTAGTCACATTAATATTTGTCTTATTGAACTAATGTATTCGCATGCATTGCAGAGTAACACTCCCACTCACCATTGCAATTACTTCAAGTTCGTGTCTGAAGATGATGAAGATGTTATGTTCAGAATCCGTTCCAACAGAACAGCTTCTGCTGGTATAACAATAGAAGACTTGAACGATGTAAGGATGAGGCTTCATTACATGGAAAATGACTATGGTCGAAGGCTGCAAATGATGAAAAATAATATCAAAAAGATGGTGTACTTCATTGTATTTTGTATCATTTTGTACTTCATGATGTAACTTTCGACTTTATTGTATTTTTGGGAAACTTAATGGAAGTTTGTATCATTTTGGGTTTTATGTACTCCAACTTGTTATCTATTATCTGTTATGGAATGAATTTTGGGAAACATTCAACTTCTTATCTGTTATGGAATGAATGATGGAATTTTGGAATGAATGATGGAATGAGTATGCCAATATCATTTTGGAATGTTGGAATGAATGATGAATGATGGAATTTTGGAATGAATGATAGAATGTTATGTCATGTAACTATAATATATGAGGTCAGCATGAGTGCTTTAGCTGTGTGCAGAACCATATGTCCATAATAACACAACTAGTTACACCCACCTGTGTGCAGAACCATGTGCAGAACTAGTTACACCCAGCTTCATACCCATAATAACACAACAAGGTTTATATCAACAAAACCATGTGTCCATAATAACACAAAACCATGTGTCCAGCAAAATGATGTATGCAGCAAAAACCAGCAAAACCAAATCCATTGTAAATGACTAGTTTCCATCAGAACTAGCATTGCAGTTAAATAAACAGAACATGAGAACCAGCAGAACATGAACATCACAACTAGCATTGCAGATCCATTATAAATAAACATGAACATTCAGAACCAGTTTCAGAACCATTTTCAGAACATGCAGATCAATTTCAGAACATGCAGATCCATTTCAGAACATCACAACCAGTTTCACAACATGCAGATCCATTTCAGAACCAGTTTCAGAAGCATACCAGTTTCAACATCAGAACCAGTTTCAGAACTAGTGTTCAACACAGCATGACTTATCTGTTATGTTCAATACAGCATGTTCAACACCAGTTTCCTGAATCTGAACATGAACATCAAGCAACCAACATGGACACCAATTTAAATGAACATGAACATGAACATGAACATGAACATCAACCAACCAACACAAGGGTCCTGAACATGAACATCAACCAACATCAACCAAGCTAAATGAACATTAACAATAACCAGTTCACTTGGGTTTAACATATAAATTAAAATCAAATGTAAATGAACATCAACCAGTACAACTTTAACATCTAAATTAATACATTGGTCCTTAAAAATTGACACATTGGTCCATGTAATTTAACACATTGGTCCATATAATTTAACATTTCAACACACATTCCTTCACATCACTTTCCAGCAGCAATTTGCTTCACAATTTCAGAGGCCATGACTTCACTTTGCAGCGCAATTTCAGCATCAGTTTGGTTCTGTTTATGGTTGTCCATAGGCTAAAAAAAAAGACAGAATTTTTAAGCAACTATAAATACATGATATCACAGAATTTTCAGCAACTATAAACTAAAAATACATCAAGGACGAACCTGACTACACATTGGAGTAGTTGATTCTTGAGAATATCGAAACCCAATGTCATATCCACATGAACCTTGTAGTAGTGACTGGAATGTTGGTTGAGCAGAATGCCGTTGAGCCATTGAAGTTGGCAAATAATTTGGCACCACATACATCTCCCGCAAATTGTTTGCCTACAACAATGTCATATATGCTTTCAGTCATGGTTTGAGTCACATATTATATCCACACAAAAAATACAATGTTAAAGTAAGACTTACATGATATGTGGGATACATCAATGGTGGAGGAATATAATTACCACCCATGGGCAAAGATCGAGGAAGAGGATGAAGGGGAGGAAGAGGTTGAAGCGGAGGAACATGTTGACGAACAAATATATCTCCTCCAACAGATAATGGAGAATGTGCAACTGTTGAACTTGCAATAGATTGTGACAAAGCCAAGCTGTTAGCACGGGATTCTTTTTTGGAGTTCGCTACCAACGCCGCTTTGAATCCACCTTTGACCCTCCTTTTGCCCTTACTAGTTGCCACTTTTTTCTTCAATCCTTTTGGTTGCATAACATGATTCACATCTTCACAATCCACTTCAAAGCTTTGGGTGTCATTATCATTACCTACTTCATTTCCAACACCAAAATGAGCACTTAACTTGCCTTCAATATCTGCACCTAATGTAGCAAGGTGTGCAATACAAAAATCATAAGTTTCTTCAGTTTCAGCAGCTCTACTTGCTACTGCTCTAAATGCGGTTATCAATGTCTTATACCGCGAAGCTTGTTAGAATTTCACATCTACTTCAATGTCATTTTCCTTAATGTGCTGCACAGTTTCGGCTCTTGCTTGTTTGGTCCACCTCTTTAGAATGTATTGTGGAGGAACCTCTTTCATCATCAATATGCCTCTAATGACCTTCAATGAGTGACAACACAAGATTCCTTCCCTTTCAAACTTTGTACAATTACAACCCAAAGAGCAATCCCTCTCCATCTTCACTTTCCTTGCATGTTCGTTACCAACATCAACAACTGTGTAAATGGTACTAGCCTCGCCATATTCAATTGCTTCTATATCCGATTCAATGGATTGAAAGTACTCATTTTGAAATTCCTTAAAGATATTTTTTGTGTAGACGTTACCCATTTGAATTAACATTCTTATTGTTGCTTTGACCTTTGGCAACCTTTGGCACAAAGCATATCCTGCTTCTAACTCCTTGTATCGCTTCTCGTAAAGTACCCTTTCGAAATGCATGAAAAATTCATTTAAGTTGAAATCAGAACGAATGTAATCCTTCAAAAAAGCATTAAAAGATTCACTAAGTTGTGTGGTACTCATTCCCGCAGCCCATGTTGATCTAACATAAGGCCATCCCCATTTTTCTTTCACCGCAAAAGTCAATTTCAACCGATGGTTTTCATGCGCATCATATTTATCAAGCATTTCCGCCCACTCTAACTTCCATTGATTTGCATCTTCAATGTGAAAGAAGAATTTATTTAGTACACCCTTCACCCCTTTATCTTGAAACAAACAGTTAACATATTTTAATGCATTTTGCATCAAATGCCAAGTACACAATCGGTGACTTGTGTGAGGCATACAGGTATGGCTTTAGCCATTGCAGCATCTTGATCGCTGAACAAAGTTTTTGGTGCCTTCCTTGACATAGCCTCTAGAAAGTTTTCAAACAACCATACAAACGATTCGGCGGTCTCATCATACAACAATGCTGCACCAAATATAACTGTTTCCCTATGATGGTTGAATCCCACAAAAGATACGAAGGGTCTACGTTCTTTGTTTAACTTGTAAGTCATATCAAATGTGACAACATCACCAAATTGGGCATAATCCATAATCATTTGTGCATCGGCCCAAAACATATTGGTTATTTGCTCCTCATTATCTAATTAAACAGCATAAAAGAATGAAGGATTCTGCAAAGATTTTTCTTTAAAGTATTGCAACACATTGCCTACTTCCCCATATGCTAAACTTTGTTGTCTTTTGGTTCTCAAATAATTTTTAGAATCTAATTTCGTAAAACCAAGACATTGCCTTCCACCAGCTTCCCTACCCATGAGTTCAAAAGACTGGCCTAAACGAAGACCAGGTTGTGCCGCTAAATATAACTGAATTGCTTGAGTAGTTGATATCTTTCTTTCTGACGGCAACATGTGGGCACACTCGGGTGATACAAGATCATGGTTGTGTTTTTCTTTGAAATCAGTCACAACATATTTTCCAGTACCCTCATGTAATTTAATACAAAGTCGAGCCTCACAACCAGTCCTAGTTTCAGCTCTAGGGTTTTTTGACAATGGGTCTCGCTTGTCAACCTTTTGAAATCCCTCCTTGTTGCAAACCAAAAGTCTATGAATAAGTTGATTAGTGAACTTGTCCTTCCTACAATAATCCATTCTTATGCTAAACCCCATTCTTCCTCCATATGTATTATAAAAATCATACGCACATTGTTCAGAATCAAATATCATTCCCTGTTTTGGCTTCCAATCACAGTCATTCTCAGGTTCCATATCGATATCAAAATGCAACTGAAAACCCATATAAATAAAATCTTAAGTTAATGATAGTTGAGCTTCTTAATAAGATTGCAGGGTTACTTAGGTTGTAGTGCTATGAAAATGAATTGAAATTGGTTTATAGATAAAATTTATCTGGTTTATAGATAGGACCATATGTCATATAAGGAAAATTACTGGAATTAAGGAAATTGAATTATTAAAAACCAGATTAAATTAATATAGATATGACCATAAAAACCAGATTAAATTAAAAACCAAATTGAATAGGACCATATGTCATCCTTATTTTGATCATATACTGACATATGGTCCTATTAAATTCCTTATAAGACATATGGTCCTATTAAATTCATTTCCTATTAAAAACCAAATTACTATAAAATTAATCTAAAAACCAGATTAAATTAATACCCTAACTGGTCTGCTGGGAGGCAAAACCTAAGTATGAATTAGTTGTATTAGTTGAATTAGCCACTTTTGTACATTCCTATATGGCATGTAGGTCAATCATAATTTCAGAATGAATGAAAACAGAATCTCAAATCGATACAATTTCAGCCTGGAAGAAGACTAACCTCTGCTTTGTTTATTTATGAAAACAGAATGAATGAAAACAGAATCTAGAACAAAAGACTAACCTTTGTTTTGTTTAATATTACATGTTTGTAGACTAACTCTTTCCATACGAAAATGTCCCCATCATGTTATTGGGATGATAATATTCTCTTCGTAAAGTAAAAATGTTTATTTTGGTCTCCATTAATTCCAAGCAATTATTTCAAAAAATGTGGGTATATTCATATTTGTAGGTTGCAAATCTCAAATCGATACAATGAAAGCAGAAAGGAAGAAGACTAACCTCTGTGTTGCCAAAGACCCACCCAGACAGAATCTGGAATGATTTGAGACTGGGTTACCGTCGTCGGATCGGCAATGACGTCGATAGTGGGTCGCCGTCGGTATTGGGTCGTCGGTGAGGGTGGGTTCGACGGAGGGAATAGGGGAGTGTAGGCTGTGTGAGAGGCTGTGTGAGCTGTGTTTTGGGCGTTGAGAGCTGTGTTTTTGTTTTGGGAGGGAGAGCGACGAAATTTCATTTTTGATTTTTTATTTTTTTTTTATAATCTCAGTCGTTGGATGACGAACGGCTCATCTGAGCCGTTGCAAGCAGGGAATGGAGGACCCTCCTCAAGGAGAGGATCTAGACTCACTTCTATCTTCCAAAATAAATGGGGCCTAAGGCTGTATTCGAATTTGGGATTTGGTATAAGGTATTTAGTGAGGTAAATGAAATATGACACAAAATTAGTTGGGGCTACATTAATTATTTTGTAGAAAAATATGATCCGATCTAGTGGATCTTGATGTCCGATTGACCTGGTTTTTGTTAAGCATGAACGTCTTGGAGAGTCCTACAAAATAAACAGTTTGAATAATGAAGATGGGCCTGAAATGAGCCCATAGTGGGCCAAACTAAACCATCCAGTTAGATATCTCAATTAGAGAGGATCCAATCCCAATTTTTAGTCTACATATTTCATTCACAATTTTTCCTTTTTTTTTATATTTTATTTTCCTCACTATATTCTAAATCAAACATAATTTAAAGATGGAAACACTATAGTACACGCTCCTCAAAAAGTGTGTATTATATGTATTTTATAATTAAAGAAAAAAATAGTATAATTTCATATTTTTTGAATCATAACTTTAAAAAAAAAAAAAAATTGTCATAACCAAACATAATATAAGCCATACTAAAGAATTCACAAATCATAATTAAAATAATATCATAATTAAAGAAAAACATAGTTATAATTAAAAAATAATAATAATATAACTATGAATGTATATGATGCACCATTTTGAAAAATGTGTACATTAGAATTTCCCCTTAAAGGTAACTGTTTGACTTACTGATTACTCCCGAGACTCTTGTAAAAGAGATGATTAGGTAATTGAATAAAGCTTAAGACCCCCCCCAGTGCCACGTGGCACCGCGTGATTGGAAGGGGAAAAAAAATTTTGGCCTACTGGGGGTGCTGGGGTCCCTAGCACCGTTGTTAGGTAATTATTATCCTTCAAAGAAATAGTACTAATGCCTGTTACCCTAAATCTAGTCATTTATATATATTCTTTATTGACAAAGTAAAAATTTTATTAAAAATATAAAATTAAAGGTGTAAGAAAAAAAATGCATCAAGAGAGATTAAAAGAGTCCAAACTCTCCTATTACTGCAACTTGTATCCTTACAATCAATCCATCGATCTCATGATTTTTTCTTTTTTTCTAAATATGAGGGAAAAAAAATCTCAACCACAAACCAAATACTTGCACCCCACATCCAACAACACCCATGCCACACTTAAAACATTTTCTAGGCGTGCATAAATTTCAAACTAAGGTTGAGTAAGGAATTCATTAAATTCGTAATCTGATCCGGTCCAATTTAATCCGGTAAGTTTGGATTGATTTTTTAAATTTTTGGTTCGATTTCGGATTGAAAATTAAAAATTCGTAGTCCGGTAAGTTCGGATTGATTTTTTAAATTTGTGGTTCGATTTCGGATTGAAAATTAAAAATTCGTAGTCCACGGATTGGTTCCAAATTAAATCCCACAGTTCCGAATTAGAACCGACCTAGACGGTATAAATAACCTATATTTATATTATACACCATCCCGCATAGTATCTTCTTTTATTGTTTTTATTTGTTGATTTTTATTTTAATTTATAATGGTCTAAATACTTATGTGGGACCAGTTTTCTTATGATTGTTTAAATTCTAGAACAGTATTTCGCTATTATGGAAAGATATGTTTCTATTGTAGAACTAATATGATGTTACATTTATGTTTTTATGAAATTAAAATATTATATATAGATTGATAGTAAGGGAATTAAGTAACATTGTGTTTATTTTGATGGCAGTTATTAGTGTGGGGATTGTTAAATTATTACCCTATAAAAGAAATATAAAATATTAAAACAAATAAAATTATGATTTTTACTTAACAAAAAATACAAAAACATAAAACATTAATGTTAAAAAAAATGCCCAACGTGTTAAAAAAAAAAAAAAACCCTAATCCCATGGGACTAATCTCCTAATACCACCTCTACTTCCTCCATCTCAATCCCAACACCAAGGCCCATCCTAATCCCATGGGATTATGAATCCCCTCACCATCTCTCAAAATAAATACAACATATAGTAGGTCCACATCTATCTCAATCCTAATCCCACTTCTATCTCCCAAAAATAAGTGGGGCCTAAGGCTGTATTCGAATTTGGGATTTGGTATAAGGTATTTAGTGAGGTAAATGAAATATGACACAAAATTAGTTGGGGCTACATTAATTATTTTGTAGAAAAATATGATCCGATCTAGTGGATCTTGATGTCCGATTGACCTAGTTTTTGTTAAGCATGAACGTCTCGGAGAGTCCTACAAAATAAACAGTTTGAATAATGAAGATGGGCCTAAAATGAGCCCATAGTGGGCCAAACTAAACCATCCAGTTAGATATCTCAATTAGAGAGGATCCAATCCCAATTTTTAGTCTACATATTTCATTCACAATTTTTCCTATTTTTATTTTATTTTATTTTCCTCACTATATTCTAAATCAAACATAATTTAAAGATGGAAACACTATAGTACACGCTCCTCTAAAAGTGTGTATTATATGTATTTTATAATTAAAGAAAAAAAATAATATAATTTCATATTTTTTGAATCATAACTTTAAAAAAAAAAAATTGTCATAACCAAACATAATATAAGCCATACTTAAGAATTCACAAATCATAATTAAAATTATATCATAATTAAATAAAAACATAGTTATAATTAAAATAATAATAATAATATAACTATGAATGTATATGATGCACCATTTTGAAAAATGTGTACGTTAGAATTTCCCCCTAAATGTAACTGTTTGACTTACCGATTACTCCCGAGACTCTTGTAAAAGAGATGATTAGGTAATTGAATAAAGCTTAAGACTCCCACTGCCAGTAAACCCCGATGTGCCACGTGGCACCGCGTGATTGAAAAGAAAAAAAAAAATTTTGGCCTACTAGGAGTACTGGGGTCCCTAGTTGTTAGGTAATTATTATCCTTCAAAGAAATAGTACTAATGCATGTTACCCTAAATCTAGTCATATATATAATATATATATACTTTATTGACAAAGTGAAAAAATTATTAAAATTATAAAATTAAAGGTGAGATTAAAAGAGTCCAAACTCTCTTATTACTGCAACTTGTATACTTACAATCAATTCATCAATCTCATGATTTTTTCTTTTTTTCTAAATATGAGGGGAAAAAAATCTCGACTACAAACCAAATACTTGCACCCCACATCCAACAACACCCATGCCACACTTAAACATTTTCTAGGCGTGCATAAATTTCAAACTAAGGTTTATTAAGGAATTTATTAAATTCGTAATCCGATCCAATCCAATTTAATCTGGTAAGTTCGGATTGATTTTTTAAATTTGTGGTTCGATTCCGGATTGAAAATTAAAAATTCGTAGTCCACGGATTGGTTCCAAATTAAATCCCACGGTTCCGAATTAGAACCGATCTAGACGGTATAAATAACTTATATTTATATTATACATCATCCCGCATAGTATCTTCTTTTATTGTTTTTATTTGTTGATTTTTATTTTAATTTGTAATGGTCTAAATATGTGGGACTAGTTTTCTTATGATTGTTTAAATTCTAGAATAGTATGTCGTTATTATGGAAAGATATGTTTCTATTGTAGAACTAATATGATGCTATATTTATGTTTTTATGAAATTAAAATATTATATATATATATATTTTATTTAATTATCTGAATCCGTGGTCTTAAGCAATCCAATCCATGTTTAAATAGATTGATTCAGATTGGTTCTATGATTTAAACGGATTAGATTAGTTCCAATTTTTTAAGAATCTTAAATAACGAATTGATCGTAATTTTATCTCAATCCGGACCATGATCACCCTATTTCAAACAACTCCGCACCGCCTGTCTCCCACGGAGTTTAATGGCTGATCATATCCTTTTCTTCCATACTTGGTTGTTACATAATCACGATCCATATGGCAAAGGAGTTTAATTTCGGGTATGGTCCTTTTGTCAAATGCATTATCACCTTTGTCTCATAATTTTGAAACAAGCCCAAGCCGCACCTAATCATTAATAGAAAATATTGAAAGAGAAACATATTGGATTGGATTGGATTGAATTGGATTCATATAGTTGGCAATTGGGTAGAGTAGCCGTGAAATTAGATTGGAATTTCACTGTCATTCAATCTCCAAACTTGTCGTCAATTTTTTTTTTTTTCCAATTGGTGAGGCCATTTCTTAAGGTATGAGCCAAAAAGAATTTTTTTTTTTTTTTTTTACCCTTCTTCTTCTCTTTCTCTCTGTTTTGGGGCGAAGGCATATTGCGACCAGGGGCACGTGCCCCCTCAATTTTTTAAAATTATATTTCTATCTCTATTTGAAAATATTTCCAGTTAGTTCCAAATTCAAATATAAACCCCCCCCCCTTTCCTTTTTTCTACCCTTTTTTTTCCCAACAAAATCTTTGCCAAACTAATGAGATTAATCCATTAGTTAAAATCTTCATATTTCACTATGAGGTTAGAGGTTTAAATATCTATGTTTATTGGTTGTATTCTATATGTACTTATTTACAATTTTATTTCTTAAGTATTTTTTTTTTTTTTTTTTTTTTTTTTTTTTTTTTATTTTTTTTTTTTGGTTGTATTCTATATATATTTATTTAAAATTTTATTTCTTATATTAAGTATTTTTTTTTACATTAGTTGCATGTTGTATTGATTTTCATTATGGTTATAATTCACTAGCTTCATTGTAACGTGATTCATTAATTAAAAAAAATACAAATCCCTACAATTTGTTACTCTAAATGTTTAATTTTGTACAATTTGTTTTTATAAATTTTATATTTTTTCTCTTTTCTTTCATTTCTTTGTTTTCCACTCTGTCTATTTCGTTTTTTTTCTTTTTTCTTTTTTGTGTATCTTGATGTAATTTTATTGCTTTCATTTTTAATATTGTTGACTGCATTTTAAATTATGATGATTATTATATTAAAATAGAAAATCAAATTATTAATAAATAAATAACAAAAAATCAACAAAACAAATAAAAAAATCGGTTAAATTGAGCATAACTTTAAACATATAATTTTGACATCGGGCTCATCTGTAGTTGTTTTACTACTAATTAAAAATTGAAATATATTACATTATAACAAAACTTGCCGTGACTTTAACTCGATGATATCCCTAAAACGAAATTCTAACTTCACCACTGTTTGCGATTCTTTAATTCGTACACTACTATAAATATAGATAAAGATCACACTTTTTTTTAGTATGATGTATGTTTTTTAATCACACCTTTTAAGTTTTATTAAAGTGTGGTCTTTAGGAGTGTGATTAAAAATGGTCATTTTTAATCACACTTTTTAAGTGTCATTAAAAAATGCTTTCATCACATCTTTTATATGTGATTAATAATATTTAGATCACACCTTTTAAGTGTGGTTAAAAACATTTAGATCACACCTTTTAAGTGTGATTAAAAACTTTAGTTCACACATTTTAAGTGTGGTTAAAAACATTTAGATCACACCTTTTAAATGTGATTAAAAACTTTAGTTCACACCTTTTAAGTGTGATTAAAGACTTTAGATCACACCTTTTAAGTGTGATTAAAAACATTTAAATCACACCTTTTAAGTGTGATTAATAACTAATAAAACCTGTGATAAAAAAAATTGACATATTTAAAGAATAATCAATATTATTTTTGCACGCGCATTTGAATAATGTAATACACACTATATACTATATTTCGAATCACAATCATATATTGAATGAAATAATATCATATATTTCATAAATGAAAATTAAATGTTTAAAAGTATATACAAAAAAATTAATAAAAAAAAATTAACTGTGATTACATACATTAAAAAATAAAAAATAAAAAACTTGAAAAAAGTAAGTTCTTGAATTCTTTGACCATATTTTGCATCTCTCCAAGAAATTTCTGACCTGAAAAATAAAAAAACAAATTAATTTAAAAACCGCCAGAAGCATATGAATAAACTTACTAATTAATTTATAAACTTACATTTAGATCACACCAAAAATAATGTAATTTATCCAGCTGTTAAACTGCCCCCAATCCTTTCCCCACAGCCACCAAAAATGACATAATTATTTTGATTCTCCACATAAATATCAGTAAAACAGCACCACAAAAGAAGACAATTATGCAACAATGCAGAAAGGATCACGTAAATGATAAAATGGAGTATTATATGGACAATCAAAATCATATGATATCAACATATAACTCACTAAAAACTATAAAACAAATAAGGATCAATAAAGCTTATTGGTCTTAAAAGCAAAAACTACATAGCCTGAATAATTACAAATTGGTACACCCATCGATGGAAACATCACCGTGAAAGGTTTTCCTCAAGATCAATAGTACACCCATCAAATTTCCAAATATAACTGCATGCTTAAAAAATAATTCTATGTAGACAAGATATTTTAACAGAACTGGTAAAAATGCATACTTCTCTGTTAGTACCAAACTACCTATTCATATGGGTTCAACTCTGACACAAACTGAGATGCACATGAGATCCAGAACCAATATCATCTAATGCATACCTGGGGCAAACAAAAAAATGGAGATAACAGTTAAGAGACATAGCTTGAAGAAGAAAATTCTGCAGGTGAGGAAATGAGTGAAGTTTAACCAATATCAGATCCTTGTCAAGGATCTTCACCTCTCCCCCAAGATGTTCTAGCCAACACAGAACAGGGAACATATATGGTCTGGTTCCCTTAACAAACCTGAGTTAGATTAAAATTTACATCAAACGGATCGAGAAATACCTATAATTAAAATTCACATCAAAAGGATGAAGTAAACCAAAGTCAATTAAAATTCACATCAAACAGATCGAGAAATACCTATAATTAAAATTCACATCAAAAGGATGAAGTAAACAAAAGTCAAACAGAATCAGTTAAATTAATTTTATTAATTCAACATTAAAACTAATTTTTGGCTACAATCTGTATTAAAAACTCAATACTACTTGAAGGATAGAGAAATACCTTGATAGAGAGTGAATTAACCAATCGATGTCTTCAAAGTAGCAAAAATCTACAAAAAATGAAGAAGAAGATGAAGAATCAACCTATAAAAAAACTGCATCCATGACAATGTGCAGGCCAATAGAACAAAAATGTGAACTACTTATTGTGTTATTTATAGATCTACAATATATATATATATATATATG
>NW_021026000.1:447626-507828 GCF_004153795.1 Camellia sinensis | reverse complement strand
TGTGCCGTCGCAAAAAGTTCCGTCTCATAAGCCCACTTTTCTTGTAGTATTACTTAAAAAGTGTGATTAAAAAGTAGTAGTGTATATATAATCACACTTTAATTAGAAGGTGTGATTAAAAATATATATATATAATCACACTTAATTGAAAAGTGACATAAAAAATAAATATTATCACACTCAATCAAATTAAGTGTGATTAAAATATCAATCTAATTTTTTTTATCACACTTCCAATAAAAGTGAGATCTTTTTTTTTGTCAAAGTGTGATCTTTAACTATTTTTGTAGTAGTGGTAGTGAACCTTGTAGGAAGAAAATAAATAGGATTTAATAGTCTATAAGTCTCATATATGGAACCTATAGTTAAAAATCTATCTTATTTATTTTGTTTTTGGTAAACTTTCATGCACCTTATATGTAACATATTTTTGGTTGACTTATTGTTTTGTACAATATGCATAATGTGGTTTTCTTTTCATAAAGCAGTCCAAAAAGGAGGATCTTAAATATTGAATCAGTTGAATCAATTCAAACCAAACATACTGAATCCATTTGGCACATGTGAGATTTTGGAGCATGAAATCATAGAAAATCTTAGACCCAGAATTTTTATTTATTTATTTTTTTAAATATATAAATTAGGTTGATTGTGAGTTGGCCCTTGTGGGACTAACATGTGCGGGTGTCCCCAGTGTGCAAGCATTAAAGAGAGAAGTTGGTGGGTAAGGCTCTGATGACAAGCTTTCCGCTAGAACATCTTCAATCGGTTGTCAAAGAGTTGTCAAAACTATAATGCAATAAGACTGAAAAAAAGAAAAAGAAAAAAAAGGGCTCGAATAATCTGTTATTCTTCTTGCCAAAGATAATTATTTCCGTTATCAATTTTGGCAGGTTGAATAGAAGGTGCCAAACATGCCACATCATCAAATATCAACAGTTTTTTTGTTCCAAATTTAGTTAAAAAAATAGAATTGGATTTCAGTTCCACATAGAATCTTCTTCTCTATTTTTTTTTTCTCTTTCTTTCTTGCTTAAAATTTCTTAAGTACCAAATAATAAAAACCTTTACTATCCAAAATTTTCAATTTTGTATACTCAATACCATTTTCTCAGTAAACAAACAGAAAAAACTTGAAACCCTATAATCAAGAAAGGAGGAAGCAAACATACGGATATGTGTCTCTCAATCAATAGCTTTTCGTAAAGAAGTCCAGAGTTCATCGAAACCACCAGCTCCTCCGACACCTCATTGGAAACTACAAAGAAAAAGCAAAGATCAGACAAACCACAACAATAGCCATTCAACAGCAACATATATATATATATATTCATATATGTATATTATATATCGAGAGAGAGAGAGAGAGAGAGGGAGAGACTTGAGCAGTTCATAGTAAAGAGTGACAAAGTTTCTCTAACCTCTTTGGTGCTTCGCCGCAGTTGAGAGAGAGAGAGAGAGAGAAAGAAAGAGAACTGTTTTTGGCGATCGCGTCAAGCGATGGTGATGATCAAAATGAAGATTGAGAGAAAGGGGTTTCTAATGAAGAATGTGAGAAAGGAGGGACGTGATTACTGTAGATGAAGCTGAACACCAAAAAGAGAGAGAGAGAGACAGATGCTCTCATCTCAACCGAACACAGTAAAGAGAGCAAGAAAGAAAGGGGTTTCTGATGAAGAAGGTGAGAAAGGGGAGGGGGCGTAGCTGCCGTGGATGAAGCTGAACACCAGAGAGAGAGAGAAAAAGAGAGATGCCCTCATCCTAGCTGAACACAGTGAAGAGAGCAAGAGAGTTCCGATGAAGAATATGAGAAAGGGGGGGTCGTGGCTGCTGTGGATGAAGCTGAACACTAGAGAGAGAAAGATGATCTCATTTCAGCCGAACATAGTAAAGAGAACAAGAGGATAGATCATTACAGAGAAGGGTTTTCACTTGAGATATGTGCAGATCATTCTAGAGGATAGAGCTCAGCCATTGAATTGTTATTTAATCAACGGTTGGATTGCCCCCTGTTGTGCTATTTTGTTCATTAAAAAAAATTAAAAAAATAAATATAAAAAATCAACTTTGTAAAAGCACAACGGCTATAAATAAACGGCCATATTTTTTTTTATATTCTCAACGGCCATATTTAGAAAGGAAAAAAAAAAGGATCATATTTTGTAATTCTATAAATACAAACCCTCAATCTTAATTTCATTTCACAGCAAGCCTCATAAATTATATTTTTCTTTTTCTCCTCTTTTTTTCTCAATTTCATTTTACAACAAACCTTCTAAATTATATTTTTATTTATAGTTTTTTCACATAATCACTATGGAAGGTTCATCAAAATTAAAGAGAGGAAAATCATTCACCATTGATGAAGATGTGACACTTTTTAAAGCTTGGTGTCACATTTCTGAACATCTAATTGTTGGCAATCTGCAATCGTGTAACAGTTGTTTTTGGGTGACCGCTCGAGCGATCATTTTGTCGCTCAAGCGGAGATTTGTAGCTCCTAGTATCTCGCAAGTTTGCAGGCAAGACTGCTTGAGCGAAGAAATGGTCGCTTGAGAGTAAAATGAGAGCTCCGAGTATTTTCACTGTAGCTCTGTAAAACTTCTAAGACCTTGCGTTTATCACTCGAGCGGTGGAAAGTTTGCTCAAGTGGTCTTTTTGTATTTTTCGCTCGAGCGATCTGTTCGGGATCAGCCAGTATAAAATTCACTTTTTGCTCATTTTCTCTCACTTTACTTTTTTTGCTCTCCCTCCTCTCTTCTTGTCCGAAAACCCTAGCCACAAAATCCTTGATTTCACCTTGTTACACCAAGGATTCACTTTAGATCATACAAGATTAGTGAAGAAGGAGTGAAAATCTTTCTCTTGACCGATTAGATTACGATTTCGTGAAAGTTTTTGCTTGGGTCTTCCTTATTAGCTCTCATCCTTAAGGTAGGGATTGATAGGTACTCAAAATACTAAAAAAAACTATATCCAAACAACACCTACAAAATTAGAAGGAAAGTTGGTTGAGATTTGACAAAATGGCATGTGACCGTTGCAGCACCATTGTTATTTGGCAATTTACTACTAGTCATTATCAAATTATAGCAATGGCAAATGCTATTATAGCCTTTGTCATTGGAGATGCTCTAATCTTATGGTTGTCCTAGTGATTGATAGGTGTACTTTTTGTACAATTGTTTATGGTTCAATTCTTAAGTTCAAGTCATAAAAAGTAATTTTTTTGTGAATGTTTTAATCCCAACGTGATGTCTACCTTTGATTGAATCGAGAAGGGATTAGTCTAGATATGTGAAAATTGATTCAAATACACTGAAGACAAAAATAAATAAATAAATAAATCGGCAGCTTCTGTAGACATCCCATTTTTGGCGGTCCTCACAACTTGGACCTCTTTGCAGGTACACCCGATGATGAGTCTGTTTGCTTACCAAGCGCTCGAAATCCTCAGCGGAATGCCACAGCTTTGAGCCTTTCAAACAATGTATTCTTTTTGTCTCATTTTTGAACCATGCCTTGGCCTTTCCAGCCTGCAACCTCTGGTGGCCTGCCGACCATCACTTTTGGTTTGCTGGCCATTAATGTGGCTTGCCGGCCACCAATGATGGACGACCGACCACTAATGTTTTCTGCAGATATTTTATGCCAACCGTACTAGCTGTTTGCACGGATGCATGCATCTATCCACACGTGGAGGGCTGGATCTCCTTGTAGAAATTTCATGTTTTCTATATATAGGGACCTCTCTCATGTTTTGGGGTTAGAAAATTTTAGACTCAAAAATTTTCCTCTCTCTACAAATTCTCTACACTTTTGCCTACTTATACTACACTCTTGCATATACTTCTTTAACAAAATCCTCTCACATTGGAGCTAAGGTTCCTTGAGGCCTTCTTGGAGCTCTTGAAGTTAGTTTTGACTTGAATTATTGCTTAGAGTTACTCTTCTCCTCAAGAGGTACAATACTTGCTTTATTAGCTTCCTTTGCATACTTGTTTTTCCATCTTTTTCCCACTGTTTTGGGCTATTTTTGAGCTATAACAAACTCTGTTTTTGAGGGCTGAAATTGGTGTTTTCGGCCATTAAAGGTTAAGGGGTGGTTCACCCCTCTTCATTCCTTGTTTATAAGGCAATTTCACATTTGTTTCCCATTTTCAAACTATCTTTTTTTGGGCCTTTAAACACTGATTTTCAGAGTATTTTCAGTGGTAAAAATTAGGTTTTGAAGTCCAAATTTGGAGGGGTTAGCCTCCCCTCCTTGTGTCTTATTTGCTAGTCTAGTTGGTGTCATGTGTTAGCTTATTTTTCTAACTTGTTGTAGCTTTATTCCAATATGCTTTAGGCTCTATTTTGGATTGTTTTGACTCTGTTTTGGGTTGGTTATTACATTTGAGTCTTATATTGCATAGTTGTAGTGTAATTGTCCTCACAAACTTGGTGTTTTAGGCCTTTAAGCACCACTTGTTTGAGTTGATTTCATGTGTTTGGTGGTTTTCACACTTAATTTCAACACTAATCATCTCTGCAACCTCCATCCTTTCTTGGTTTTTAATTTTGTTTTGAAAGTGGTTTCAAGTCACTTGCTTACCTAAGTATGAAATTTAGGTTTCATACTTAATGGTTTAATCCCTTAGAGGGTTCATTACCAACGATATGATACTTCTTTTATACCTAAAGCAACTCTTGTTTTGAACCCTCTTTCCATTAGAGGACTTTAATTCACCTTTGGACTTATTTTGATTAAAGGATGGTTGGTAAGTTAAAATAAGTAACTAAAACTTGGAACTAAAAGTGAGCAAAGATAAGAATTTGGTTGTGTTTTGATGTATTCAATCGGATGTTAATTGAACATAAGGAAGCTTGGGCCATTTCATACTTGTTAGTGATGAAATTATCCAAGTCTCCAAAGTCAACTTCTTTCCTTGATCTTTCATGAAAGGGAGGAGGTTTGTGCCTTGTTTTGCATTTATTGAATTTGCACATCTTGAGTTACAAGCCATCATGCAATGAAATTGCTTGAGTTGGTGGTTTGTAGCTTAAATTCACAACTCTTTGGATTTGTTCATGAAAAGGAGGAGTGAGTTGTGCAAACAATCCTTGAAAATAGCCTGTATATGTTGTTTTTGTCCTCTGTTACAGCAAGATGAACCAGTGCATCAGTGGCCGGCAGGCCACTTTCCATGGCCAGCAGGTGGCCGGCAGACCACCATCAATGGTTGGCAGGTGATCAGCAATATTCACCAGTGGCCGGCTGGCCACTAATACAAATCTCAGCAGAGTGTTGGTAAGATGGAGCAAAGTTGTTCTGGAAGTGTTCAATTATGCAAACAGAGGGTTTCGAGAGCAAAACGGAGGTCTTTTCAGGTGAAAACTGAGCATGCGCATGTACATCCTTCGTTTCCTGAGGCAAAGTAGCTAATTGGCTTAGTTTAGTTATTTAGTTTAATTATTAGTTGCAATTGTTTTGTAATTATTTAATTAGTTAGTTAGCTAATTAGTTCAAGTGTTGTAGTAATTAGTTAATTAGTTAACTAGTTATTCATTTTGGTTTGCAATAATTAGCTTAATTAGCTTAGCTTAGTTATTCATTCGGACTCTCCTTCGTGAGAGTAAAATGATGTAATAATGTGTATGTCTTCCTATCCCACGTCTTTTTCCTTTTTATCTACCCACTTTTGATGGTTAGATTAGGGACATGTTTCAATTAGCATACCTTATGCTTGCATCCATTTAATATTTCAAACTTGTAGTTGTCAAATAGTGGGTATTTCAAACCGGATTGCAATTGATAGCCAATGTTTAATCTCGTTTATATGGTTAGTGGTGAAGTCTTTGCCCTAGGATTTTTTCCAAAAATTAATATCTCAAACCCTAATTTTAATTGTCAATTTAATTTCTTAATTTCATTTAATTCCTTTTTAGTCATAAAATCTCTCAATCTTTTTAATCAAAATTAATTTAGGAATTTAGTGATTAAATTAGTTTAATTTTATAATTATCCCTGTGAATCAATACCTGGACGTGCCATTATTCTAAAAGAATTTGGTATAGTTTAGTGTTTATTTTTGGTGCGTCTCCAACAGTGTCTCCACCACCAAGTGCCTGATTGGAAACTTGTTCAGACTTTTTACTATTGCTTAATTGAGTCTCACCACCAAAATGGTGGATTCATCTTGTGGTGGGATATTCATGTCCAAAAATGATGCCGAGGCATGGCAATTATTTGAGAACTTAAGTGATAATTTCCTTTACCATGCCTCCGTAGCCCGGCAAGTCCAACAACCAATAGTTGGAGCTCCTAAAAGAGGGGGCATTTATGAGGTCGGGCCAAACCTAGAGTTAGCCCAACAAGTAGAGCCATTGTCCCACAAAATGAACCAATTATTAGCTACGGGACATGTCCCTACACAGCAAGATCAGACTCAATTTCACGAGGCGTGTGCTATTTGTGTGAGCCCTGCTTATGACTTGAGTAAGTGTCCTGCGGCATCATAATTTTCGAAGTCAGTCCAAGAGCATATGAATGCAACTTAAGGATTCTCCAACCCGGGTAATGACCCATACTCCAATACATACAATCCGGGATGGACAAATCACCCTAATTTTTCATGGAGACCTCCTTCACAAGGAACTTCTTACAACCCTCCACCTCCAAGGTAGAATTTTAATAATTTTGCCAACCAATCTTCCTACCGACCCCCACAACCTTACTGGCAACCACAACCCCCACCTGTTCCTCAAGGCAACTCTGCCTTTGAGACTCAGGTGTTAGAAGTTCTCTCAGAACTTAAGGGGTTAGCACCAGTAGTTCACTCCCACACTCACTCCATTGCCAAGCTAGAGGCCCAATTAGGTCAAATGGCTAACAACATAAATAGGAGAGATGAGAGAAAATTACCAAGTTAGACCATGGCCAACCCTAATGTTGTGTTTGGTTGGGAGATTTGGGGAGGGATTTGGAAAGGAAAAGGGAAAAGGGAAAAGGTGTGTGAAACTAGATGAAATATATGTATATTTTATTTACATTTCACCTAACTTTTCCCTTTCCATTTCCAAATCTCTCCTCAAATCCTCCAACCAAACACGGCGTAAAGGTTAATACAAGGCAGAGGGTTCGGGTGGGAATGGAAAGCACCTTGAGCAGGTGCAAGCTGTGATTACCTTGAGAAGTAAGAGGGAGTTAGAGCCTCGACCAGTTACGTCTGATGCAACTAGAGCTAAGAAAGGTGACCACGGTGGTACACACAATGAGAGCAAGGGTGAGGGGGAAACACCTAAGAGGGATGACTTAGTCCCTAGCACTTCACATGAGTCTAAGGCACCATATGTGCCTAAGGCACCCTTTCCCCAATGCCTTGATACACCATCCCCTTTCAATAAGAAGGCGACATCCATGGAAGCGATGATGGAGGTCTTAAACAAGTAAAAATCAACCTCCCCCTGTTGGAGGCGATTAAGCAAGTACCCTTCTATGCTAAATTTCTGAAGGACCTTTGTACGTAAAAGTGTAAATCTAGGACACGTGTCCCAAAAGATCATACTCACAGAGCAAGTAAGCTCCATCTTGTTGAATGACACACCCCCTAAGCTTAAAGATCCGAGTGCCCTAACCATTGCATGCATTATAGGGGACCATTTCATTGATAGGACCTTATTAGATTTAAGGGCTAGTGTCAATTTGTTGCCATACTTTTGTGTACGAAGAATTTAGACTTGGCGAGTTGATGCTCATTACTGTTACTCTCCAGTTGGCTGACCGGTCCCTCAAAGTGCCACGTGGCATGATTGAGGATGTGCTAGTGAAGGTCGATATGTTTTACTTTCCTGTTGACTTTTTGGTTTTAGATATGGAACTGGTAGCCAGTTCTAGGAAACAAAACCCGGTGATCTTAGGTTGATCTTTCTTGGCTACGGCCAATGCATGTATAAATTGTCATACCAGGGTTATGGAACACTTCCTCCTCTGTTGAGAGAGCCCGCCATACCATCTTTGATCACACCACCTACACTTGAGTTGAAGCCACTCCAGGTCACACTCAAGTATGCATTTTTAGGGCCCCAGGATACTTTACCGGTCATCATTGCATCTGACTTGACTGTAACGCAGGAGAGTCAGTTAATAAGTGTTCTCGTGGCACATCGAAGTGCTATAGGGTGGTTGGTGGCTGATTTGAAAGGGATAGATCCCTCCGTGTGGAAGCATTATATACACCTAGAGGAGGACACCAAACCTTCTCGTGAAATGCAACGAAGGCTAAATCCCAATATGAAAAATGAGGTATTAAAATTGTTGGATGCGGGTATTATATACCACATCTCAGATAGCAAGTGGGTGAGTCCCACACAAGTGGTGCCCAAGAAATCGGGTATCGCTGTTGTTGAGAATGAGAGAGGAGAGTTAGTCCCCACACGAACCACTAATGGGTGGCGAGTGTGCATTGATTATAGGAGACTGAATTCCACAACTAGAAAGGATCATTTTCCCTTACCTTTTATTGACCAGATCCTAAAGCAGTTAGCGGGGCAGGGTTTCTATTGTTTTCTTGATGGCTACTTGGGGTATAATCAAGTCCCGGTGTACCCCGCTGACTAGGAAAAGACCACTTTCACTTGCCCTTTTGGCACTTTTGCTTACAGGCGTATGCCTTTTGCGCTATGTAATGTAGCGACGACTTTTCAACGGTGTGTGATGGTGTAGACACTCGATTTTGACCTGCCCTAAGACTTGGGCGCTTTCTTTTGAACACCCGCTGATGAAAATTGGAATGTGCTATTTTATGAATTTCCCAGCAGAAAAATCAGATTGAACCTTTAATCCCAAACCTCACCCATTTTGGCCAAATTAGTTTATATCACTAATATTTTATTAACTTGTAGCATTTCATAATTTTATATATTTTTATATAATTTTAGGTGTGTGTACATGTGTTTTAGATGTTTTTACATAAATAGGTATACTTTGTATATTTTAGCTATATTTTTACTAGAAAATAATAAAAGAAAAAGAAAAAGAAAAACAACAAAAAAAAACAAAAAAATATGGTCAGAATGTTTGGAGGGATTTTGGGGAGTCCGAATCCTCAGTCGCCCTTGTCTGCCGCCCTTCCCTGTAGCGCCCCAAAACGACGTCGTTTTTGGGCAACTTTTCAAGAAACAAAAAGAAAAAAAAAAAAAAAAAACACAAACAGAACTCAGAAATGGGGAAAAAAGAGAGCAGCGGTGGGTAACCCACACCACCGCGACCCCTATAGCCGGCGACCTTCGACCTCCTTCACCTACGGCACCACCACCTCCCTACCCTCTCCGCCGCAGCCCAACTTCCCTTCCTCTCTTCCCTCTCCGCCGCAGCCCACCTTTTCTTCCTCTTCTCTATCTCTAATTATTTCCATCAACATAACAAACCAAAAGAGCAAATAAACATATAGAAAACCCATGTCTAAACAATCAAAACCCAGATTTCAAACTCAAAACCCATCAAATTCACATCATAACAAATCAAGCACGATTCACCCAATTCAGAAATAGAGAATTCAGAATTAAACCGACTTGATTAAAAGAAAATAATTTCTTTTAAGATTGATTAAAAGAAAATAATTTGAAATAATTTTGTGGGTCTTTGGTGTACCTCAGAGCTCAAGTCAATTGTATGGAGACTGCAGAGTAATTCAGATCTAAGTGAGTATTGTGAGCTTTCTCTCCCTCTTCAAGTTAGGGCTTTTATTTTGCAAAGAAATTACCTCATTTTCTGATGAGCAGGTTGTTGGAGCTGAAATTGGGGGTTTATAATGGGTTTGTGATTTGCGAATTGTAAGATTTTGGGTTTGGTTTAATTTGTGTGCGTTTTTGTTTTTCGAATCTGTGGAATGCATGTGAGCTTTTTGACTATGGTGACGTGATGGTGTGTGGAGCCTTGATTGAGGAGAGGGGGAGTATTTTGAAGACAAAAAAAAGTTGCATTTGAACAACAGTTTAGGGCTCAAGATTATGACTGATACAGCAAAGGGTTGAAGAGATAGAGAGAGAGAGAGAGAGAGAGAGAGAGAGAGAGAGAAAGAGGGTCTGGTTTTGCTTGAAGGTCTGGCGACAATGGCGGGGAGGTGGTGGTGCCGCTGCTCTCTTTCATCCCCATTTCTGAGTTATGTTCTGTTTGTGTTTGTGTTTTTTTTTTTCTTCTTCTTCTTGAAAAGTAGTCCCAAAATGACGTCGTTTTGGGGCGTTACAAGGAAGGACGGCAGACAAGGGCGATTGAGGATCCGGACTCGAACTTTGGGTGGGGTGTAAAGTTAAATTAATTGAGGGAGAATGATGATTTTGTTTTGGGTTGGGGGGGGGGATCTTCGAGGTGGAGGAGAAATGATAAGAAAAAAAGAGAAAAGGTTAGTGTACCAGGCAGCATGGGTGGTAGGAGGATATTAAAAAAAAATAAGAAGATATGGCTCTCTCTCTAGGGTCAATTGGTCGGGTTCATGTGTGTGGGTAAGCAAACATATTATTTGAGAGAATCACTATTTAGAGATTGGCGTAGGAGTGACCAACAGTCTCAAAAAACAATCAAAAAAAATATTCAGTAGGTTTGGTTTGAGTTTTTTGGATTAAATTTTTTGAAAATTAATTTTTTTGGTTTTTGTATTTTTTTTGTTTCTAGTGAATATTTTTTATATTTTAAATATATTTTTTTACTTTTTTATATACACCTTACTTAGATATATCTAAAAAGTAAAAAAATTGTATTTTAAAAAATTAATAAATACATAAAAATATAAAAAATGTATTGAATTCTTTTATTTTTTTTGTATTTTTGGTATTTAGTGAATTTTTAAAAGATTTTTTTTATAATTTTTTTTACTTTTTAAGTGTATTTATGTTAGGTGTGTATAAAAAATAAAAAAATTACTTAAAATATTTAAAAAAAATAAATAAAAAATAAAAAAAAATACGAAAAATAAAAAAATAAAATTTTCCAAAAAGTGTTTTTTTTGAAGAGTGGAAACAAGGTGAATCTCCACTCTCACTTATCTCTCTCTCTCGGCTATTTTGAAGAAAAGAGGACTTCAACACTCAATACACGTAGACAGCTCTGGATGTCGGGATCACAGACAGAGAGGCATACACTACAACAAAAAGCACATTTGGCGACTAAAATTGGCCACCAAAACAATTTTAGTTGCCAAAAGCAACATATTGGGCGACCAAAAACATAATTTAGTCGGCATTCGTGGAAAATTTTTAGCTACTAAATTAATTTAGTCGCCATATATTATTATTGGCAACCAAACTTCATTGTAGTCGTTGTTTGCTACCATTTGCCGACAAAAAATATTTGTCGCCAATTTTTTGGCGTATTTTTTATGAATTTCTGGCGACCACAACTCAGTTAGTCGTTGTATGGTAAACATTGCCGACGAAAAATTTGATTAGTAGCCAAATTAGGATGCTTTTGGCGACTAATATTTAGTCGCTGTTAAGGAATTTTGGCGACAAACATTGATTTGGTCGCTAAATCTTCAAAAAAAAAATTAGAGGGAAACTTATTACATATTCGCGCCCACTATTTATTTCACAGACCCATTTTGGAACTGTTTTGTCTCACACACTAACATATACGTACAGACCTCACACACCAACAGTCGATACCAAACCTGACCGCTGATTATCGCCATCGCTGGCCGCCGGCGCTGGCCACCACGAGCACTATAAATTAGCCCCACCACTGATTATAGGTATTTTTCTCTGATCTCTCTCCCTCTCTGTCCATCTGGGTCTGTCTATTTGTATATCTTTGTCGCTTGTCTCCCATCCCCGTGACTCTAACGATTTCTGTAGGGGTTTTAATCATTTTTTTTTTTCATTTTCTGTTGATTTCGCAGACAATTTTTAGGGCTTTTATGATTTCGTGAATGGGTTTGGTTAAAATTTCGGATTGCCCCTTTTTCTGATTCACGATTGTGTCCAAATGTGCCTCTGTTTTAGGATATTCCAAACTAACCCTATATATATATATATATATATATGCATAGGTGACAAATCTAAATAATGTTTTACCTCTGTTTTCTATTTTAGGAATAATGTTTTACCTTATTTTCGAACTTGCTATGGACCACCATATACTAGGTGGCCTACAGGCAAATGGGTTTGTCAACTCCCTTCGGCATCCAGTTGTGCACTAAGACACGTTTCTGAGGTTTTTACCAAATCGATGTTGTTCTGAAACAGATTTCCCAAATGCGAATTGTTTTGAACTTATTTCCCAAATCCAGCTTGGGAATTTGAAGTTTGTGTTTTAAGAACAATGTGGGTTTGAGAATCATGTTCAAAACAACTCGTATTTGCGAAATTTGTTTAAAAATGGCATGGGTTTGGTAAATAACTCAAACTTGCCAATTGTATGCATCAAATGAATGCATGTTGGCCATCAATTACAAATTGTGTCGATTCTCTTCATATTACAAGCAAATGTTGATACATCCCTTTCCCATGAAAAAGTTTTATGGTTCATGGCAACAAAAGAAAGGAATAATGGGACACAACTTTCTTATCAACAATTATGCTTAATCCAATAACACGTACCAAAATCCAATGTGTTGTGCTCATTATTACAGAAAAACCAGCACTACACTGGAACAGCAGGAAGAGAATTGCAATAGGAGCTGCAAGGGTCTTCTCTATTTACCTTGTTTTGTGTGTTAGTGAGAGGACCCGAGACCACAAGGACAAAGCCTCTACAATCTAAGTAAGCTAAGGAGTTTAAAGTGACATTACAGTTCCCTTCTGCTGTGCTTTTTTGAGATTTAAGGTACATTTTCTTTGCAAAAAATTTCCATCTAATTTGCTTGTAATTTTTTTCTTATTTTTTATCTGATGATTAACATCCTATTTATGTTGTTCCCAGCATTTAAAACATATGTTTTGAATGTAATCAAACACTCAAATTTTAGAGCCCCAAGTTCAACTACATTATAAAAAAATGTTTGAGAGCCCTAATCATTTTTAAACATCTACAATTTTTACATACAGTAGCATCACTTCGACGGGGGAGTTGCTGCCATCCTACTATAACTTGCTGCTCATTCAATACCCCATCTCATCCACTATGGATTTAGTAGTAGTATATGGAAAAATTAGCATTAAAATAACAAAAAAACTAAAATACCAGGATATAACTAAGGTTTACATTCAAAGTAGTGGCAACCATTAAAAGCACTAGGAGTCTAGTCGCTCAGATTTTAGCAGCCCCTCTTGATAACTTTCATTCTGAAGTTAGAGGCTATTGGCCACCAAAGAGTCATTATGGGAGTGCGTCCATTTAAACATCTTGATATCGGAAACTTCTCTCTATCGTGGCATAAAATAATTATTTGTTATTTTTTTGTGCAATTATTTTGTGATTCAATCTTTAAAAATATTAAGAAGTTACATCTGTCATTTGTGATGAGCTCATGAACCAGATAGTTGCATATTTTTTCTGCTGAAAAGTTAATCAATCCAACAAAAAGTGTTCTGCTATATTTTTCTTTTTAACCTGATGGATTTGTATATGGTAGGAGGCATGTCCCTACACATTATTTTATGCCGTTACTCGTTTTCATGTCATGTGTGACTTGGACAGTTCAAACTGGACTTCTCAAAAATTTGCTGCCTACATTGCTTAACTCCCTCCATATAAATATAGTTGACATTTAGTTTCTCTTTACATAAAGTTACAATTATATGTCTCCCTCTAAGATGACTTCACAAAGAAGTGTTCATGTATGTCACATTTGCTTATGAATGCATGCCAAATTACTAGTGAAATTAGGCAACTACATGCAGTTGACAAATAGGCAAAACATCCCGATCTGTTATTACTATTTCGTTCACTTCATTATTGCAATGCTAATCGAACCCCTAAACTTACTTAAGCTCTCTTCCAGTACAACATATTTTTCCAAGTTATCGTCCATTCCCAGGTTCATCTTTGATTGATGTGTACTGTTCCAATAATGGACAAGAGTTGGATGATGATAAAAGATAGACTAAAAAGTAAAGAGTATCTTCAAGGTGTTCAATCATTTATTGAGTTCGCTACGAAGAATTTAGGCCCGCAGGATGAAATCTGTTGTCCTTGTATTGATTGCTTGAACGGCACAAAATTTACTCCACACGTTGTACGGTTGCACTTGATTCGAAGAGGAATCGCATGTTCTTATCGAACTTGGGTGCACCATGGCGAGCATGTTCCCATATTTCGTAATCATCCTACTATGTGAAACGATGCTACTGAAAGCAACGGATCTGGAATGACAGCCAATCACGAAAATGTGGGTGAACTTCCTACCATGTTAGAAGAGATTTATATGAGTGGTCTCATGGATGATCATATCGACGAAGAACGTACTAGTTCGGAGAGGCACAATTTGTTGAAGTTCATGAAGTTGTTCGATGATGCTCAACGCAAAGTATATCCGGGGTGTGAAAAGTTCTCCATCTTGTCCTTCGTAATTAAGATGCTTCATGTGAAGGTGTACAATAAATGGAGCAACAAATCTTTCGATATGGTTATGCAAGTTTTCAAAGACATTCTACCAAAGTGTGATGAAACTGTTCCATGGACCCTTTATGAAGCAAAAAAGTTCTTACATGAATTGGGTTTGGGATATGAGGCCATTCATGCATGCAAGAATGATTGTACTCTATTTTGGAGTGACAACGCCGCGTTGGAGAATTGCCCTACATGTACGGAGTCTAGATACAAGGTGAACAACAAGATAGGTAAAAAAATTCCACACAAAATACTGAGGTACTTTCCTTTAACACCGAGGTTGAAGAGATTGTACATGTCAAAAAAAAAACAGCCGCACATATGAGATGGCACAAAGATAAGCGTGTGGATGATGGAGTCTTACGACATCCAGCTGATGGTGAGGCATGGAAGGACTTTGATAGGCTGCATCCTACGTTCTCTGCGGATCCTCAGAATGTAAGGCTAGGGCTTGCCACGAATGGTTTCAATCCATTCGGAAATATGAGTACATCGTACAGCATGTGGCACGTAATCTTAATGCCTTACAATCTATCCCCATGGAAGTGTGAAAAATCCATTTGTGATGATGTCATTGCTTATTCCCGGACGATCCTGGAAGAGATATCGATGTTTACTTGCAACCATTAGTAGAAGAGTTAACTAATTTGTGGGAGCATGGTATGCAAACATATGATGCCTCAAACGATCAAATATTCACAATGCATGCAGCAGTCATGTGGACCATCAATAACTTCCCTGCATATGGTTCCTGGTCTGGTTGGAGTACAAAAGGTTAGTTGGCCTGGCCTAACTATAACATGGATGCTTCATCCCAGAGCTTGCGAAGTAAGATAGGGTATATGGGTGCTCGGTAGTACTTACCTGAGAACCATAATTGGCGAAGAAGTAAGCCATTCAACGGGAAAATTGATAATCGGTCCAAACCTGTAGAGTTATCGAGAGAAAAAATACTTGAACAAATTAGTTTGGGGACGTACAGGACCGTATGGAAAGCATCCAACCAACCAAAAAAGACAAAGGACTGAAAATCCAACTCTGAACTAGACAAAAAGAAGCATTTTGTTCGACCTACCCTATTGGAAAACACTTAAGCTTCGACATAACCTTGATGTCATGCACATAAAGAAGAATATATGTGACAATCTGCTTGGGACACTATTGAGCGTAGATGGCAAGAACAAGGACACATACAAAGCACATTTGGATCTGGAGGACATGCGAATACGAAAGGAGTTACACTTAATAAGGCATGCGAATGCCTCTTTCGAGAAGCCTCCAGCATTGTACACATTGTCCCCGGCGGAGAGACAAGGGTTTGTTGATTTCCTGAAATTGATTAAGTATCCTAATGGCTATGCGGCAAATATATCCAATTGTGTCACCGCGAATGGTGGTGAGTTAGTTGGCCTCAAGAGTCATGACTGTCATGTCCTTCTACAACGAATTCTTTCCATTGGGATGCGAGGATACCTTCCTATCGAGATTGGGACCACATTGTTTGAGTTGGGAACTTTTTTCAAACAGTTGTGGTCAAAGACATTGAGGGTGACTGATTTAGAGAAATTGCAAGAACAAATCGTACTTATACTTTGTAAGCTTGAGATGATTTTTCCTCCTGCTTTTTTTGATGTCATGGTCCACTTGGTAGTTCATTTGCCTTATGAGGCTTTGCTTGGAGGGCCTGTGCAATATCGATGGATGTATCCTACTGAGAGGTATAAGTACGATAGGGGTGTTTTTTTCCATTTAAAATATACTTCAATATGACCATTCTAATGATCAGGCTAATGTTTACATGTAGGATGCTCGGACTTCTTAAAGGATTTGTGGGCAATAAAGCTCGGCCAGAAGGTTCAGTTGCAGAGGGCTACATATCGAAAGAGAATACGACGTTTTGTTCAATATATTTGAATGGAGTTGAAACGGTGTTTAACCGGGAAGAAAGAAACTACGATGAGGGTGACAATGGGCCGGGGTTGGCGATTTTCAATCAAAATGTTCATCCTTTTGGTCAACTTCCAAGGGCAATTTATGTGTCCGTAGCTGGCTGCCAATTGGCTCATTGGTTTATCCTACACAATAGTTTGGAAGTGGACGAATATCTAGAGTATGATTCCTCATCATATATGCAACATACATTTTCTACATGGTTTTATTGTTTAAATTCTCCATTATTCAAATTACTTATGAATTATGTTGTATTAACTAGGGAACACAAGCTCGTGTTGCAACAAAAATATGAAAGTTCATGCAACATTGCAACGCGACAATGCAAAGAATTTCCTAAATGGTTCAAAGATCGCGTAAGCTTAAACTCGTTACTGTATAGTTTGCATAGAACCTTACATTATTCCAAGTTTGAATTAACATGACATACTTTCTTGTCTAGATGAACCAATTGCGAAATCAAAAGTCACCCAAAGCAACCGATGAGATGTGGTCATTAGCCAATGGACCTAATGCCTTGGTGAACACATATGAGAGGTGCATTTCTAATGGCGTCCGATTCCATACTATCGACCGTGAAAACCGTCGTAAATGTCAAAATAGTGGGTTGGTAGTGGAAGGCGACCACCAAGGCCAATTGATAAAGTTCTACGGCTACCTTTGTAAAGTGTGGGAACTGACATATTTGTTTGGACATCGGGTTGTTTTGTTCCAATGTGAATGGTATAACACCGGTAGTAGCCGAACTTTGCGTGTCGAACCACATGTGACAACTGTTGATGTAAGAAGTCGATGGTATAAAGATGACTCGTTTGTGTTCCCAAGCCAAGTTCAACAAGTTTTCTACGTTCATGATACGAAGTTAGGGCCGAATTGGCGAGTCGTAGAAAAGTTTCAACATCGACGAATTTGGGATGTGCCAGAGCTAGATGTGGCAGAATTTGATGAAATGTTGCAAGAAGATGAAACCACTACTGTTGTACCACCTGAGCCTATTGATGATGATGTTGTTTTGCGTCGGGATGACATTGAACCTAAAATTATTTCAATAGAAGTTTCTCAATCCAAAAAGCGTGTACAATTCGAGCGTGTTATAGATGATGCTTTCAGCTGTGATGACGATGATGAAGTAACAATCGCCGGTGATGACGAAGAAGATGATGAGATTACTAGTGATTTTGATACAGATACGGACCAGGAGTTTTAACTCACTCTGTTGTGCCAGATTTTTGTTTCGGTCTGCTGTCCCATTGGCCAGATTTTCCCATAAGCTGTGGCAGATTTACTAATCTGCTCTGTTGGTAGTCATGCTGCTGTTCTTACTTTTTTAAGTTGGTGTTCATTGTTAATCTGCTGGTTTCTTCATTTGGGCCTGTGTAATTTCTGGTTGCTTAATTTGCTTAATAAAAAAACATTTCCTTATGCATCTTCATCTACATCTATATGTACATAAAAAAAATTCCATAATGTTGATGTTGGAATGTGCATGTATCTTTGATTATGCATCTTCATCTGCATTTTCATCTAATATGTACCTAAAAGCCTTTTCCTTTAACTGATTGTATGAAGTTAGTGCCATGGCTGTTGATTTTAGATTGGGGGTTGTTATAGCCATAGGTGAATTAGATAATTTGGTGTTATTTGCTCCTATCTGCTGCATTGATTTGTTATGGGTGAGGCGTAGCGCGCTTAACAGTTTAACATGATTCTACTACAACAATAGAAGAAACAAATTCTATTACTAATGTTGATGAGCCACAATATATATGTTTGCTCTATAATGTGTCTTTTACTTCTCATTATTTTTGCATCGATTATTTGGGGTTTTTAGGATTCTGTCCTGTTTAGGTGGTCTGAACATAGGTCCTATTATTATGGACTTGGGATATGAGTTCTAGGGCGGAATTTCATGTTTTTCAGAAGTTAAATTTTTGTAATTTCAGTAGTGTTGTTTAAATTATACTTAAATGTTACTAATTGTTTATGCTTTCTTTCCATCCATCAAACCATAACCCTCTTGAACTTTGACATTTGACATTCAACTTCTCTACTACAACAAAAATCTTTTGCTTGTTTAGGTAGCTTTGACTATGTTAAATCACCTCAACTATAGGACTCCAAAATTTTTGAAAGAATTACCTAATTTAGAATTCCAGTATGTAGGTTAGGCTAGCTACAATGTAGACCATTGTATTCAAACATTGGCCTTAGTTTGTAATTTTTATTTGTATGACTTTTGACTTAGATATATCATTATTAAAGTTTTATTACCCACATAGGTACATCCTTCCTCACCTGAGCTTATCTTATCCGCCTCTTCTCTCTCCCTTCCTGTGGTCAATGACGAGGGACTACCATCGTTGCCGCCTCCCACCCCTTCCTCTCCTCTGCTTAGGGTGTGCACAGGTCGGTGCAGAGTGTTTTGGGACAATTTTGTCAACCAACATAATTCATAACTTTTCTTGTGTAGTGTATTGATTTTTAATAATTAATACCATTTTTTTTGGATAAATACATCCCCTTGAATCTTATGAGATTAGTAGCATGTTTTCTTTTGATGACAATGCTCATATCTGTAGACTATAGTCATGATATTTTGCAATTGAACATGGAAATAAAATTACCTACTGATGCCTCTGTAGACCATATTTTGCTAATATGGTGCATTTTGCTAATCTGATGCCTCTGTATCTGTGTGATGGTTACATTGGTGTATCTACTGTTACATTAGTGTTTGGGCTGGTAATCCTGCTAATCTGGTGCGTACTGCTGTTCTGTGTTGTGCACTGCTGATCTGGTAATCTGCTAATCTAGTGCATTGCTGCCTTTAGTATCTGTGTCTGGTGCTTGTGATAGCTAATCTGCTGCTGTTGTTACCTGCTTCATATCTGTGTGTGGTGCTCTCGCAAGGGTTTGCTGTTTTGTGCTTCATTTGTTGTAGTGTTGCTGTGTCTCTGTTGGTTCCTCACCAACTGAAAATATGGTTTGATGCTGTCATATGATTCTGTGAGCCAATCAGCATATGATAAATCAAAATATAGTCAATCTTAATGATGATACAAAGTAGTGTTTTCATTATAAAGTAGAGTGATATCAGTTAAAATAAAATAAAATAGTGTATAAAGAGTTGATAATCCAACTTAGTGTATAAAGATTTGATGTCGTTTGCCCGTCTTATGTGCCAAACTAGTGTTGTTGGAGACACAGGTCCTGAAAATAATATGGAGTCATTGTTTTCCAATGGAAATTCTTTTCTGCAACACATGTAGATAAACATGTCTCTAACATGTTGCCAGTATAAGTGTTATTCATGTGAGTGAGTGTGAGTCATCTAAGCAACAACACAAGGATTGACAGTTGGTACATAAACTATAATTCTGTGAGTGAATGTGAGTCATCTGGTATGAGATTCTTTGTCTCACAAACTATTGTTCCATGTAACATCTGGTATGAGATTCTTTGTCTCAAATTTTTCTATTCCCATACCAAAACACTTAAAGCTATTGAACAATGCCTTGAGATTGCATTCTAATAATCGTGGCTAATAAACATCAATATTTAAGACAACCTTGTTATGCTAATGTGCGAGTGTAGTGTTTTTGATGCATTATGTTCATAGTGACCCAAAACAAAATGGCGAGATCTATTCTAATTCAAGTAATTAGGATGGTTCTTGAGATCTAATTCCAACATTCATGCATTATTTTCCATTTCTTCCCTCAATAAAATTCTCTTCAAAAAAAAAAAAAAAACCTATCCACAAATCATACAGATATGTCCAAAGAGGTAAACAAATTTCCCTAAAAGAAGAGGCACAAACACATTATTTTCTATTTCTTCCCTCAATAAAATTCTTCCCTCAATAAGACCATATATAATCAAGGATTTGGGGCAGCACACAAAAGCAAAACCTGTTTAGAGGCCTCATAATTGGATTATGCGAACCGTGAACACAGTCAACAGTAGCGACAGAGCTATAGCAAAAATATATGTATTCCCTTGCACAACCTGCAAGGGTAGGCTCAAAAAAACTAGCTCTGTGGTGGACACCATAGCAAACAGAATATATATAGATTGCTATGAAGGCATTCAGCACCTGAGACCAGCTGCATTCCGCCTAGAAAAATAGTCCCTGCAGCCATTCTTCATGTCATTGATCTGCCAACATTGGACTTTCGATCTTCCCGTCTATAGTTTCCCATTAATTGTATATGAAGTTTATGTAAATGTGTGTAAATGACGAATGGGAGGTTTATGTAAATGTTAGTGATGTATGTGGCGTTGAGTACTCATGTATGTTTGTTATTTTTTTATGTAGGTACCATGGTTCCTGGAATCAAGACGGGGCGGCAGAAGAGAGCAACAAGTGCCAACGTATTATCAGCCTTTGAAGCATGTCCACCCGGGATTGGCACCCCGTTGACGTGCTCAGATGAGACGCAGCCACCAGATGATACACAAACAGTGGTGGAGGAGACGCAGCCTGGTGGCGTGGGTAAGAGCATTGAACTTAGTTGTTTACAAAGAAAAAAAATTGCCTTTTTTTTGGCGTGCATAAGTCAGGTATCTAAGGCAATGAAGAAAAAATTCTCAATCCAAAATAGGGGTTACTTTGCAGTGCCCAACCCTTCAATTCATTTTGTTGGAGATATTGATTGGTAAGGACAGTTACATAGTGTTGCATGCTCATCCAATTAACCCCACCTTCCACCCATGTGTATTGATATTAACATCAATGAGATCTGCAACCATATGTACTGAACAATTTGGGGGTGGTTGGGAAATAATCCTGAAGGCTAGATAGAACAGATCAATAGAACAACAGATGAAGAACAGTGTAGCAGCAGAGCATCAGATGAACAACAGTGTTGTAGAACAGCAGAACAGAAGATGAATAACAGAATAGATCAACAGAACAGAATGCTCTTGATAAGCTCATACAGGGCAGACATCCAACTTCCTATCTTCCTCCATGCATCTCCTCTGCCACAGAAAACATCACAGCTGATTGAGCAGAAGGCTGAGTAGAACAGATGAACATAACAGATGAAGAATTGAGTGTTGCAGCAGAGCATCACTCAAATGCACCGTCTGATTTTGGTTGAAATTGGACACAAAGCCATGAATGGTGTAACTGTTACCAATTGAATGGGACTTCAACCAATGGCTGTAACTAAATAATTAATAGTATTAGTTTGATAGTCACATATAGTCACTTATTAGGTGTTTCCTTTTTTTTAGTAATGAAGCAGCAACCAATACTCTCACGTATTTCATTAGCAAGAGCTGTAATTTGTGACTTGCTTACCCTTTTGTACCAGGGCGAAAAAGGTCAACTCGCGTACGATGACCTACATTGGGCAAAGGAGTGCAGAAAAAAATAGAACGGAAAAAAGGAGAGAAATTACATGTGTATGTCAATCGGGTGTTAAACGCAATAACAGGAGGGAATGCCACCCCAACGACGAATGAGTTAGGATTGCAAATTAGACGGTTGTGTCCTCTTCAGAGCGTGATGTCATGGAGAAAAATCAATCAAAGTACCAAAGATGCGGTCGTCCAAGGCGTGCTAGTATGAGATTCATCTTGCCATAATGTCTTTATTAAGTTTTTTGCAATTGCTCAAATTAATTGATGTACTAATTCTGTTTTTATGTTTGTAGGACAAGTTTGTTATCGACGATGATTTTTCTAATGATGTGCAAGCTCAAGAAATCCTCGATAGAAAGGCATATTTGCTATACAAAGACTGGAGCTACAATCTAAAGCAAGAGTTCCTCGAACTTGAGGAAAAGGGTATTGATGACCCCTACAGTCATCCGCCTAGTGGAGTGAGCTTTGAGGACTGGAAATATCTGATTGATGTTGCTTGGAAAGACGAATCTCACTTGGTAACAAATTAATTAGAAACCCCATTCTTGAAATTAATTTGAAAAAAAAAAAAAAAAAAAAAAAAAAAAAAATTTTTTTAAATTTTTTTTTTTTTTTTTTTTGAAATATGTCCAACTTTTTTTTTTTTGTTTTTCTTGTTAAAAACGCTCTAAAGTTGGTAAAGCAAATAGGGGTATGCTCCCCTATAATCATACAAGTGGATCGCGATCATTTCCTATAGCAATGTTGCTTATGGTGAGAAATTGTTAATTTAGTAATGTAATAGATGATTGATTGTTCCTTTTTTTTGAATATTACTATGTACTACTTCATGAATGGAAATTTTTCAAACCAAATAGGCAAATGAGGATGGAGATATAGTTTTCTCAGAATTTTATAAGAAATCACACAAGTCCAAGAAGACGGGAGATTGGATTGACCCCAAATGTGGTGAGCTACATGTGAGTATTAAATGTTGAAACCAATTTTGTTGCATATCAATTACTAAAGTTGTTTTCAATTCCTTTAACCATATTGACTTCACTATTTTTTGCCAACACAAGATGATATGGTGAATCTACAAGTCGTAGCTACCGATGCGGGGTTGCCATTGACCCACGAAGAACTTTCAATGCAAGTGCTCGGGGCAAAGAAAAATTACTTGCGTGGATGTGGGATAGGGCCACAACCCTCTTCCACAACTTCTAGTGCGGTACAAGCACGTGATAAACATATGGAGGCAATGAGAGCGGAATTGGAGGTTTTTCGTGAGGACCGTCAAAGAGATCACGAGGAGTTGCTCAAGGAGAAAGAGGAGCGCCGAAGAGATCACGAGGAGTTGCTCAAGGAGAAAGAGGAGCGGCAAAGAACATTACGAGGGAAAGAGAGGAGCTGATCAAACAAGTCGAAGAAGAAAAAAAAGCACGAGAGGCACAACAAGTACAACTGGATCATCTGAACAACGTGGTGTCACGACTGACAACCCTCTTGGAGGGTTCAGATGGTCATCCTACTATTCGGTAAACATACTTTTATTCATAAGCTAATGCAAGTTCTACAAAAATATGGATCATATTGACATAGAATTGTTTTCTAAAGTTCCTATTCAACTTTTTTGTTGTTATGTGCTTGGAATAGGGTTTAAGGCACAATGTGAGTAAACTTAGCAGCAGACGACTTGGTTTTGCGATACATTACACAAAGGACCGTAATCTAATTTCCATAAGGTAACTTGGTGTGGACACTTTAGATCTACTTTTACAAGTACTTTTGAACTTATTTTATAAAATCGAAGTTGTTTAATGAAGTTAAGTTTTAAAAATATGACTTCAGGTTTAGAGTGGAGTTTTAAAAACACAGCATCCAATTTGAAGCCATGTTTTAAAAATGACGACGTCAATGAGAAGACGTGTTTTCAAAACAAACACTAATGGGTTAGAAAGACACGAGTTTGGCAAAAAAAAAAAAAATTAATATGAAGCTTCAATGTGGCATCTCAAACACTAGATACAAGTATGCTGCCATGTAAGTTATATGAAGTAAGACAATAATATTCCAAAAAATAAAAAACTAACAATAATGCAAGGCAGATGTTCTAATAAGGATAAAAAAAGAGAATTCTGCCTCTTATTTTGCACCTTATAAAAGTTAAAACCTAGAACCTAACATGGCAGATATCACAAGTGGAAGTATCAACTGCCAGCCACGCACAATGAGAAACAAATTTAGATTATATGTATCCCACATGAGAAGATTTAAAGACCAAATGAACATAGATTCAAAAACTAACCATGCTTCAAAGAATTTCCTACCTGCGTTTAGAGAAAGAACAGAAGAGCGCTTATCAAAATGAATGCTTGTCATCTAGCATGCATTTATGTGTTACTGTGTACATAAAGACTTACTTATCTCCATGATCTGTGTTACTGTGTACATAAAGACTTACTTATTGCCATGTCCTTAACAAAAAATACTGCAATGAGTAGGAAAAATTAAAGGATTTAAGGCACCATCCATATCATAAAGCCCGTACAGTGCACAAAACCGAGGGCTTTTTATTTTTATTTTTTTGGGTAATACAAAGAGCTTTATCATGTATGTCTTTGTAGATGTTGGCTGTATATCAGTTGTAACTTTTGCATCGATCCTATTCTTATGCAAGTGTTCAACACATTTTATAGAACCTTGAAGTCTATTGTATTTTGTACCACGGAAATTCATCAAAATAAGTCAGATGGATAGAATAATTCACAAAGTTCAGCAAAAAATTTCCAATAAAATGTTATTTGTTGTATTTCTTGATTCATCATTAAATATTTTTTCATCATTAGATTATATGTATCCCACATGATAAGATTTAAACACCAAATGAACATAGATTCGAAGTGTATTTATCTCACTAGACTAATGCCTTCCTTGCTTCCTAGATTCATATTCTCCTCTTCTATTCATCCCTCTGTCTGATCATGTTAAAAATGGTTCAGATAAAGATGTTCCTCTAGTTGTGTGGACTGATTAGAACTCTCATTGCAGCCATAGGTACCTCGTTGTTGGGTCAATTAGTAGTCTTAGCGGCCTTTCGTTTGTCTAAATTGAAAAGGGTATTGAGATTCAAAGCGATTCAAAGCGTCTCTTTTTTTAATGGGCTTTGCTTCACTCGTTATGTGACTTCATTGCCCAATCCGGGCCTCTTGCTTAAACATGTGTCCTAGTTTGAATAGTGAAATTTTTTTAACAAATACTTCCTAAATTCAAAGTAACCCTAAATACAATTTCAATTACAATTGACATCCTTGCAATTTGTGTTCTGTAGATGGTTGTAATTTTTTGTTGAAAATTTTTGTTTACAATGGAACTAATGGGTGTAATTTTTGTTGTGTAGATGGCTATTGGCATTGACATGTGGATCTTTTATTTTTTTGTGCGGAAGATAATTCACAGTTGTGCAACATTGGAAAGTTTTTGGACGTCCTCTATTTTTTGTGTGAAATTTGGATGAATCGTACATATAATTTTTGAAACTTGTTTTAATTGCTTTGGTGATATATACAGATTACCTTTTGTCGTGGTACATATTACCATGGTAATTTGTACCATGCCAAATGGTCATTACAATACATAGTATAGTAAAAAAGTTGTGTGTAGAGGACATTGTTTTTGTAGGACATTTGGAATGTATGACGTTATTATTCGTAATTGGAATATGTTAGTTGGTTTGTATATAAGTTTATATTGTAAGGTGTTTGTTTTTGTTTGATGGTTGTAAGTGAAACATGCATTACATAATAGGTGATAATATATATATTGATTTGTTTGTATACCTATCACAGGTTGTGGTGAATGCATATAGGTTGTGAACAAATTTATTAAAATGAAAAAAACAAAAAAAAATTGATATTTTTGGTGACAAAACAATTGGCAGCCAAAAAAAGAAATAAATATTTTGGCGACTAAACATTTAGTAATTAAAACAAAATGAAAAAAAGTTTTGGTGACAAATTGTTTAGTAGCAAAAAGTAAAAAAACTTTTGGCGACTAAATTCTTAGTAGCCAAAAACTAATTGAAAATAGTTTTGGCGACTAATTTGTAGTAGGTAAAACTCACAACAATTTTGGCGACTAAATATTTAGTCGCCAAAGCATAATTAATTATGTCATGAGCGACTAAAATATGTAGTAGCTAAAGAATAATCAACTTTTCCGCGACTAAAAATTTCGTAGCTAAAACATAACACTTTTTGGCGACTAATAATTTGGTCACTGTAGATAAAAATTTAATTTTTTGGCGACAAAAGGAATAGTAGCTGAAAATGTTAGTTATGAATTGATGCACCTTTGGGCGACTAAGAATTAGTCACCAATGTCACTCATCCGCGACTACCCCACTTTTAGTCGCTAATACCCTACATTTTTGCCTACCAACATATTAGTCGCCATTTGTGTGCACTTATGCTGACTAAATTTGTTTTAGTTGCCACTACCTTCACCGACAACGTACCCGCGACAAAGCCAACGACTAAAAGTTTTGGTCGGGGTATCTCTTCGGCGACCAAAATCAATGCTTTTGGCGACTAAAAAATTAGTCGCCAAAAGTGTAGTTTCTTGTAGTGATATGCACTTGCTCTCTCTCTAAAAATAGCTTCCCCCATTTGGAGATAGATGATGATCTGGCTGGCTCTCGTGGTGGCATGGGGGCGAAGGAGACATAGCATTTTTGGTTGAAGCCAAACAAGATATACACTCGGGTTGATATATGCAGGTGTTGTTTCTGCATGGGAGAGATACATATGCAAGCTCTCATTTATTTTGTGATATAGATCCTAGATCAAGAGGTCATAGACAGAGATTACCCTGATTTCTGGGCTCTAGTAATTCTACCACCTCTAGTGGACTAGAAGCCGAGAGGGGATCGAACTCGGACTGATGAGCTGGCCACCAAGAGCAACTGTTGTTCCGTATTTCCACTGAATCATCGGATTGGGATGCCCAAAGATAGAACCAGCAGATTCAAGGACTCCAATGGCGAGGTTGTGCATCACTTCTTGTATGTTTCAAGCTTCGCTGAGTACACTGTTGTGGATATCGCCGACATCGTCAAGATCAACACTCTCATTCCCATCGACAAGGCTTGTTTGCTGAGTTGTGGAGTAAGCACCGGAGTTGGGGCAGCATTGAAGGTTGCAGCAGTGGAAGAAGGCTCCACGGTCACAACATTTGGGCTTGGGACTCTGGGACTTGCAGTGCAAGAATGTGCATTGTAGTTGCAGTTCATCTTCCAATGGTAACGGTAGTATGGCAGAGAATTTCAAAGAGAACGATGAAAATTACGTATACTCCAGTGTAGTTGAAGCACTTGAGGTGAAGAGTGGCCCAGATGGTTTTATGATTAAGATGAGAGATGGTAGGCATTTAAGATATGTTCATAACAACCCTCAGGGTGGACATCTGCCTGATTATGCTCCACATCCTGCTATTATATTGAAAATGGAATATGGGACTGGCCTTCTCCTCCCAATAATTGTTTTGGAGATGCCAAGTGTGTTGCTCATGGCAGCTATCCGCAATGTCCAAATCGCTAGGCCTACCATGTATCAAGTGGTAAAGGAGATGGTTGACAAGATGGGCTATACAGTGAAGGTTGTTCGAGTCATTATTGGGCCGTAAAGTTGTGGGATTTTGGTGCTGCAGAATAATAACCCATGTGGATATCATTCATGTTGGGTTGGTGCATTTTTGATTGGCCGGTGGGTTGGTCTTGAAGAGGTCAGGCCGGCTTGACAGTGGGCCGATTTTGTTTGAGTGTTGATGGGGCCTTCCATTGAAGATGAGTACTTGGGCTGAAGTGTGCAAACCTGCTGGATTGGATTGAGGACACATAGATCTTTGCTATGAATGACCGGGGGGTTTAAAAATTTTATTTTTCTTTTGAGTGTTTGTGAGGTTTCATTTTATTTTATTATTCCCTCCTCTCTCTCATTTGAATATGTAATAATTTATGTGATGTAATAATTCCCCACCTCGCTTCTGTCTATCCCATTCTTTAATCTATTTCCCTACCTGTACATATGTATATATCTGACATGACATGCATATCCATGCTTTGTATTCATGTTTCATGCATCTTGATCTGGCTAAATTTGCATATTTGTGATTTAATTGATTATTATATGCTTTTGTGCGCTGTCGCATGTTTTGCATTGATTCACATGTCATATTTTAGAAACCAGATCTTTAGAAGCATCTTTGAGTGAATTGCATTAGGATTTTTGTATAAAGGATCATCCATATTTTACTAACTTTATTTTGTAGCTATTCGCGGGACGTCGGTAAATATGTGAGTTTTAATGCTTTAGCATCCCGCTTGTACATAATTTTCTTATTATGTTTACCATCCTACCATGAGGCTAATTGCTTAAATGATAAACTGTTTGAATCCATGTGGATGAAGGCTTGTTGCTTGAATTGGAATGATTCAACGAATATACGTTTTAAGCCCACTTGAGGTGACAAATTCACAAACTTTAAGCCCATTTGAGGTGGCAAATTCAAACTCTTTTCGAGAAACAAACATGAAATTGAATTATTCCAATTTGAGCAAACTAGTTTATACCTTGTATGCTTCACATAGTAAATTTTAGGATTTACCAAATAATCAGAACATGAACATATAAAGAAAATAAAATTCATATAATGGTTTAGTAGAGGCCAATCTTTGATCAGGTGAGCAGGGGTGCTCATTATTGACCTTCCCTCTCATACCTAAGGTTCCGAGTCAAGCATCTTTGGTTACGACAAACAGTGGCCTTGGCACGAGTCATGGGTTTCCTAATTTTCCAAAATATTAGGTGGCGACTCAGAGATGTGATGACGCAGTCCATTTGTGGCAAAAGGTTTTGCAATAAAATGAATTTTCTAACAGTTGCCAAATCTGGACTCTCGTCTGCATTTCACGTTGCACTCGTGAGACTAGATCAAAGAGATCGAGGGTTCGAACTGTTTAACGCGCGCGAGTACCCCCCGGGCATGTTACAGATGGCCATTTTCTCTGACATGGTGGAGAAATTTTTAGAGGTTTTCATGGATGACTTCTTTGTGTTTAGGCCGTCTTTCGAGGAATGTCTCCAGAACTTAATCAAAGTCCTTATTCGTTGTGTGTAAACAAACCTGATTTTGAGTTAGGAAAAGAGTCCTTTTGTGGTTCGTGAGGGTATAGTGTTGGGACATATTGTGTCCCCTCGAGACATAGAGGTTGACAAAGCTAAGGTTGACCTCATTGCAAGCCTTCCTCCACCTAATTTTGTGCGTCAAATTAGGTCTTTCCTAGGGCATACAGGTTTTTACCGTAGGTTCATCAAAGACTTTAGTAAAATATCATGTCCTTTGTATAGTTTACTCGCTAAGGACGCGCCTTTTATCTTTGATGAGGTATACTTGAAGGCTTTTGAAACACTAAGAATGGCCCTTACCACCGCCCCAATCATGAAATCACCGGATTGGTCACTTCTCTTTGAAATCATGTGTGATGCCTCAGATTATGCTGTTGAGGCTGTGTTGGGTCAAAGGGTCAATGAGGCACCATATGTTATATACTATGCTAGTCGCACTCTCTCGGATGCACAATTGAATTACGTTACCACTGAGAAAGAGTTGCTAGCTGTGGTCTTTGCCTTAGATAAATTTCGGTCCTATCTCCTAGGTTCCAAGGTTATAGTCTTTACTGATCATGCCACTTTGCAGTATTTATTATCAAAGAAAGAGACCAAACCTAGGTTAATTAGATGGATTTTGTTGCTTTAGGAATTTGACCTCAAGATCCGAGATAAGAAAGCGAATCACCTCTCCCGAATCCTTGTTGAGTATACTAGTAACCCTCTAATTTTGCATGATTCGTTTCTGGACGAATAACTCCTTGTGGTGTCATGCGCGAGCCCCTCGTGGTTTGCACATATTGTGAATTACTTGGCCATTAGGCAAATTCCTCAAAATTGGTGTAAGCAAGACAAAGACGGATTCTTTTTGCAGGTCAGGTATTATTTTTGGAAGGATCCGGAGTTGTTTAAATATTGCTCAGACCAAGTGATCCGACAGTGTGTGCCAAAGAGTGAGGTGCATAGCATTCTTACTTTTTGTCATTCTTCTGCATGTGACAGTCATTTTAGCGAGCATAAAACGGCCGCCAAGATTTTACAAAGCGAGTTTTATTGGCCCACAATTTTTAAAGATGCCCATCAATTTTGTAGAATTTGTTTGCGCTATCAGCAAATGGGTTCGATATCTCGGCGTGCCATGATGCCAATGTCCCCTATTCTTGCGGTAAAGATCTTTGATGTTTGGGGGATTGATTTTATGGGCCCTTTCCCGTCGTCGTTCCGGTTTGAGTATATTCTCTTGGCAGTGGATTATGTGTCTGAGTGGGTGGAGGCGATAGTTACCCGAACAAACGATCATAGAGTAGTAATCAAATTCTTGCATGAAAACATCTTTAGTCGTTTTGGGTTTCCTAGAGCCATAATAAGTGATCAGGGTATGCATTTTTGTAACTGGTTCTTTGAGTCGGTAGCTAAGAAATACTCTATCATTTATAAAGTTGGCACTCCATACCACCCTCAAACTAGTGGCCAAGTGAAAGTCTCTAATAGGGAGGTAAAGCACATAATAGAGAAAACGGTGAGGCCAGATAGGAAAGATTGGTCAAAATATTTGATTGTTGCATTATGGGCCTACCGCACTGCTTATAAGACACCCATTGGGATGTCACCATATAGGGCAGTGTTTGGCAAAGCTTGTCACCTCCCGGTTAAACTTAAGCACCGAGCGTTGTGGGCCATAAAGAAGTTTAACTTCGATATGGCTGCGGCTGGGCTCAATCGAAAATTGCAACTTAATGAGTTTGAGGAAATTCAGAATGATGCATATGAGAGTTTGAGAATTTTTAAAGCTCGGACTAAGGAATTCCATGACAAGCACATTAATAGAAAATCCTTTGAACCCGGCCAACAAGTGTGGCTTTTTAACTCAAAATTGAGACTCTTTCTAGATAAGCTTAGATCAAGATGGGATGGTCCCTTTGTGGTTGTAGAGGCATTTATTCATAGCGTAGTTGAGGTGCAAGATCCAAAGAATGGCTACACTTTCAAAGTGAAAAGCCAAAGACTGAAGCCATATATAGAGAGGATTGGGAATGGGGATATGATTGAGTCTAATACTTTGATGGACCCTTTATACTATGATTAAGAGATTGATGTCTTGTTCTCTTTTCTTTCCTTTCTATTTTGTTCTATTTTTCTTTATTCTTATTGTGCTTTATTTGCGTCTAGGAGAGTTTAAATCCTCTAAAGGTGTAACTCCTTTGGTGTTTGTCGTGCCCGAACGGCATCTGAAGGTCTGGTATAGCCACCTAATTGTGTTTGTAATGAGTTCCTAGGAGACCAACTTAGACGGTGGAAACTAGAGTTCAAATGGCAAAGCCTAGAATGCAAAGGTTTGGAATTTTCAAGACTAAAGTTTGGTTTGAATAGCCAGGGGTGTGGAGATTGCTTCAAAACCACCCCGGCTTAAACTCTGTATGGTAACTCCATAGGTCGAGTTAGCCTTAGGCGCCTCAATTCTGGATACCGAATCAACCTAGTTTGTCACCTTGTTGGAGAATAGGAAAAGTTACAAACATTATTAGGGAGAAAAGTAGTACCCGTGGTTTTCGTGTGAAGATTATAGCTTTGGTGAGCAGTTAGTTATTTTTTGTAATGCTTTATTTATTTCGAATGCGAAACTAAGGTAGAAATGTTTTGAATTATTACTTGGGTTGTAGTTCTTTGAAATTTTATTTGGTTTTAAAAAAAAACAAAATCCTGCACGTGCGACACAACCCACCGCACGTGCGGATAATATTTCAATTCACAACTCACACATTGCTTTAAATGCAGGTGCATAGAGGAGGTACGGGTGTTCGTCTGCACGTGCGGCGTTTACTCCCGCACGCCGCACGTGCGAAGAGGCTTTGAAAAAAAAAATCCTGAAAAATGTTTTTTGAGCCAGCATTAATTGCAAATGAGTGATGTGGTGCGGCTTGCACGCCGCACGTGCGGCCTGGGCCCCGTATGTGCGAGAAATTTTCTAATTCAAATTGGACTCCTGCTTTATATGCACGAGCGTGGCCTAGTGCGGCATCTGTCCACACGTGCAGCCTTGCCTCCCGCACATGCAGTTCCCCTTGTGAAGTGCATTCCGCTGCTGAGACAAAGTGTTCTGTGGCCATCAGTTGTGGTCGGCAGTGCCTCATTGATGGCTGGCAGGCTTCATCAATAGTAGGCAGGGATAAAATCATGGCCGACAGGGCCAAAAGGTGGTCGGCAGTGCCTCACAAGAAGCATGCAGAAAGGGCCAACACAAGGTCCAAAAATGGGGCAGAAAGGATACAGAGTTTGGAAAGCTCAAACCTGTGACGTTCCGCCGCGAACTCGAATACTCAACGAGCAATCGAACTTGTCATCGGATGTACCTGCAAGCATATCCAAGTCCTGAGGACGGTAAAAAATGAGGTGTCCACAATCATCTTCTTCCTTTCTTTCTCTTTCACTCAAGCCCCACCACCACTAACATTCTTACTTCTTCTTTCAACCATCACCAACCTTCACCCTCATTTTTCGTCACCACCATCTCACCGTCGGCGCCCTATATTCTCTCCGTCTGTTGAATATCCGTCAACCACCATTTTTTCCGGTGAATCTCCATTCTTTTTCTCTTTTTCTTCACTATTTAAAGGTAAATCCTTCATTTTTTTAAAAAAAACTTTATATTTATTCTTTCAATCTTCCATTGTAGTGAGATTTAGGGATAATTTTATAGTGATCTATTGTTCATCCTTACCCAAATAATAATAATAATAATAATTTAACCGTAGAGTTTTGTTTTTGTGAGTGTAGGAAGTCATCATCTATTGTTGATCCTTAAAAATAATAATAAATAAATACAAAAAATAAAAATAAAAATCGTGCTAAGCTCTTTGTTTGTTTCATAGGTTATTTATTTATTTATTTAGTTGTTTATTTTTTTGTTATTTTATTTATTTAGTTTTTTTTATGTTATTTGTCTTTATTTAGTTGTAGTATACTAATTTAGTTGTTTTTTTTTATTTTATTTTTTCTTTGTGTTTTATTTTAGTTCATTTATTTCTCTCTTCAAAAATAGTAATAATAATATATATTCTAATTCACTGTATTTTCCATCTATTTATTTAGTTGTTTAGATGTATTCTATTATCTCAGTATTACTTGTTAGTTTAATTCAATACTTGTTAAAATGTTAATAAGTAAGTTTATATTATTCTATTTTATTTTGTTTTAGTTTTCAAAAAATAAATAAATAAATAAAATAAAATAAAATAAATTATGAGAATTGCATGTGGTACTTCAGTGGGCAGACTTTGTGCTTAAATATCTTATTTGATTCTCATGTTGGTTTCACGGGTATATATGTCTATTGTTGGTGTGTGCAGGACATGAGTCGATGGATATCCGCCCGGGCCTCTAAAAAGGCCAGAGGTTTCATCTCCTCGGTGCCACCATCGCCACCGTCACCACCACCATCGCTACCATCACTGGTTGACTTGCCACGGCCAGAGTGGGCTTCACGCCCGCTTTACAAGCTAACACAGTTCCAGCTCACCTATTTTCAGAATGACCCAGTCACCTCGTGAGCCGTTGAGCAGCTCCAACTCCGGCAATAGTTGGGCCTTTACACTATGACAGCGCCCACTTATCCTCGTCTGATACTGCTCTTCTACCAAAACCTATATAAGACACTCACTGAGGTAGGATTGCTGTCCACCATTGATGGCCATCTCATCAGCATCAGCGAAGCCATGATTGTCGACGCGTTAAGGTTCTTCTCCAAAATGGAAAACCAGTCTTTCCCGGAAGTTGAGGACCAACAATCCATACACAGCCTCACCCAACAATACTTCCCGGAGGCCCACAGTGACATAAGTTTCACATGTTCTGTCACGACCCAAACCCGGCCCTATAGGTTTAGCACCGTAACCGGCCAGTAATCCGAGATTACCGAAGGCCTGCTTAACAGTAGTACAGTAAAACAGAGTTCAGGGCCCGGCGGAAGCCAATACAGTAAATAAATAATGTCCATTGAGCTGTGACAGTCTGTATGCCAAAAAGATTTTTCATGCATTCGTATATACAAACAGTACAGTCTATACAAAATTTACAGTCACACAGTACAGGGACCTAATCCCTTAATAACAGTACAGTTAGTAGTTGACAGTCTATACAGTAATCCAAACAGTATAGAGACAGACGGGGGAAAAACAAAACACCCTAAAGCCATAGCATGGCAACTCGGAACCTCGCAGTGAGGCGCAAAGGCTGGCTTGACAAAACTGGAGTCTAGCCCACGCTCCTAGCTCCGATCTGGTGGCTGAGCACCTACATATATATATAAACAGTGAGCTAAAGCCCAGTGAATAACATAATGCGTAAAGAGGTTAAGAATGAAATGTCCTTACAGTAATGAAAGCAGTTCATTAAACAATACTTCAGTCTTTCAGCCAGAACAGTTATTCAGTCATATGTGGTACATCCATTAGCATAGCAGTAAACAGTAGGTCTTAAAGGTCGAACAGTAATGATGGCCATCAATCAGTAAACAGTAGTGGTTCCAATGAGGGAACCGACAGAGATCTCTAGAACAGTAGCAGTAACAGTATACAACAGTTGCTAAGGATGCCACAATACATTTCAGAATATAGGACATACATTCAAACAATTAACAATAATTACTTCAGAAAACAGTTTCGTTAAACAGTCAGAAAACATTCTCAGTTGAACATATCTTTACACAATTGTTACTCACAGAGTTTGGGCTACAGTATGCTAGAGCGTGTCTCCCCAGTCGCCAACCCTACACAGTTCACAGGTTGAACACACACTAAGCTACACAGTTGGGAAATATCATAACTTAATCCCTAATTTGCCTTGGTGTGTTCTACATCTATATCCTCATTAAGATGCCTTAAACTAGGCCTAAGAATGCCTAGAATGGGATGAGGATGCAAAGATGTGATCAGAATATAGTTTCAGAATTTATCAGAAAAACAGAGTCCCGCTCGAGCGCAGGTTTCCCCGCTCGAGCGGTCATGCAACAAAGGTACACGCTCGAGCGTCAAATCCCCCGCTCGAACGTACTGTAAAAGTACTGGATGGGTGAAATCTCCGCTCGACGGACGCTCGACGTTGAGACACATGACTCCGCTCGAGCGCCTAATCCTCCGCTTGAGCGGACTGTAAAACAGGGCAGAGATACTGGATGCTCGGATTCTACGCTCGAGCGTCACTTTCCCCGCTCGAGCGGGAGTGCAGAATCTGGAAATTCCAGATTGCACCTCTAAGCTCAAACTCAAGTTTAAATGCATCAAAACCGATCCTCTTGGGCCCATTTTCTGGAAAACTCTTATAAACTCATAGTTAAATATGATTCAAAACTTAATTTGAAAAATCAAAGCCCAAGGGTGTTTAATTCAAATCCAATTTCAAACCAATTTCATGAGCAATACGAACATACAAACATGCATGAATTCGAATCATTTTGAAGCTCCAATTTGATGCTCTAAGGAGCCACTTGATCCAAAAACAAGTTGAAAACATGGACCATTACAAAACTATGGACATGCATGAACCATTTTACCATGAAATCAACTCACAACTCAACAATTCAAACATGCAAGCAAGAAATGAGCTCTATATCAACATGTATGAACTAAAACAAGACTTAACTCTACAATTGAAGCATGAATTATGCAAGAATTAATTCTATGACAACAACAAGAAGATGAATGTCCTACCTTAGTCTTGTATTCAAGGTTTAGGAGTCCAATTTGACAATTTACACTTCAATTCCAAGCAATTCAAGCCAATTCAACAAAATGAACTCAATTCTCTCCTATCTCCTCTCTTGGTCGGCAAGAACAAGGGAAATGGCTGAGCAAGTGTTTGATCTAGGTGTAATGAGGCTCAAATATGACTAGGTAGTGGGCCACTCATGTGGCAAAATGGTAAATAAATCAAACTACGCAATTGATCAATATTTAATCTAATATAATCATACCTAAACAGTTTTCAGATAATTATACCATAAAATCACATTAATTCTAAGGATCATAGAACACTAACCAATTCCCGGTTCAGCCGCCGATAAGGCCTTCAATTAGCAGTTTAAACATAACACGAACAGATCAAATAATCAATCAAACAGATAGAATACAAATTAACATACACACTCAGTCAATTCAGTTCTAGTTTTCAGTCAGTCAGTTCAGGACTTTAACCAGTCCAATTATCAGTCATAATCAGTTCAGTTTAACGGTAATCAATGTTTATCGGTAATCAGTGGTGAGGGTTATTACAGTCTCCCCTCCTTATAAAGAGTTTAGTCCTCTAAACTCGAGTTACCTTTGTTCTGGAAGAAAATAGGATTCAGTGGAAATAGTTCAGGGTATCTTTTAGCCATGTCATCTTCCCTTTCCCAAGTGGCATACACACCACCGTGGTTTTGCCAGTCAACTTTCACTAGCGGGATCTCTTTGTTTCTCAGTTTCTTGATCTGTCTGTTTACAATCTATATAGGCCGTTCCTCGTAAGTGTAGTCATCACTCAACACTACCCGAGTAGGCTCAATTACATGGAAGGGATCCCAGAGATAATCTCTTAACATCGAAATGTGAAAAACGTTATGCATGTTCTCCATTTCAGGAGGGAGCGCAACTTGATACGCCACCGGGTTAATTTTCTCAATAATCTCATACGGTCCGACGTATCTTGGCGCTAACTTGCCTTTGACTCTAAAACGAGTCTGGCCCTTCATTGGTGTCACTTTCACAAAAACGTGATCACCCACTTCATACTCTCTGTCCCGTCTTCTGACATCCACATAACTTTTCTGTCGACTCTGTGCAGTTTTCAATCTCTGTTGTATCAGTTTCACTTTCTCTGTTGTTTCATAAACAATCTCGGGCCCAAGCAAAGGCCCGTCTCCAACTTCTGCCCAGCAAATCGGAGATCTACATTTTCTGCCATACAATGCCTCGAAAGGCGCCATGCTAATACTCGAGTGATAGCTGTTGTTGTAAGCGAATTCAACTAATGGCAGATGACTTTCCCAATCTCCCTGAAAATCAAGGACACACATTCTCAGTAAATCCTCCAGAATTTGGATGGTCCTTTCTGACTGTCCATCTGTCTGAGGATGATAGGCACTACTCAGCCTCAATTCAGTACCCAATGCAGTCTGTAGACTTTGTCAAAACCTCGATGTAAACTTTGAATCCCTGTCAGAAACAATAGACACAGGCACTCCATGCAGTCTCACAATTTCATCAATATAGATATCAGCCAATTTGTCCGCATTATAGATTGTCTTGACAGGTAAGAAGTGAGCAGATTTGGTTAGTCTATCAACAATAACCCAAATTGAATCCATACCTTTTCTGGAGCGAGGTAACCCAACAATAAAATCCATCGTGATATGCTCCCATTTTCACTCTGGTATGGGTAGGGGTTGCAATAATCCGGCAGGTCGTTGATGTTCAGCTTTGACTTGTTGGCAATAAAGACATTTGGACACAAAGTTGGCAATTTCTTTCTTCATTCCCAGCCACCAGAAATTCTGTTTCAGATCTTGGTACATTTTCGTATTCCCCGGGTGGATAGACAATTTTGAATTGTGGCCCTCTTGCAGAACTCTTCTTTTCAGTTCAGTGTCATTTGGCACACACAGTCTTTCTTGAAATTTCAGTACATTGTTCTCGAATTTGAAACCCGGTCTCGGCTTAGACTCTCTTTCTTCGATGATCTTTTTCAAGAAGTCATCCTGTTGCTGTTTCTCTTTAATTTCTTCTATCAAGGCTGGTTGAGCAGAAATAGCGGCTAGCGTTCCACCTTGTTCTCTCAAAACAACTTCAGTTTCAAATTTTTCAAGGTCACCAAGTAGCTCTTTCTGTCCGGTGAGCAAACAAGCTAAGTTGGCAATTGACTTTCAGCTCAATGCATCGGCAACAGTATTGGCTTTTCCCGAATGGTACAGAATCTGTAGGTCATAGTCTTTGATCAGTTCTAGCCATCTGCGCTGTCTCATATTTAGTTCCTTCTGTGTGAAGAAATATTTTAAGCTCTTGTGGTCGGTGTATACTTCACATGTCGCCCCATACAGATAGTGATGCCAAATTTTTAGTGCAAACACCACCGCAGCAAGTTCCAGGTCATGGGTCGGGTAGTTCTTTTCATGTGGTCTCAACTGTCGGGAAGCATAAGCAATAACTCTCCCATTCTGCATTAAAACACACCCCAAACCCTTATGAGAAGCATCACTAAATACGGTATAACCATCCGTACCTAAAGGTAAAGTCAAAACCGGTGCAGTCACAAGTCGAGTTTTCAACTCTTGGACTGCTGATTCCCTTTGGTCAGTCCAGTCAAATGATGTCCCCTTCTGAGTTAACTGAGTCAATGGTAGGGCAATTTTAGAGAAATCTTTGACAAATCTTCTGTAATATCCAGCCAAACCCAAAAAGCTTCGGACTTCAGTCACATTTGTTGGTCTAGGCCAGTTCACTACAGCTTCAATTTTCCGCGGATCAACAGAAATTCCATTTTTGCTAACAACATGCCCCAAAAACATAACATGGTCAAGCCAAAATTCACATTTAGCATACAGTTTCTGTTCTCTTAGGGTCTGCAGGGCAAGTCTCAGATGATGTTCATGTTGTTCTATACTTTTGGAGTAAATCAATATGTCATCAATAAATACTACAATGAAATCATCAAGGTATGGTCTAAAAATCCTGTTCATGAGGTCCATAAAAGCAGCAGGGGCATTCGTGACTCCGAATGGCATAACTAAAAATTCATAATAGCCATACCTCGTTCTAAAAGCAGTTTTATCAACGTCTTCCGGTTTAACCTTCAGTTGATGATACCCCGATCTGAGATTTATATTCGAATACCATTGTGCACCCTGTAACTGATCAAACATCAAACGTGGCAATGGTATTTATTTTTCACAGTTACCTTGTTCAATCACGTAATCAATGACACAGTCTCAGCGAGCCATCTTTCTTCTTACAAACAAAACAGGGCGCCCCATGGTGAAATGCTAGGCCTGATAAACTTCTTTCCAGCAGTTCTTGCAGTTGCACTTTCAATTCTTTCAGTTCAGTTGGGGCCATTCTGTAAGGAGCTTTTGATATCGGCTGTGTACCCGGAATCATATCAACGGTAAATTCAATCTCCCTGTCAATCAAATCCCCTGGCAGATCATCTGGAAATACATCTGGGAATTCCCTGACTATAGGAATACAATTCACATCAGTTTTAACACTATCATCAGTGGACACAGTCAGCACAGAACACAGATATCCTTTACATCCCTTTCTAATTAATTTAACAGCTTTCACTGACGAAATCAAATACGGAGGAGGTACTACTCCACTCCCATTAAACACGAATTCAGGCAAACCAGGTGGACGAAAAATAACTTGCTTGGTCACATAATCAATAGTGGCATGATATTTTTGTAACCAATCCATTCCCAATATTACATCAAAATGATCAATGTTCAATGGTAGTAAATCAATAAACAGATGCATATCCCCAACAATGATTTCACATGCGGGGTACATATAAGCACATGTCATGGATCCTCCTACGGGTGATGATACGGCTAGCAGATAGTTCATGGGTTCTAAGGGTCTATTCAATTTCCGTGAGAAAGCATGCGATACATAAGAATGTGTATACCCCGAATCAATCAATACATATGCATTTTGTGTACAAATAGAGAGGATACCTGACACAACGGTTTCAGTATTTTGCACGTCTCCCGGTACTAGGACGAACACTCGACCCTGCCTCATGGGCTCTTTCCCGGTAGCTTTGGGGTTAGGCTTTGGTGCTACAGTTGACGCTGCTGCGCTTGGCGTAGCTTTGCTACTAACTTGCGGAGCAGAGGGACAGTCTCTAACCATGTGGCCCACTTTGCCACATCTGTAACAGGCTCCGGATATTTTGTGACAAACCCCTTTGTGCTTGTTGCCACATACAGAGCAGGGTGGAATGAACCCACTCCCTTGGCTGGGCCTAATTGTCGACCCCGTATTCTGTTTCTTGTTGGCCGGGTTGTGCTTGCCTTTCTTGAATTTAAAACTCTGCCTCTTACCACGCCATTCCGACGTTAGTGTTTCAGTTTTTAGTGCTTCAATGTTCGACTCGGCCATCAATGCCCGGTCGAGAACACCCACAAAAGTCGGTAGTTTCAAAACATTTATTCGGTCAAGTATTGCAACATTAAGGCCACCCTCAAATTTTCTGGCCTTCTTGTAGTTAGTGTCCACCATGTGTGGTGCATATCTGGCAAGTTCAGTAAATTTTGTTTCGTATTCCGCAACGGACATGGTGCTCTGCTTCAGCTGTTCAAATTCAGTCACTTTTCTATCCCTGACACACTGAGGGAAATACTTTTCAAAGAAGGCTCCTTTGAACTGAACCCAAGTCATAACTGTATTTTCATTACGGATAAGCATCCACCACCTTCTAGCTTCTTCTTATAGGGTGAAGGTAGCTAACAATACCTTATTCGCTTCTGAGCACGAAAACACTTCAAATAGTTTTTCTATTTCAAGCACCCAAGCTTCAACCTTTAGCGGTTCCAGTCCTCCCTGAAAGGATGGCGGTTTCATCTTGCTGAACTTATGGGTAAGAGCAATAATATCCCCATCATTCACATTCGCATTAGGTTCCGGCTGTACCGGAGGAGGAGGAGGTGAGGGCTGTTGATTCTGTTATTGTTCAAGTCTGGCAGTTATCAGTTCCATCATTCTTTCCATTCTTGCCTCGGTAGATGAGGATTCAGGTTCATTTGCATTGTCCATTTCACTATAAGTAGTTATAACAGTTATAGCAGTTGTAACATAAACAGTTGCATATTTAAACAGTTATCACATCAACATGTATTCAGTCGTAACATAGCCACACACTTTTCAAGTTCATGAAATGCCCTAATCACTTTTCTAGGACACCCTATAGCTCATTTGGACACGTGTGTGCGGTATGACTCGTGGTTAAGTATCGCTCTGATACCACTCTGTCACGACCCAAACCCGGCCCTATGGGTTTAGCACCGTAACCGGCCAGTAATCCGAGATTACCGAAGGCCTGTTTAACAGTAGTACAGTAAAACAGAGTTCGGGGCCCGGCGGAAGCCAATACAGTAAATAAATAATGTCCATTGAGCTATGACAGTCTGTATACCAAAAAGATTTTTCATGCATTCGTATATACAAACAGTACAGTCTATACAAAATTTACAGTCACACAGTGCAGGGACCTAATCCCTTGATAACAGTACAGTCAGTAGTTGACAGTCTATACAGTAATCCAAACAGTATGGAAACAGACGGGGGAAAAACAAAACACCCCAAAGCCATAGCATGGCAACTCGGAACCTCGCAGTGAGGCGCAAAGGCTGGCTTGACAAAACTGGAGTCTAACCCACGCTCCTAGCTCCGATCTGGTGGCTGAGCACCTACATATATATATAAACAGTGAGCTAAAGCCCAGTGAATAACATAATGCGTAAAGAGGTTAAGAATGAAATGTCCTTACAGTAATGAAAGCAGTTCATTAAACAATACTTCAGTCTTTCAGCCAGAACAGTTATTCAGTCATATGTGGTACATCCATTAGCATAGCAGTAAACAGTAGGTCTTAAAGATCAAACAGTAATGATGGCCATCAATCAGTAAACAGTAGTGGTTCCAACGAAGGAACCGACAGAGATCTCTAGAACAGTAGCAGTAACAGTATACAACAGTTGCTAAGGACGCCACAATACATTTCAGAATATAGGACATACATTCAAACAATTAACAATAATTACTTCAGAAAACAGTTTCGTTAAACAGTCAGAAAACATTCTCAGTTGAACATATCTTTACATAATTGTTACTCATAGAGTTTGGGCTACAGTATGCTAGAGCGTGTCTCCCCAATCGCTAACCCTACACAGTTCACAGGTTGAACACACACTAAGCTACACAGTTGGGAAATATCATAACTTAATCCCTAATTTGCCTTGGTGTGTTCTACAACTATATCCTCATTAAGATGCCTTAAACTAGGCCTAAGAATGCCTAGAATGGGATGAGGATGCAAAGATGTGATCAGAAAATAGTTTCAGAATTTATCAGAAAAACAGAGTCCCGCTCGAGCGTAGGTTTCCCCGCTCGAGCGGTCATGCAACAAAGGTACACGCTCGAGCGTCAAATCCCCCGCTCGAATGTACTGTAAAAGTACTGGATGGGTGAAATCTCCGCTCGACGCCCGCTCGAGCTTGAGACACATGACTCCGCTCGAGCACCCAATCCTCCGCTCGAGCGGACTGTAAAACAGGGCAGAGATACTGGATGCTCGGATTCCACGCTCGAGCGTCACTTTCCCCGCTTGAGCGGGAGTGCAGAATCTGGAAATTCCAGATTGCACCTCCAAGCTCAAACTCAAGTTTAAATGCATCAAAACCGATCCTCTTGGGCCCATTTTCTGGAAAACTCTTATAAACTCATAGTTAAATATGATTCAAAACTTAATTTGAAAAATCAAAGCCCAAGGGTGTTTAATTCAAATCCAATTTCAAACCAATTTCATGAACAATACGAACATGCAAACATGCATGAATTCGAATCATTTTGAAGCACCAATTTGGTGCTCTAAGGAGCCAATTGATCCAAAAACAAGTTGAAAACATGGACCATTACAAAACTATGGACATGCATGCACCATTTTACCATGAAATCAACTCACAACTCAACAATTCAAACATGCAAGCATGAAATGAGCTCTATATCAACATGTATGAACTAAAACAAGACTTAACTCTACAATTGAAGCATGAATTATGCAAGAATTAATTCTATGACAACAACAAGAAGATGAATGTCCTACCTTAGTCTTGTATTCAAGGTTTAGGAGTCCAATTTGACAATTTACACTTCAATTCCAAGCAATTCAAGCCAATTCAACAAAATGAACTCAATTCTCTCCTATTTCCTCTCTTGGTCGGCAAGAACAAGGGAAATGGCTGAGCAAGTGTTTGATCTAGGTGTAATGAGGCTCAAATATGACTAGGTAGTGGGCCACTCATGTGGCAAAATAGTAAATAAATCAAACTATGCAATTGATCAATATTTAATCTAATTTAATCATACCTAAACAGTTTTCAGATAATTATACCATAAAATCACATTAATTCTAAGGATCATAGAACACTAACCAATTCCCGGTTCGGCCGCCGATAAGGCCTTCAATTAGCAGTTTAAACATAACACGAACAGATCAAATAATCAATCAAACAGATAGAATACAAATTAACATACACACTCAGTCAATTCAGTTCTAGTTTTCAGTCAGTCAGTTCAGTACTTTAACCAGTCCAATTATCAGTCATAATCAGTTCAGTTTAACGGTAATCAATGTTTATCGGTAATCAGTGGTGAGGGTTATTACATGTTACGCCGGAGCGAGCGGCCTAGCCGCTTGCTATTCATTGACTCTATCATACATAAGAATGCCCTTCCACTTGGGCATAAAGCTGAGTGCCGCTTAGAGTTTGTTCGGGTCTTACACGGTTATCACCATGGCTATCAGGTCCCGCTTGCGCACATCATCTGGATGCATATGCGAAAGTTTCTATGGGAGGCAGTTCGGCCTCAACCTATGCAGAACTTGACTTGGGCGCTGCCATTTGCCAACTTGCTCACAGTTGTCTTTGAGCTAAACGGCCTCCCTATTGATTCGACTAAGGAGATTGATAGAGCTTATCCGACTTTCGGGCAGCGGGAATGGTAGCATAGCATATCTCGCATCCCGCAGCAAGTTGGTGCCTCGGTTGATGAGGCCCAAGACCCCATCCACGACCACCCACCTCATCCTGCCTCCCCTGTGCCTCCCCAAGGGGCCCCATTCTACATGACTCGCGAGGAGTCTTACAGCTTCAGCACTCTGTGGATCAGGTCCACAGTACTCTTCGTGATCATCACCATAGTCTCATAGGATTGCGCACGGATTTTCAGGCGCATCGACACTATTCTTAAGCAGCTTTTGATCAGCTCAACTCCCGCCAGCTCGACATTCAGCAGTTAGTTGCATCACTGCAAACTGACTTTTACACATATTGAGAGTCGAGCGAGCAGCGTTTTGACCAACTCGACGCACGAGTTCGGGATGAAGCATTCGAGACGTGATCATTAATGCACGCCTTGTTTGCCTAACATTTCCCGCCACCACCGCCACCGGATTCTCAGTAGTACCAGCCTATATTTTGCTTTGTCTCTTTTATTTCTATTTTTCTTTTTAGTTCTTTCTTCTTTTGTAAAACCAAAAAAAAAAAAAATGCAATGTGTGTGTGTGTTACTATTTGCCTACTGGAATGTGCATCTACAATCTCTAGTAATATTTTCTCATTCCTATTTACTTGGCTTTTACTACCATTGAGAACAATGTCATATTCAAGTTGGGGGATGAAGGTATTTTCTTTTGTGCATTTCTATTTGGCTCATAATTCATGCTTATACCTGTTTCACTTGATTGCATTACTTCACTTGATGTGACTTGTTGCTAGTATGGTGATGATAATAAAAAATAAAAAACACTTGACTTGTTTGGGTTCGTAGCCTTTTTAACTCAAGTTATTAAGCCCGTAAGGCTATCTCTACACTTAGTGTCCTAAAACCGTCTGGTTTGGGTGTCATTCGCCCAATACTTGTTACATGGGTTAATTAGAAAGCTTATGGGACTTAGACATTGCACAGTTAAGGGAAAATAAGGAGAATGACTTGGTCAGATTCGTAGCCTTTTTAACTCAAGTTATTAAGCTCGTAGGGGTGTGTTCACACCTAGTGCCCTTAAACCATCTGGTTTGGGAGTCATTGGCCCAATGCTTGTTACATGGGTTGATTAGAAAGCTTAATGGATCAGGACATTGCACAGTCATCTAAAAAAAAAAAACTTCTTGAGAATCTTAGCTGCAACAGTTTAGTTTTTCTATGTATGTTGGGTGTTATTATGAGTTACACTGGGCTATTATAGTGGACAGTTAACTAATATAGAGATTGCACTTTACACCGAAAATACTGATGATTTGTCTACTAGCAAGCACAAGTACAGGGAACTTTACTTTTGTATTAACTGAATTGAGGTTTTGACTCAATAGATTCCTTCATGCTTGTCCACTGTGTCTTTAATGACTTATTATGTCTTAATATCACACTGTAGTGGCACATAAGTTGATTGTTAGGTGGAGTAGTGTGGTTAATTGTTGAGCATATATGAATATATTAATGTTTGTGGGTGTCATTTCTGGAAACCCTCACGAGACTTTACTCGTCCACTTGGGGTAACTTTGTGGTGTAAAGGCTTGTTGCATATGCTAAATGCAACCATTTTTCCACGAAAAAGGAAATAGCTAGATTTTGTTTTATTTTATTTTTATTACTTGCTTAAGAACTAGCAAGTTGTAAGTTGGGAGATGTGATTAAGGCCGAATTGTACAACATTGAGGCCGGATCTCTTAACTTTACTTGCTTGTCAAACTATATATTTTATGTCTGTTTAATGTCAATCAGGTTGTACATAGTCGGAAAATAAAATTGGCAAAAATATAGAATTTGGAGAGAAAATAGCTTCCTACACGTGCGTTGACTTTTTTGGGAAAACGGGCCCGATGTTTTAAACCAGTTTGAAAGACAGCAAAAGTATAAATAGGCAAGAAGAAGGTTGAATTAGGGTTCTGAAATTAATTCCAAGAAGAGAGAGGCTAGGGTTTGGAGAAAAGAAGGATTCTCAAGCTTTCAAGACAACTTCCATGGGGGCTTCCATCTCTCTCTTCTCTTCTACGTCTTCCCACTCCTCCATGAGTGGTTGGGTTATTCTTTTTTAGAGTTTTGATGAAACCCTAGCCATGTAATAGGATTTTTCATATGCTTTGATTGTGATTCGGTTTAAATCAATGTATGGATGTTTTAGAAGTTTATAATAATTATTATTTTCATCTCTTCAAGTATTTTACTCTCTGTGATTGTTTAATACTTTCCATACATTAGTTTTCTTTGTGTTTGTGTTCAAAGTATGAGATGAGTCATACTACGAGAGACGGGTTATGTTGCTACCGTAGTTTAGAACAAACATCTTGTGCTACTCGAGATGACTCATACCTGTACGTTGAATGCAACAACCCTCTTGATCAATATTTCAAACTTGCACTTGTGAAATATTGGGTATTTCAAACCGGATTGCAATTGATAGCCAATGTTTAATCTCGTTTATATGGTTTGTGGTGAATTCTTTGCCCTAGGATTTTTCTCAAAAATTGATATCTCAAACCCTAATTTTAATTCTTAATTTAATTTCTTAATTTAATTTAATTCCTTTTTAGTCATAAAATCTCTCAATCTTTTTAATTAAAATTAATTTAGGAATGTAGCGATTAAATCAGTCTAATTTCACAATTGTCCCTGTGGTTCGATGCCTAGACTTGCCATTATTCTAAAAGAATTTGGTATAGTTTAGTGTTTATTTTTGGTGTGTGTAGCGACCCATCAAATTTTGATAACCTAACCACTCATGGAGGAGTGGGAAGAGGTGGAAGAGATGGAAGCCCCCATGGAAGTTGTCTTGAAAGCTTGAGAATCCTTCTTTTCTCTAAACCCTAGCCTCTATGTTCTTGGAATTAATTTCAGAACCCTAATCCAACCTTTTTCTTGCCTATTTATACTTTTGCTATCTTTCAAACAAGTTTAAAACTCGGGCCTGTTTTTCCAAAAAAAGTCAACGCATGTGTGAAAAAGTCAACGCACGTACGGAAAAAGTCAATGCATGTGCATGAAGTTGTTTTCTCTCCAAATTCTGTATTTTTGCCTATTTTATGCTCCGACTATGTACAACCTAATTGACATTAAACAGACATAAAATATATAGTTTGACAAGCAAGTAAAGTTAAGAGATCCTAATTAACGGCCTCAATGTTATACAATTCGGCCTTAATCACATCTATTCATCTTGTATTGCATGCACCAAGGCTCGGCACATTATTCAAACCGCATTGTCATTTCAATACTTCTTTGAATACGTGCTTAGACCGCATGTTATCAAATTGAATCACATACCATATTAGTAGCTGAGCCTATTAATTGTATTCTTTGTATGTGTTGCATTAGTCATCTTGTATAGTTCGAAATATGCATTTTTCTAACTCTTTTGTTTTATCTTAGCTTGGAGTGCTAGGTGAGTTTTTAGTGCTTTAGCATACTTGCACGGGTGTGAATGATTGTCATGTCTAGCATACTTGCCATGAAACTAAATGCTTACTTGTTAAACTGCTTGAATGCCTGTGGATAAAGGCTTGTTGTTTGATTGGAATAATTCAATGAATATACATTTTAAGCCCACTTTGTTAAGTAGCAAATTCACAAATTTTAAGTCCACTTGAGGTAGCAAAATTAAACCCTTTTCGCAAAACAAACATGAAATTGAATTGTTCCAATTCGGGCAAACTAGTCTATACTTGCTTGTGTGCATCAGATTGTGATGCTAGCCTAATAAACCAGAACAAGAGCATATAATGTTGATAAAAATTACATCATGATTAGTAGAGGCCGATCTTTGATCGGGCTAGCAGGTGTGCTCAATTCATGACCTTCCCCTCTCATACCTAAGTTCCTGAGCCAAAGCAACTTTGGTGATGACGGACACATGGCTTTTGGTACGAGTCATGGGTTTTCTAAATTTTTTCAAAATAAAAAATATTTAGGTGGCGATTCTGTATCTGACAAAGTAGTCCAATTTTGGCATTTTTTATTCAAAATCGATTTTTCAAAAGATTTTCCGGGTTTGGACTCTTTGATGTTTATCAATCTCACATTACACTTGTGAAATTAGATTCAGAACCACAGAAATCCGAATTGCAAGACTTCTTTTCAAACTTCCGAGAAGGGGTGCGAAAAAGGTGAGCTACAGCTTCCCTTTTACCTAAACTAGCTAGATCTATTCTTTTCTTTAAAAAAATAGATAGTCTATTTTCAAAAAATATATTTCTCGTTCATTTTTTCGAACACAAATGCAATAAAATAAAAATATTATGATTATTGAAAAAAATGTTATGATTATTGGATCAAATTAATTTTTGTCATGAACGATATATATTAAGACCATCACAAAATGAGCAATTTGAATCATCAAAATAGAATCAGTGGTGGGCTCTACATGTCTAAGGATGGCAACGGGGTAGGGTATAGTTTAGGGCCCCTAACCCATGCATTTCCACCAATTGGCCCCACCCCCAACTCCCCCAACCCACCCAAACTCGCAAATATAACCTCCATCTCCGACCCTATCCAATCCGCGACACAATAAGAAATTTAACAATAAAATTAAATTTTAATAATTAAAACTAGAAACACAATTTATAATGGGTGAAGTACTAATAAATCCTAAAATATGATCTTGTAAACTATATATTCTTTTATTTTTTCTTATGAACCCAAAAGTCCGATTAAAATGAAAATTACACAAAAGGGTAGTCACTTACAAGTTTGGATTTAATTTTTTGAGGATAAAAATATGTTTCTCCAAATATAAAATTACACATTTAGATAATTCGCACTGCAAAGGTTTTGAATTTTCTCTCATTCTATAACAAATCTCACATTACGAACAAATACGTAACACTCAAATGTAATACTCCAATAACATAATACTCCAATGTAACACACTAAAGAACTCCTTAGTATACTTTTCTCAAATGTAACAACGTAAATGTACTTTTTCAAACATATTACTCCAATGTAACAAACAAAAAAATTTCTTAGTGTGCGTTTCCCGAACGTAACAACGTTACACTTCAAAAAAAAAAAATCGTAAATGTACTTTTTCAAAAATAACATTCCAATGTAACACATAAAAAGATTTCTTAGTGTGCTTTTCACAAACGCAACACTCCAATCAATGTAACCCCAAACGTAACATTTCAATATAATACACACAAAAATACTAAAATAAATTCCCTTACTATATTTATCCCAAACGTAATACTCACAGTTTGAAATTATACATTTGTCCAAAACTTACTGATAAGTAATTTTTGAACTCCTTTTGAATGATTTGAAAAATCTTACTTCCTTTTGGAATGGTTTGAAGAATGCCACATCCTTTTTTTGGAGTGTTACATTGAGGAGTTTTTTTTGTAGTGTTACGCTGGGAAAAAAATATACTAAGGAATTTTTTTGTATACTACATTGAAGTATTAAATTAAGGAGTTTTTTTTTTTTAATGTTACACTTGGAAAAAGTACACCAAAGAGTTTTTCTGAGTGTTAGATTGGAATGTTACAGTTTGAAATTATACATTTGTCCAAAACTTGCTAAGAAATTTTTGTACTGCTTTTGAAATGTTTGAAAAATCCTACATCCTTTTAGAATGTTTAAAAAAACTCATATTTCAAGTCATTTTTATACTATCTTTGAAATATTTTCTAAATAAAAAAATTCTAATATAAAAATTTATTCCAAATTTAATTCCCAGAAATTGTGTATTTTACCTTTTTATCACAAATAAATAAATAATGATATAACCATAAATCTAATTTTCAAATAATATATTAAATCTGCTTTCCGAAATCAATAGGACTAATTGGTTTATAAAAAAATTCTTAAGACTAAACGGATTACCATTGGAATTTATAGATAAATTTTTCTTTTATAATTAAAAAATATATATTATAATAACATAATAAAAATTCAATAGATATTATATATATATATATATATTCTATAAAAATTTAATAATATATTATACACATTACATATATATGTAATATTATTATTTATTTATTACTCTATTTATGGTTCGGGTAGGATTTGAGTAAAAAAAATACTCTCCTCCGCCCCAACCCAAACCCAATTACCTTATTCAACTACTCTCAAACCCATCCCATTAGGGTTGGAGGGAGTCCAGACTCAATGGATCAAGGTATTTTTGTCACCCCCATACATGCTCCTCAAGTTCCCTTAAATTGAAATGTGAAATTAAAAGAAACCCAATCTAAATAAGATGAAGATATAAAGAAGCAGTATAGATGATCTACCACTTTCTTAGTAAGTTTTTTTAACTTACATTTTCATAATGGAAAGAAATCAGTGTAGCTGATTATATTGGTTGATATGAGCAATTTGGAAACTTGGTAAAAAGTCTGTTTTTTAACTTTTTACCAAGTTTTTCCAAAAAAATTATAAAAAAAAGTCAAATTTTTGTCAAAAAAGTGATAAAAAAATCAAAAAAATCAAAAAGACAGTTTTTTACTAACTTTCCAAAGCACTCCATAAAAGATCGCATCCGGGCAACGTTTTTAAAGATAGGGTAAGTCACACCCATATTTTTTGATATTTAAAAAAATACAGTTAGTCATACATATTTATCATAATTACATTAATTTTTTTAGATAACAGTTAAAAAAAATTCATTAATAATTTATTGCCATCTTTTTTATATTAAAATATATAGTTATATCTTTGCTTATGTTAATGAATACCTACTATCTATATTAATTTTGATCATTTTAATTTTATTAAAATATATATATATAATTATATTAAAAATATATAATTAATTATATTGTTCTCAAATTTTAAAGGAGATGAATGCAATTCACCTAAAAGATATTAGGTAGTAACCATTGCTTTGCCTCAAAGAAAAAAAAGTAGAAAATGTGAGAGATTTTAAAAATTTTATCAAAAATTTTATTAAATATCTTACATAGATATATGACTCACACAATATAAGTCTCATGTGAGTTACACAACGCAAGACATTTTTGATAAAATTTTAAGATGTCTGATATTTAAAAAAAAAATAATGCACGTTTCCCCAAATCCAATAACTTGTAAGATGTTTAAAAATTTTTGATAAAATTTTTAAGATAAAATTTTTCCAAATCCAATAAAATTTTTCCAATAACTTATAAGTCTCATGTGAGTTACACAACGCAAGACATTTTTGATAAAATTTTAAGATGTCTGATATTTAAAAAAAAAATAATGCACGTTTCCCCAAATCCAATAACTTGTATTAATGATGCTCAGCATATTGGAGAAATAATAATAAATTAGTACCTGCCTGTCAAAAATGTATCACTTGTATTTAGGGTATAATTCGGGCAGATTCGGTTGGGTTGGGAGGTTATCCAAACCTAATTCAAGTTGTGCTGAAATCTGTTCAGGCCTGCCCAAGCCCGAATTATAATCCGAGGTTGCCTGTCCAAGCCCGACCCAAGTTAAACCCGAATTGTCCGAGTTGCCTGAATTGCCCGAATCATATATATATATAGTTTGCTGCTACATTATTAAACTATTAAAATTTGACTCTATTTATATTTTTTTTTCATATATAGAAAATTATTAATATTATCAAAACAAATAATTTATATAATGTAAGAGAGATGTCGTTATAGTAGTCTTTACAATTTATGAGTGAAAATTAAAAAAAATGTAAGATTTTATGTTATTTGTATATATAATATATATTCAATATGATTTAATAATCTAAATTACTTTGATATCATGTACTAATTGCTAATAATTTTTATATGTTATATATATATATATATAATATTTTATATATATCGATCTATGTATAATTCGAATTTCGGGTTGCTTGGGTTGTTTAATGTCTTTTGCCAAATCCGTCCAAATTTAATTCTGGCTTTTGAATTGTTGCCCAAATCCGTACCGAATTTGAAAATATCTTGTCCAAGGCCTAAAAAAATTCGGACTGGGTTTGGATTACTCGAGTTGAGCCCGTCCAAATTACACTCCAACTTGTATTAATGTTGCTCAGCATATAATAATAATAATAATAATAATAATAAATAAATTAGTACCTGCTTGTCAAAAATGTAGGCTGATCATTTTATTTTTTTTCATTTCTTTCTTTGGGGTGGGGATCAACATGGGGAGACCTAAATGGAAGCTTTTTGTTGCAAACATGCTAAGCATGCTCATGTTCTTTTCAGTAGAGTTGGCATTCTGCTAACCTTCAATTCTCTAGCTGGCTGAAAGGGCACCATCTAGACAACTCTAAATATATATACCAATAAATATATCTTAAAAAATTATTAGATATTTTTAAAATATCATGAAACATTACTCATTTGATACTCTCAAATACGATACTTATAAAAAAATTTATTACATAATTGATTGTAAAAATTTTCATTACATGATTGATTTGGAACACCATATAAATAATCTCACATGTGTTTTGAAATTACTGAAATAATTACTTTATATATCATATATTGTCAAAAGGACCATGAATATTCCTTTTTTTCAAAATCATTATATCTTTCTATCTCAAAATTCTAATAATCATTTAATCATTTTAAATACAAAAAATTAAAACATAATTCAATAATTGTAAGCGTTTTATGATAGAAGCACAATGGATTAAAAACATAGAATCGAGTGCTTCTAGAAAAAATGTTATATGGTGCTCTAAAGTCTCGTTTGAGAATATTATTTTAATAATTTTTTGACTTTTTATATAAAAAAAATATACATAAAACAAAAAAAAATTAATATGATAATTTATAATCATTTTTAATTTTTATTAGAATTAAAAGTTACCAAATAAGACCTATTGAATAATTACCATGTATACATATATTGCAAAAAAGACTAAAGATTCTCTGCTCCAAAGCTTTCTATGTAATTTTAAAACACTGATAATTATTTAAAATCTCTTTTAAGTATAAAAGTTTTAAGATATAACTTAATAATTATGAATCTTTTACTATAAGAAATAAAAAGATTAAAAATAGAAAATCAAGGCCTCCAGAAAGCATACATATAATCTTTCCCGATAAACTTGTAAACCATGTTCTCTCTGACATACATACACCAGCTCATCCCCCAAATTGTGCAAAGCTTAGCTTCTTCAAAGGATGATTGATCAGTTCTAATCTAATTGATCAAAACTTTTGCATCTTATTTGGATGGAGGTCATATGTTCAAATCTTATCACAAGTGTCAAATTGACAATAAATTCAACTAAAATACTTGTGACTTTGTATTTCCCAAGTGTATGGTTAAGATTAAATGTAGTGAGTATAACATCCATTTATAATAAGGCCAAGTTTAAAAAGTTTTAAAAAAGTCAAAAAATTAAAAAGTTGTTCAAAAAGTTAAAAAGTTATCACTATTTATCAAAAATTAAACAATTAAGGCTGCACAACTCCCAATACTGATTTTTCCCTACACATTAATTTATACAATTTTTTAATACACATTTTTTCATAAAAAGTCAAAAAATTAATCCAAACATTCATATTTTCAACCTCAACTTTTTAGTCTAAAAAAACAAAAAGTACACTTATTTAGGACACTCCAAACAATCCCTAAATTTGAATGAATTGATTGATAATTATGATTAAAAAATTTTAGTATATGTAATATTGTTGTTTCCTAATGCTTTATAGCCTTGTTTAGGAACCGGCTTTATAAATTATTTTTTATTAAAATATGATGTAAAAAAAATTAATGTGTTTGAGATATTTTTTGATTTTTTATGAAAAGATATATAAAAAGTAAAAAAAAATAGAATATTTAATTTTTTGGTATAAGTTGTTGGCTTTTGAATTTTTTTATTAGTGATTTTGACTTTTAGGTTAAAAAGTGATGTTACCAAACAAGTTCTAGCACAAAAATTTGATAAATAAAAATAAATAAATAAATAAAACCCAGATTTGCAGAAGAATAATTGCAGAGCAAATTACAAGGTCAGACAACAACAAACCATTGGCATGAAAGTATGATTAAACAAGGGAATCAATCTCATGACTAAATTGAAATACCCTTTTTGTAACATTCTTGTTTCTTTTTTCTTGGCAAACAAACAAAAACTGAAAACAAGAGAGAAAATTTCTCAAGCAAACACAGGAGGAAGATTGACCATGGCCTGTCCACCACTGCGGAACAAGCGCTTCCATGTTTTCCATTGACAAATACCCTCCTCCCAAAATAATGGTCCCTTTTGGGAAATCTAACTTTTTTTGATAGTACAATTATTGTACTTTTAAAAAGTTGATTTTTTAAAATTACCCTTGTAGTACACCTTTTTGAGAATATCAATGTCATAATTGTACTTTTATATTATTATGAATTTAAAAGAAGGGCAAAATGGGAAATTTATATTATTTTTGTACTTATTTTTGAAGAGGGACTAATATTTTGGACAATGAAAATGGAATAAGGGACTATATTATTGGACGAGGAGTAACTTGTTTGCAAACACCATTCTTAGCTCTAGACATGCTTAAACATGCTTTCCTTAACCTCTTCAATCTCTTCCCAATCTTAATCTTCAGTTTGCAGATTCTAACTCTCAACCATGATGGTTCTTCTGAGAATCCACTTTCTCTAGTGCTTTGTAGATCAAGACTGTGCTCTTCTATGCTTTATCTCTTCTGGGTCTTCTCTTTCCATCTTTGAGTAAGCATATGGCCTACTCATAAGAGCCATTTCTTTAAGAAATGCTTAGGATGAGAGAGAGAGAGAGAGAGAGAGAGGAAATTTGAAAATATGAGAAGAGTGATTTGAAGAGCAATATTTATAGGGAAATGAAAGGTGTAATGGACCATGTGTCATATGGTGATGAAGCGGTGCATGTGCGACTAATGTTTGGTAGATGATTAGCACTCAGTTGGGAAGAGATTACGTGGGTAAAATGGTATAAAATTAAATAATTAAAAAATTAATAAAATAAAATATTATTTAAATTATAATTATTTATTTTTCTCATAAAAATTAAAAAAAAAATAAAAAGTTCATCCCTAATGAAATTTTTTAAGCTCAAACTAAAATAATCAAAAAAAATTAATCACAATCCTAAACGAACCCTAAATGTTACTTAGACAAAATTGATTAAAAAATATGAAAAATTTTAATATATGAAAAAGAATGATATTATATAAATAGAATATGGTGGTATTACATGTACCAAATTAGTGTACTAAACTAGTCATCAACACTAGTTATGACATTATTATTAACCACACTAATTAATTATATTACAAATATCAAAAAAATTTAAATTATATCACATCATCAATTGATACACTAGTTAGTATACTAATTAATACATGTAGCATTATTCATAGAATATACATACATAAAACTCATACACAAATGATATATTTCATTTATAGTCATTTATTAGTAGTCAAAATATTCATCACTTTGGTCATGTTTGTTTTGCAGATTATGAGGTGGGATTGGAATAGTAAGGAGGTAGGTCCCATTACAGCTTGTTTGTTCCTTGTGGAGAGGGATTGCTACTCCAGGTGGAGTATTACTCCCACACCTCAACAGGATTAAGTTGCCCTCATATGGATTGGAATTGAAAAAATAGTGGGGGGATTAAGATGCACTTTACTTTTCTTTTTTTTTTAACCTAAGTGCAATTTGTTATTTGTAATTTTTTTTCAAATATTTTGTTTTAGATTTTTTTTTAATATAGAAACATTTTATTTTTATTTTATGTAAAAATAATTTAACAATCTCATTACTAATCATCTCTCCTACTGTCATTAAAACAAATACATTTTTACTTAATCTTCTCACTAACAATTCTCACATTAATAATCTCTTTATTAACTATCTCCTCACTAACAATCTCATTCAACCTAATCTGCCAAATAAATGTGGCATTTGGTTCATATATAAATTGCAAGAATACTAGTCACATTATTCTGTCTTAAATTATGTTATGTATATAATTTTTCGTATGAATCCAATTACAAATCCCGAATGTACCCTAAATAAGAGTTATATGGTTGAGATTAAATTTGTGTAGGGTTCATATATAGAATAAATCTGAATCATAATATGACAATTCTGTATAATTTTTGAGTAATTAAATCTAAGTTTATAATATTACTGTTAATATATTGTTCAAATTTATTTACGTTTATATTTTATCATACAAAAATTTCATTTCAAAAGCACATTGAGCTTGCTTGGTGTAATTTATTATAAGTTAAAAATTGATAGTATAAGTTAAAAGCACATCTCCTTCAATTTCCTAAATAATTAATTTTTTCAACACCAAATAACTCGGCACACAACAAAAATCTTAAAAATTTAAATAAAAAAAATAAAATAAAAAAAACCCTCAAATTATCAGCACCATTTATCTTACTGAGTACATTAGTTGGCATAAATTTTGTAAACATGTCCTTGTGTTTGGTAGATAATAATGGAATTGAACAACTGGGCTAGCTAGCATCATATGGATAAGTGTAGTAGTAGTTGTAGAATCGCTAATTTTGGCAAATAAAAGAAGACATAATTTGCCTGCTTGGAAGGAGAGGGGATGATACTAGGACTGTTTGGATCCAAGGTGATGGAGATTGATACTGAACATTTTAACCCCCAGTTGAACCTTTGCTTTTCAAAATGATTTGGAGGAGCAAGGTGGGACCAAATTGGCAACACCATATACATATATCTACATTTATTTATTTTGTCAACGGGAACGCTTATAATAATTATATTTATTATTATACTTAATTTATCATTTTGGTTATCATAATTCATTGATTAAATGGGTTTAACCATACATATTGTGACTAATGTAAAAGTTTTTTTCTCTTTTTTTGATAATTGAGACGTCTGGATTAGTTTTGCTTACCTCGACTAATCCCTGTATGACTAATGTAAAAGTGACACATTAATTAAAGCATTATTGTTTACCAACATATCTTAATAAACAAACTAAAGAATCATGGTTGCTTTTTTGGAATCAAAGGCTGTAATTTAAAATATAATTTGATGTGAGAGAGCGAGAGAGCCTAATGAAATGTTGTAATGGTGTTTAGTGAATATACGTTATTATTGCCATTTAAAAATTCAACTACGGCAGGTTCCTTGAAGTCTGTGCATGGATCAGGTTAACTAGCCAATAGGAATATTGAGCACTTTAAATATACAATTACCATTTTTTTTTGTCACTTTTTAAAAAATTAAAATTTTTTGTTTTTTTTTCCACTGATTTATTAAAATATTTAAAACAATTTTTTTTTTAATATTTAGATATACCTAACTTAAATACAATTAAAGTAAGAGAAATCTTTAAAACTTTACTAAATACCAAGAATATAAAAAAAAATACGAAAATTCAATACATTTTTATATTCTTGTGTATTTATTGATTTTTTAAAATATTTTTGAAAATTATTTTACTTTTTAGATACATCTAAGTAAGGTGTATCTAATTTTTTTTAAAAAAAAAAAAAAATTGCTTAAAATTTGAAAAATATTCACTAAAAACAAAAAAAAAATACGAAAAATAAAAAATTCAATTTAAAAAAAATGAATTCAGAAAATAAACCAAACACAATGCAAATTGAGAGAATTTTAAGGCTCGTGGACTCACACAGATTTTATTTTAATAATTTGAATTATTTATTTTGTTAAGATTTTTAAATATATATTTTTTTTTTTTAAAAAAAAATAGATCAATTTGATAAACATAATACTTTATCATGTTTGTTTCACAAAAAAAATAAATGTCAAGTAGATTTTTAAAAATAAATCATTATTTTTTAAGATAAATATAAAAATATTACGATTCACAATTAAAAAAAATTATTTTTTGTGACAGCCATAAGTCGTAAAAAAAATTTTGCACGAGGACCATGCAACGGTAAATGGGGAATGCAAATGTGGGGGTAGCAGATCAAAGTAATTATTTTATGGATAATATAGATGGAGAGGTCTACAAAATGAGCGGTTCAAATTATCGAAATAGAACCATTAATAGGCTTTCCATGAACTCCTCAAGCTCTTACAAGTTCAGATTTTAACTTGAAAAATCCAAATTATTATTATTTTTTATTTACCATCTTATTTGTCAGAACTAGTTATTGAATGGATTTCATCACTTGTGTTATGTTATTAATACAAGGAAAATAACAAACTTAGTGGCGCATCTTTTAAAAATAATTACAATTTCATGAAAATTTTTAATACTTTATTATTAACGTTCATAATTTTTTACCACTTATTTAAAAAATTGTTTTTTCAAATTCATACTGAATTGTTATTTCCCTTAATACAATATCACACTGTCCATGATGACATTACTAAACATTGTAAAAAGACAAACATTTTAACATTACTAAACAAAAAATCCTTCCCTACCAATTTGTCCAGTTATTAAAAGATGACATCAACAAACCTTATATTAAATATCAAACTTTATTGCAATATTGTTTGTTATCAATTCAGTTCATCCATGAAAGTATTCCTGAACGTTATATTTCAATATAATTTGAATGTCAAATATCTAACTTATAAAAAGAAAATTGCTCCGATGTGCAATGCATAAAATTATGTATTTTTATGAATTTTTATATAAGTTATCTCACAAAAATATATAAGTGAAAACGAATTCGGTAAGTCTCAAAAAATTTATGTGATTTTTGAATTTATTTGTGTTCAATTTACACATTTTTATTAATAAGTTCATAAAAATTTATGTAATTTTATGAGAAAATTACATATGGTATGTATTGCACCACTGTAGAATTTTTCATAAAAAATAAAAAAATTTTCGAATTAATGGCATTAATTAACAAAGGCACACTGTAGAATTAATGGCATTTATTAACAACGGCAGTGAAAAACCATTCGATCCTTAGTTGGCTCTTCCACCGACCAAAAAAAATATTGAAATTGTATCAGTAGAGCAATATTTTCCAAATTTAATATTTGATTTCAGTGGCATATTAAATATAATTTCACATGTTATTTTAGCAACGACTAGTGAAATTACTCTTATGTATTTTAAAAATAGTGCTCAGGAATTTAAAAAAGGTTAATTGAAAAGTCCCAACTAATAAGTCATGTTATTTAGTTTTAAAATTTAATCTATTTTGATAAAACAAGAACACACGTTTAAAATTACCGGAAAAGTCATCAAAAATTGATTAGAGAAGTCATCAGAAAGTCACTAGTAGTCGATGGACAGCAAATTGGCAATGAAGGCTGGCAGCGAGTGTTGACAAATATGTGACATTGAATAGATAGGTTGACACATGAAAAAATATATAACATTTGGATAAATATGTGACGTTTGGACACGTAGATATAGATATGTAAATTTTAAGACATGTAAATATCCTTTTAGACAATATCAATGTCCTAATGACAAAAAATTTGAAAAAATACAATCTCAACTTGGTGTCCAATTTAAAAACTAGTGTGATAGAATCATATTAAATGTAAATCTTTTTATAAATATTTTTTATTTTTTAGGGACAAATGCATTTTTTATTAAAGTATTAAATTATGTACACCACATGTCCTGGTTTAAACAAGCAGACAACCAAAGGAAAAATATTATCGACAGAAAAGGCACTTATTAATTTAAGTTTGTGGAGGGACTTATTAATCCCACAGTACAACCATGTAGGATATACATTTATGTAGTCAATTAGTTTGATTATTATATAATGTATGGATTGCCATTATTTATATGATGTAAGGACCATAATTTCCACCGGCTAGAAGAGACTACATTTAAAAAATATTTAGGGTTTGTCAAATGGAAAGTTAGGGGAAGTGACATGGGCAAGAGCCTACATATATTAGTCTTCTTAGGATGTGATTGAATTATTGGAACAATAATAATGTTCTTTCATGAGGTCACTATCTTCCTGGCAGCGGCTTTTTATATAAGTTTTTTGAAATTTGCTTTCACATTTCTCCTTTGAGATTTTTAAAAATAAAAAAATAAAAATAAATATAAAGATCTCATCTTGAAATTTTCTGGAAAAAAAAAAATACCAGTAAATATACAAGTTTAACATATTATATTAGAATTCTGTTTTTTTTTGTTTTTTAACTCATAATAACATTATACTCTCTTTAATCATAAATTTTGTTGATCGAGTCTAAGATTTGTTAAATGAGAAAATCTCAACTTCACAGACAATTATTATGAGACTATTTTACTCACTTTGTCGATTGAGTTTGAACCATTCATCTCATAATGACAAAATCGAGAAAACATCATGCAAAAAATTAAGTTTGATCAGACTTAAGTAATAACAAGATCAAATCATATATATATTATAATAAATAGTTGGTTCTATTCTTAAAATATGTGGGTGTGTAAGATAAAAATTTTCTAACTTGTATGATAATCGACTGTTGAATCAAATTGATTTTTTGCATGAATAAATTTTTTTAGTTGG
>NW_021026000.1:424667-447601 GCF_004153795.1 Camellia sinensis | reverse complement strand
ATAACCCTTTTATTTTCTTTTTAGATTCACTTAATTTAATGCTTTTTTATTTTTAATTTTACTTTTAAATTTAGATTCACTTAAGCTAAACACAGTTAGAAGATAATTTGTCGTGTATTCTTTTTTTAAAAAAAATATATTGATATTAAATAATAATAATAATAATAATAATAATAATAATAAATTAGTATCTGCTTGTCAAAAATGTAGGCTGATCATTTTATTTTTTTTTCATTTCTTTCTTTGGGGTGGGGATCAACATGGGGAGACCTAAATGGAAGCTTTTTGTTGCAAACATGCTAAGCATGCTCATGTTCTTTTCATTAGAGTTGGCATTCTGCCTAACCTTCAATTCTCTAGCTGGCTGAAAGGGCACCATCTAGACACCTCTAAATATATATACCAATAAATATATCTTAAAACATTATTAGATATTTTTAAAATATCATGAAACATTACTCATTTGATACTCTCAAATACGATACTTATAAAAAAATTTATTACATAATTGATTTGGTAAAAATTTTCATTACATGATTGATTTGGAACACCATATAAATAATCTCACATGTGTTTTGAAATTACTGAATAATTACTTTATATATCATATATTGTCAAAAGGACCATGAATATTCCTTTTTTTCAAAATCATTATATCTTTCTATCTCAAAATTCTAATAATCATTTAATCATTTTAAATACAAAAAATTAAAACATAATTCAATAATTGTAAGCATTTTATGATAGAAGACAAATGGATTAAAAACATAGAATCGAGTGTTTCTAGAAAAAATGTTATATGGTGCTCTAAAGTCTCGTTTGAGAATATTATTTTAATAATTTTTTGACTTTTTATATAAAAAAATATGCATAAAACAAAAAAAAAATTAATATAATAATTTATAATCATTTTTTAATTTTTTATTAGAATTAAAAGTTACCAAATAAGACCTATTGAATAATTACCATATATACATATATTGCAAAAAAGACTAAAGATTCTCTGCTCCAAAGCTTTCTGTGTAATTTTAAAACACTGATAATTATTTAAAATCTCTTTTAAGTATAAAAGTTTTAAGATATAACTTAATAATTATGAATCTTTTACTATAAGAAATAAAAAGATTAAAAATAGAAAATCAAGGCCTCCAGAAAGCATACATATAATCTTTCCCGATAAACTTGTAAACCATGTTCTCTCTCACATACATACACCAGCTCATCCCCCAAATTGTGCAAAGCTTAGCTCTTTCAAAGGATGATTGATCAGTTCTAATCTAATTGATCAAAACTTTTGGATCTTATTTGGATGGAGGTCATATGTTCAAACCTTATCACAAGTGTCAAATTGACAATAAATTCGACTAAAACACTTGTGACTTTGTATTTCCCAAGTGTATGGTTAAGATTAAATGTAGTGAGTATAACATCCATTTATAATAAGGCCAAGTTTGAAAAGTTTTAAAAAAGTCAAAAAATTAAAAAGTTGTTCAAAAAGTTAAAAAGTTATCACCATTCATCAAAAGTCAACAATTAGGGCTGCACAACTCCCAATACTGATTTTTCTCTACACATTAATTTATACAATTTTTTAATACACATTTTTTCATAAAAAGTCAAAAAATTAATCCAAACATTCATACTTTCAACCTCAACTTTTTAGTCTAAAAAAACAAAAAGTACACTTATTTAGGACACTCCAAACAATCCCTAAATTTGAATGAATTAATTGATAATTATGATTAAAAAATTTGAGTATATGTAATATTGTTGTTTCCTAATGCTTTATAGCCTTGTTTAGGAACCGGCTTTATAAATTATTTTTTTATTAAAATATGATGTAAAAAAAATTAATGTGTTTGAGATATTTTTTGATTTTTTTATGAAAAGATGTATAAAAAGTAAAAAAAAAAAATAGAATGTTTAATTTTTTGGTATGAGTTGTTGGCTTTTGAATTTTTTTATTAGTGACTTTTTGACTTTTAGGTTAAAAAGTGATGTTACCAAACAAGTTCTAGCACAAAATTTTGATAAATAAAAATAAATAAATAAATAAAACCCAGATTTGCAGAAGAATAATTGCAGAGCAAATTACAAGGTAAGACAACAACAAACCATTGGCATGAAAATATGATTAAACAAGGGAATCAATCTCAATTGAAATACCCTTTTGGTAACATTCTTGTTTCTTTTTTCTTGGCAAACAAACAAAAACTGAAAACAAGAGAGAAAATTTCTCAAGCAAACACAGGAGGAAGATTGACCATGACCTGTCCACCACTGCGGAACAAGCGCTTCCATGTTTTCCATTGACAAATAACTTGTTTGCAAACACCATTCTTAGCTCTAGACATGCTTAACAACATGCTTTTCCTTAACCTCTTCAATCTCTTCCCAATCTTAATCTTCAGTTTGCAGATTCTAACTCTCAACCATGATGGTCTTCTCTGAGAATCCACTTTCTCTAGTGCTTTGTAGATCAAGAACTGTGCTCTTCTATGCTTTATCTCTTCTGGGTCTTCTCTTTCCATCTTTGAGTAAGCATATGGCCTACTCATAAGAGCCATTTCTTTAAGAAATGCTTAGGATGAGAGAGAGAGAGAGAGAGAGAGAGAGGAAATTTGAAATTATGAGAAGAGTGATTCTGAAGAGCAATATTTATAGGGAAATGAATAGGTGTAATGGACCATGTGTCATATGGTGATGAAGCGGTGCATGTGCGACTAATGTTTGGTAGATGATTGAGCACTCAGTTGGGAAGAGATTACGTGGGTAAAATGGTTATAAAAAATTAAAATAAATTAAAAAATTAATAAAATAAAATATTATTTAAATTATAATTATTTTATTGTTTCTCATAAAAATTAAAAAAAAAATGAAAAAAGTTCATCCCTAATGAAATTTTTTAAGCTCAAACTAAAATAATCAAAAAAAAATTAATCCACATCCTAAACGAACCCTAAATGTTACTTAGACAAAATTGATTAAAAATATGAAAAATATTTAATATATGAAAAAGAATGATATTATATAAATAGAATATCGGTGGTATTACATGTACCAATTAGTGTACTAACTAGTCATCAACACTAGTTATGACATTATTATTAACCACACTAATTAATTATATTACAAATATCAAAAAAATTTAAATTATATCACATCATCAATTGATACACTAGTTAGTATACTAATTAATACATGTAGCATTATTCATAGAATATACATACATAAAACTCATACACAAATGATATATTTCATTTATAGTCATTTATTAGTAGTCAAAATATTCATCACTTTGGTCATGTTTGTTTTGCAGATTATGAGGTGGGATTGGAATAGTATGGAGGTAGGTCCCATTACAGCTTGTTTGTTCCTTGTGGAGAGGGATTGCTACTCCAGGTGGAGTATTACTCCCACACCTCAACAGGATTAAGTTGCCCTCATATGGACTGGAATTGAAAAAATAGTGGGGGGGATTAAGATGCACTTTACTTTTCTTTTTTTTTAACCCAAGTGCAATTTGTTATTTGTAATTTTTTTTCAAATATTTTGTTTTAGATTTTTTTTAATATAGAAACATTTTATTTTTATTTTATGTAAAAATAATTTAACAATCTCATTACTAATCATCTCTCCTACTGTCATTAAAACAAATACATTTTTACTTAATCTTCTCACTAACAATTCTCACATTAATAATCTCTTTATTAACTATCTCCTCACTAACAATCTCATTCAACCTAATCTGCCAAATAAATGTGGCATTTGGTTCATATATAATTGCAAGAATACTAGTCACATTATTCTTGTCTTAAATTATGTATGTATATAATTTTTCGTATGAATCCAATTACAAATCCCGAATGTACCCTAAATAAGAGTTATATGGTTGAGATTAAATTTGTGTAGGGTTCATATATAGAATAAATCTGAATCATAATATGACAATTCTGTATAATTTTTGAGTAATTAAATCTAAGTTTATAATATTACTGTTAATATATTGTTCAAATTTATTTACGATGTATATTTTATCATACAAAAATTTCATTTCAAAAGCACATTGAGCTTGCTTGGTGTAATTTATTATAAGTTAAAAATTGATAGTATAAGTTAAAAGCACATCTCCTTCAATTTCCTAAATAATTAATTTTTTTCAACACCAAATAACTCGGCACACAACAAAAATCTTAAAAATTTAAATAAAAAAAATAAAATAAAAAAAACCCTCAAATATTCAGCACCATTTATCTTACTGAGTACATTAGTTGGCATAAATTTTGTAAACATGTCCTTGTGTTTGGTAGATAATAATGGAATTGAACAACTGGGCTAGCTAGCATCATATGGATAAGTGTAGTAGTAGTTGTAGAATCGCTAATTTTGGCAAATAAAAGAAGACATAATTTGCCTGCTTGGAAGGAGAGGAGGATGATACTAGGACTGTTTGGATCCAAGGTGATGGAGATTGATACTGAACATTTTAACCCCCAGTTGAACCTTTGCTTTTCAAAATGATTTGGGAGGAGCAAGGTGGGACCAAATTGGCAACACCATATACATATATCTACATTTATTTATTTGTCAACGGGAACGCTTATAATAATTATATTTATGTATTATACTTAATTTATCATTTTGGTTATCATAATTCATTGATTAAATGGGTTTAACCATACATATTGTGACTAATGTAAAAGTTTTTTTTCTCTTTTTTTTGATAATTGAGACTGTCTGGATTAGTTTGTGCTTACCTCGACTAATCCCTGTATGACTAATGTAAAAGTGACACATTAATTAAAGCATTATTGTTTACCAACATATCTTAATAAACAAACTAAAGAATCATGGTTGTTTTTTTGGAATCAAAGGCTGTAATTTAAAATATAATTTGATGTGAGAGAGCGAGAGAGCCTAATGAAATGTTGTAATGGTGTTTAGTGAATATACGTTATTATTGCCATTTAAAAATTCAACTACGGCAGGTTCCTTGAAGTCTGTGCATGGATCAGGTTAACTAGCCAATAGGAATATTTGAGCACTTTAAATATACAATTACCATTTTTTTTTGTTTCACTTTTTAAAAAATTAAAATTTTTTGTTTTTTTTTTTCCACTGATTTTATTAAATATTTAAAACAATTTTTTTTTTAATATTTAGATATACCTAACTTAAATACAATTAAAGTAAGAGAAATCTTTAAAAACTTTACTAAATACCAAGAATATAAAAAAAATACGAAAATTCAATACATTTTTATATTCTTGTGTATTTATTGATTTTTTAAAATATTTTTTGAAAATTATTTTACTTTTTAGATACATCTAAGTAAGGTGTATCTAATTTTTTTTAAAAAAAAAAAAAAATTGCTTAAAATTTGAAAAATATTCACTAAAAACAAAAAAAAAAATACGAAAAATAAAAAATTCAATTTAAAAAAAAATGAATTCAGAAAATAAACCAAACACAATGCAAATTGAGAGAATTTTAAGGCTCGTGGACTCACACAGATTTTATTTTAATAATTTGAATTATTTATTTTGTAAGATTTTTAATATATATTATTTTTTTTTTAAAAAAATAGATCAATTTGATAAACATAATACTTTATCATGTTTGTTTCACAAAAAAATAAATGTCAAGTAGATTTTTAAAAATAAATCATTTATTTTTTAAGATAAATATAAAAATATTACGATTCACAATTAAAAAAATTATTTTTTGTGACAGCCATAAGTCGTAAAAAAATTTTGCGAGGACCATGCAACGGTAAATGGGGAATGCAAATGTGGGGGTAGCAGATCAAAGTAATTATTTTATGGATAATATATATGGAGAGCTCTACAATCATAAATTTGTTGATCGAGTCTAGATTTGCTAAAGTTGAAAATCTCAACTTCACAGACAATTATTATGAGACTAATTTGTACTCATGTCGATGAGTTGAAGGTTCAAATTATCGAAATAGAACCATAATAGGCTTTCCATGAACTCCTCAAGCTCTTACAAGTTCAGATTTTAACTTGAAAAATCCAAATTATTATTATTTTTTTTTATTTACCATCTTATTTGTCAGAACTAGTTATTGAATGGATTTCATCACTTGTGTATGTTATTAATACAAGGGAAAATAACAACTTAGTGGCGGCATCTTTTAAAAATAATTACAATTTCATGAAAATTTTTAATACTTTATTATTAACGTTCATAATTTTTTACCACTTATTTAAAAATTGTTTTTTCAAATTCATACTGAATTGTTATTTCCCTTAATACAATATCACACTGTCCATGATGACATTACTAAACATTGTAAAAAGACAAACATTTTAACATTACTAAACAAAAAATCCTTCCCTACCAATTTGTCCAGTTATTAAAAGATGACATCAACAAACCTTATATTAAATATCAAACTTTATTGCAATATTGTTTGTATCAATTCAGTTCATCCATGAAAGTATTCTGAACTTATGATTTCAATATAATTTGAATGTCAAATATCTAACTTATAAAAAAGAAAATGCTCCGATGTGCAATGCATAAAATTATGTATTTTTATGAATTTTATATAAGTTATCTCACAAAAATATATAAGTTGAAAACGAATTCGGTAAGTTCAAAAAAATTTATGTGATTTTATGAATTTATTTGTGTTCAATTTACACATTTTTATTAGATAAGTTCATAAAAATTTATGTAATTTTATGATAGAATTACATATGGTATGTATTGCACACTGTAGAATTTTTCATAAAAAATAAAATAATTTTCGAAATTAATGGCATTAATTAACAAAGGCACACTGTAGAATTAATGGCATTTATTAACAACGGCAGTGAAAAACCATTCGATCCTTAGTTGGCTCTTCCACCGACCAAAAAAAATATGAAATTTGTATCAGTAGAGCAATATTTTCCAAATTTAATATTTTGATTCAGTGGCATATTAAATTATTAATTTCACATTGTTATTTTAGCAACGACTAGTGAAATTACTCTTATGTATTTTAAAATAGTGCTCAGAATTTAAAAAGGTTAATTTGAAAAGTCCACACTAATAAGTCATGTTATTTAGTTTAAAATTTAATCTATTTTGATAACAAGAACACACGTTAAAAAATTACCGGAAAAGTCATCAAAAAATTGATTAGAGAAGTCATCAGAAAGTCACTAGTAGTCGATGGACAGCAATTGGCAATGAAGGCTGGCAGCGAGGTGGACAAATATGTGACATTGAATAGATAGGTGACACATGAACAAATATATAACATTTGGATAAATATGTGACGTTTGGACACGTAGATATAGATATGTAAATTTTAGACATGTAAATATCCTTTTAGACAGATCAATGTCCTAATGACTAAAAAATTTGAAAAATACATCTCTAACTTGAGTGTCCAATTTAAAACTAGTGTGATAGAATTCATATTTAATGTAAATCTTTTTATAAATATTTTTATTTTTAGGGACAATGCATTTTTATTAAAGTATTAAATTATGTACACCACATGTCCTGGTTAAACAAGCAGACAACCAAAGTAAAAATATTATCGACATGAAAAGGCACTTATTAATTAATGTGTTGTGGAGGTGACTTATTAATCCCCACATACAACCATGTAGGATATACATTTATGAGTCAATTAGTTTGATTATTATATAATGTATGATTGCATTAATTTATATGATGTAGGACCATAATTTCCACCGGCTAGAAGAGACTACATTTAAAAAATATTTAGGGTTTGTCAAATGGAAAGTTAGGGGAAGTGACATGGGCAAGAGCCTACATAATTAGTCTTCTTTAGGTGTGATTGGAATTTGGAACAATAATAATGTCTTTCATGAGGGTCACTATCTTCCGGCAGCCGGCTTTTTATATAAGTTTTTGAAATTTGCTTTCACATTTCTCTTTGAGATTTAAAAAATAAAAAAATAAAAAATAAATATAAAGATCTCTCTTGAAATTTCTGGAAAAAAAAAATACAGTAAATATTACAAGTTTAACATATTATATTAGAATTCTTTTTTTTTGTTTTTTAACTCATATAACATTTAACTCTCTTTTAATCATAAATTTGTTGATCGAGTCTAGATTTGTTAAAATTGAAAATCTCAACTTCACAGACAATTATTATGAGACTAATTTGTACTCATGTCGATGAGTTGAACCATTCATCTCATATGACAAATCGAGAAGAACATGCATGCAAAAAATTAAGTTGATCAGACTTAAGTAATAACAAGATCAAATCATATATATATTATAATAAATAGTTGGTCTATTCTTAAAAATATGTGGGCTGTGTAGATAAAAATTTTCTAATTGTATGATAATCGATGTTGAATCAAATTGATTTTTTGCATGAATAATTTTTTTAGTTGGTTGTATATGAACAGTTTAGATCACCAAAGTAAGTCCAAATTAGTTTGATAAAGGGTCAATTTCATCGCGAAGTTGAGATCTTCCACTTTAACAAATCCGGACTCTTGTTAGTCCCATTAATGGGAAAATAATGTTATCATTTCTTTTATGTTAAAATATATATTTCACCTTATTTATCATTGTGTCTTCACACTATTTGAATTAGTTTCAATCTTTTTAATCTTATTAAAAGAGAAATCGATGTAATTAATACAAAATTGTGGGTCATAATGCATTTTCTCTAAATTTCATGGGAGGTTAGTGTAATTTATCAAAAAAAAAAATATTTAGGTTTACAATAACATCTCTAATTAAAATTTTAAATTTGGTGTTGCCAAAAAAAAAAAAAAAATTTAATGTTTAAGTGACAAATTAACATTTTCAAATTATGACATTTTAAAAAAAAAGACACTTTATGGTGTTTTGGAAAGTTGATAAAAAGTTGATTTTTTAATAGCAATTTGTCCGATTTAGTTTTTTAATGTTTTGCAGAAAAAAAAAAAAACACTTTATGGTGTTTTGGAAAGTTGATAAAAAGTTGATTTTTTAGTTTTTTAACTTTTTTGGTAACTTTTTTGACAAAAAACTGACTTTTTTGGGTAACAAAGCTAAAAAGCCAAAAAATTGACTTTTTACCATTGTTCCAAAAAGACCCTCCTATCAAATATTAAACAAATAGAAAAAAAATTAAATTTGTAATCGCATTTCTCACATGTCAAAATCAACCTAAGCTAGGTAATGTCAAATGTTACATAGATTTTCAGCATTATGGTTGGAGTTTTTTCAAATATAATTTTTGACTTTTTCACTTGTTATTTGAAAAAAGACAACTCGATTCATGTAGAAAAACATATAATCTCTACTTATCAAATAATAAGATAACTATGCGTTTTTTTTATTATTATGTAAGTACATTCTCATATCATATAGTAAATTGAACTTATCCAATAATTTTCCTACAAGACTAAATTCTTATACCAAATTAAACCCTTTGGCCCTTAGTCCCAAATTTTCTTCCCTTCACCCGATGGATAGTAGATCAAGGGAGATTAGGTAGAAGAGATTATGTGATGGTGGTAGTTGATCTTTTGAATGTTGGAGTAACAGAGTTTGCCTCTTTGATAGTTACTTGATGCTTTGAGTTTTGCGGCTAGATCAATCCCTGTGTTACATTTTCCACCCCGGAGATTGGGTTAAGAGTAGAAAAAATTCATTTCCAATTTCAAAAAAAAAAAAAAAAACCTAACTATTAGGACTACAATAAATGTCAAACTCATACCTAATGTAGATGGTGGTTAAATACTAAAATAAATAAATAAATAAAATATATATATATATATATACATATATTTTAGTTTTTAAAAAAATAATATTTTTTTAATTCATACAATACGATTAATAAATTATTAATAAAAAAATGACTTAATTATTATATGAATTAAAATTTCAAAAGAGATCAGTATAACCATGTTTAAAGTGTTGGGCTAACTGTATTTTTTTCAACTCTCATAAGAAGTGAATGTAATTTACCCAATAATAATTGGGTACCTTTCGCTATTATGCACTAAGGATTGTTTTGGGTGTGACTTATAAGTTGATTTTTTTGCTTATTACAAAAAGACACGTGGCCTAAATAAGCCAATAAGATGATTATTTTAATACTTTTCAAAAGAGGCCTAAGTAAAATTTTAGTGGTATACTGATGACGTGGCATCACCGACCAACAATAAATGGGGTTGCAAATGAACCGAGATGTTTGCGAATTGGCTCGGTTCAGCTCGTTTAATAATAAGCCTCCGTTTGGGAAGGGGGTTGGCTTTTTGGCTTTTTTGGCTATATGAGCCTGGGGCTCAAAAGCCTGGTTTGGGAAGGACTTTTTAGCTTTTTTGACTTTTTGACTTTTTGGTGAGATGTCATCCTGTTAAATTACCAAACTACCCTTTTTGGCTTTTTTTTTTTATTTTTTATTTTGGGTTTGGATTTCCCATATTTTGCTTAATTTATTTATTTATTTCTTCATTTTAATTTTGGGTTTGGATGTGGCGTTTTTTGCTTAATTGTTTTTTTTTAATTTTTTTTATTTTGGGTTTCAATTTGCCATATTTTGCTTTTCTTAATTTTTTTTTTTTTGGGTTTGGATTTGGTGTATTTTTCGAACCATTTTTTTTTTTATTTTGGAAGTGGATTTGGCGTTTTTTGCTTTCATTGTTTTTTTTTTGTTTTAAAGTTTTTATTTTGGGTTTCGATTTGGCGTATTTTGCTAAAATTTTTAAATTTATGTTTTTGTCTTTGTTTTTTTCTTTTTACATGAATTAGTTCTTTTCCTTTATTTTTATTGGTATAGAAGCACTTGTTTTTGTTATTTATGTGTTTCATTTTTTTGTAAATTACGTGGCGAATGATGATTTATGTTTTCATGTTATTTTTTTTAAATGTTTTTGAATGAGGCGTATTTTTTTCGTTTTTTTTTTAAAAAATTTACGATTTTGTCATTTTCTTATTCACTCACATTTTTTATTTTACATTTTAAAAAAATGAATTAAGCATTTCCGATCTTGTGTATTTTGGTTTTTCAGAGTGCGGCACGTCACCAACTGGAAGGGGGTATATCCCCGTGTACACACATACATATTGTACATGATAATATATTTCAATACAGTCTGTTCCACGTGTGTCATTAGTAATGTTACAACCCTACGGAAATTAGGTCGACTATTATATATTTCCTAACATCCCGTTATTACGCATGTAACATAATTTGTCGCGTATGTGAAGGCGCACCAATGCCATATGTGGGTCCTCATCCCCAACCATTAAACCATCCTCGTTATGTTCAACTTCTGGTATGACATTTACTATTGTCATAGCCTCTTCCTCGTCACAGATTAGGTGAACAGTTGTTGGGTTACCTGTGTTGCGCCGTATATAATTATGTAATGCCATTGATGCACCTACTAATTGAACTTGCACATTTGCAAAGTCATACCGAGGCATGTCTCGAATAAACCCCCGATTTTTCCAGGCACCGAAGGTGCGTTCCACCACACTGCGTAAGGACGAGTGCACTTTGTTAAATAACTCCCTTGGCGTGTTTGCCGTCCTGTTCCGTGCAATACGTTGAAATTCTTGTTGGTGGTAGCGGTGGCCTTTGAATGGTGCTAAGTACCCCGTCCGGTTTGGATAACTAGAATCGACAAGATAATATTTGCCTGCAGACATGACAACAATGTATGACACCTAAAATTTGTACAGAGAACCCCCTAAATCCACAAACATCGGCATGTGTTACCTTCGTCAGGATGTGGGAATGGGACATTGTCATTAGTTAGTATCTCGTTGAATATGCGACTATCATGCATACTTCCTTCCCATCCGCACGAAATGAATATGAAACACATGTCAAAATCGACTGCGGCCATGATATTTTGCGTATGACAGTATTTCCTACCAAAATATGTTGCTGCATCTGGCCCCGTAACCCATGCACTTACATGTGTTCCGTCTATTGCGCCAATGCAGTCCTGCAAACAACCCAATTCTTTTGTTGCTTAAAAAAATATAGCGTGTTTTGTTTTTTTCCATATGTCATGTCCAGTTAGTAATAAAAACAAAATAACAGACACTCTTTATGTATATGTGAAGAATGTATTTCGGTAGTACCTTGAACGGTAGGTATTTCCGTCTAGACCGCACGTATGGATGTATACGATGTTGATTGTATGTGGGCCGGCAATGAAGAACAGTGAATTGCGTCATGGAAGTTAATACGTTATGCACGTGCCGAGACACAGTCTCCCCTGAATGTTGGAACCGTTCTTGGATTTCCCGATTTTGCTTCCCTTTCAACACATGGATAAACATTGCAACGCTTTCTTCAACAGCTAAACCATGCGGACGTTGCGGGACTTGTAACCCAAAATCATTTACTAATGTTTCACACAGGGCGACAAAAACTTCCTTCGGCATGGACACGTTTTCCTCAAATCGGCCCATATGGCCAGCATATTGTTCGGATATCCATGCATTCCCGGTCAGTATAGAAGTGCGACATGGCGTTTTAGCCATGTGTTTTTGGTACCACTCTGTCGCATACTGGCATGCTTGTAGAAATGTGCAGTTATGTTCTTGTTGCACCTGGACTGCTATTTGATTAAGCATTTCCATTATTCCGTCGTTGTCACTTCCATCCCAGGGATTCATTACGTCTTCGTTGATGCGAAACCTACAAGAGTGGCACTGTTTCAATCAGTTCGCTTCCCCTTCATCGAGTCAATTAATTTCAAAATTTGCAATACTAAAAATTCAATATGTTCACAACCCAATTTACGGACTGCAGTCACAAATGTATTTTTTAACGCATGATGATATGAAAAATCGAAAAATTGTGAACCTGCTAAACTTTTTTGATACAGGGCGACCATGGTGGTGACAACCACAAAAGTTGAACAGAAGATATGAAACTAACATCGTACTTTGGAAAATATAAACATACACAAAGCTAGCAAGGAAATCCGTTCTACCCAATTCTACAAAATATCCATACAGAAACATTGAACAGAAGCATCCCATTCATGTCTCACAAAGCGTGCACACACAACCATCCTATTTCATAACAGCATCCCAGTCATGTCCCATTCATATCCATACCTAAAAGTTTTGGAAACCATACGTTGCAAGAAAAAACATAAACGAAGGAAACATAAAAAAAAATGCACACACAACCATCCTATTTAATACAGTGCCAACAAAAAACATAAGTAAAAGTTTATAGAATGCAAAAGAAGGAAAAGCATATTCAACACTCGTAACAGCGCTACATCACATCCCGCGAGACCCAAACAGATTTGCAAAAGGCGCCGACGTAGTGCACTGGAGCTGCTTCTGGGTAAGCCACCCTATGATAGAGTCGTCATCAGGCTGGCACATCATCACCTCCCGTAAATCGGCGTTATCCATAAGTGATGTGGCGAAGTGGAATAAGGGCATACCAACCAGCGATGTAATACCTGTCAGGCGATGCATGCACTCTGAAATAGTAAAAAGCGATTCGTTGCCTGTGACGTGCCTCACTGTAACCTGCTGATTCTTTGTACGCACCACATCTGTCAGAGTGTTCATGCTTTCCGCAATAACTGACGCTCCACTTGTTGCCTTCTTGGACTTTGAAACACTGTTTGATGGCGTCTTTCTCTTTTTTCCCTTTTCGATCGGAACATGCTCCAATGAAGAATCTGAATCCACGTCCTGTACTCCTGCGAGTATCGGATCAGCAAATGGCTGGGCCCCCAAACTGTGCACTGAATCAGATGAGTCCTCAGCAACTTCAGGAAGTTCCTCGCCCGGGGTCCAATGGTGCTTCCCAATAGCTGATGCCCCCATGAAGACGATCTCCATCAAGTCACGATGTTCCAAGGTTTTTTTCCTAAACTTGGCACACACCTTGTTTATCTGTTCAAATAGAGATATATGAAAGAGAATGATGTTACATTTCATATAATTAATAAAAATTTAACTACAAAACTTAAAAATGTACTGGTAAATGACACATATAAAATATAAGAGTACATGTACTTACCGATTCCATTTTGTCCCACCACTCCTCAGGTGCCTGAAACATACCGGTGTCACAGTCAAACCCTATCCCTGACACTCCTTTGCTTGAATCCATCAACTTTGTCCACGCTTGCCACTCTTTTTTCAAACGTATGTCCTTATTCTTCAACTGTTTGAGTGCATGTTTTCTTCCTGTTTTTCTCTCAAATTTTCTTGCCAAGGACTTGTACCCTGCTTGGCTGAGGACTAGGAATGGGCGATTGCCTTTAGTTATCTCATTCGCAATCAATTGCAGGAAAACTCGGGTTGAGGCACTGTCCCATGTGGCCTTGTGGCTTAAATGATTGTGTGTATCTTCAAGACTTCTTGACTTGTCAGTGACAACGCCTTTACTTTTGGATTGGGTACGCGGAGAAGTACGTAGGGAAGCCATTACTAATGTTCGGTTACAAAAGATTACCATCACACATACGGTTGTTATATACAAACTCATACGCCATTACACATTAATAACACAGAAACAGAGAGATAGGATGCTAAATAACGCAGCAGTTAACCATTGCACATTAATTTTATACTACCACAGGTTCCATAGAAGTTAGTATTGCACATAGTTATGATAGTCATTAATACGTCTACCGTTTCGAAACTACCAACATAGTAACGTGTTCGTACATACTATTGTACATACTATCAATAAACAACCAACATAGTAACGTGTTTGTACATACTGAAACATTTTTTAACGTTGCTTACATACGGAACAACAAAACGACAACGACAATGCATAGCACATACACGATGGTCTTAAGGACACGGAAGGATTGTTGAATGTCTATGACATCAGCCCGCAACTGCATGACAAATTCATCCCTGGGTGATGCGTAGTCTTGGTTTTCTCGCCTGGGTTCATCGCACCAACCAATCCAACTGACACAGGGCTGATGAGTGCAAATTATGGAACTATTAGTTTCATGGGTTGTTAACGAAGGACAGTTATGACCTAAAAGAATGGGTCACTCACCAAAGGGCGGGGGCATGCAAAGTAGGGACGCCCTGGATTTTTGGTGGACCTGGAAATCTTAACAACACAGGGTCCATGTCCACAGGCACACATTCGTGGCCATGTACTGGAAGTTGCAGTAGATGTAAACGAAGCCATGCTACGATTTACAAACAATGGTGTAATTTTTTTTAAATGTACATGAATGAACAACGAAACGTACAAATCTGAACAAAATAAAACTTTTTGATTCCGATCATGGATAGTTAATTATGATAAGGGTATTGTGCATCTCCAATCAGTAGTACATTGGTAGGAGTAGTTACCGACCCATGTGCACTTGCACACAGTTATGTTGTAACCACGTACATATGTTATTGTAATTATGCACATTGTTATTACTAGAGTTGTAAAATATGTAATTGTAATTATTTTCAGTTGGTTGCCTCAAGTGTTTGACTATACTAAAAAAATATGTATAACATGCAAGATTGTACTTATTTTTAACATTGGAGATCAAAGTATACCACAATTGACATGCACATGGAAAAAGGGCATACTTGTTTGGTAAAAATATTTTGTACCCGGAACTCGTGATTTCATTTTTCCAATTATTACAATTTATGAACTCGTGATTTCATTTTTCCAATTATTACAATTTATGAACTGGTGATTTTATTTGTCCAATTATTACAAGTTATGAACTCGTGATTTCATTATTATTACAATTTATGAATGGGTATATTAAATTTTTTTTAATTTTAGTTCTACAACGACATACGATCAATACAGGCCAAAATACACTGCGATCTGAAGTGGGGGAAGGAAAAACGTAGAAAAAAATAAAATCAGTTCAGACCATCAATACAATGACATACCATCAATTGGAAGAGTTACCAGTTAATCAACATACCATCAGACCATCAGACCATAAAAAATTTTCTACAACGACATACGATCAATACAGGCCAAAATACACTGCGATCTGAAGTGGGGGAAGGAAAAACGTAGAAAAAAATAAAATCAGTTCAGACCATCAATACAATGACATACCATCAATTGGAAGAGTTACCAGTTAATCAACATACCATCAGACCATCAGACCATAAAAAATTTTCTACAACGACATACGATCAATACAGGCCAAAATACACTGCGATCTGAAGTGGGGGAAGGAAAAACGTAGAAAAAAATAAAATCAGTTCAGACCATCAATACAATGACATACCATCAATTGGAAGAGTTACCAGTTAATCAACATACCATCAGACCATCAGACCATAAAAAATTTTCTACAACGACATACGATCAATACAGGCCAAAATACACTGCGATCTGAAGTGGGGGAAGGAAAAACGTAGAAAAAAATAAAATCAGTTCAGACCATCAATACAATGACATACCATCAATTGGAAGAGTTACCAGTTAATCAACATACCATCAGACCATCAGACCATAAAAAATTTTCTACAACGACATACGATCAATACAGGCCAAAATACACTGCGATCTGAAGTGGGGGAAGGAAAAACGTAGAAAAAAATAAAATCAGTTCAGACCATCAATACAATGACATACCATCAATTGGAAGAGTTACCAGTTAATCAACATACCATCAGACCATCAGACCATAAAAAATTTTCTACAACGACATACGATCAATACAGGCCAAAATACACTGCGATCTGAAGTGGGGGAAGGAAAAACGTAGAAAAAAATAAAATCAGTTCAGACCATCAATACAATGACATACCATCAATTGGAAGAGTTACCAGTTAATCAACATACCATCAGACCATCAGACCATAAAAAATTTTCTACAACGACATACGATCAATACAGGCCAAAATACACTGCGATCTGAAGTGGGGGAAGGAAAAACGTAGAAAAAAATAAAATCAGTTCAGACCATCAATACAATGACATACCATCAATTGGAAGAGTTACCAGTTAATCAACATACCATCAGACCATCAGACCATAAAAAATTTTCTACAACGACATACGATCAATACAGGCCAAAATACACTGCGATCTGAAGTGGGGGAAGGAAAAACGTAGAAAAAAATAAAATCAGTTCAGACCATCAATACAATGACATACCATCAATTGGAAGAGTTACCAGTTAATCAACATACCATCAGACCATCAGACCATAAAAAATTTTCTACAACGACATACGATCAATACAGGCCAAAATACACTGCGATCTGAAGTGGGGGAAGGAAAAACGTAGAAAAAAATAAAATCAGTTCAGACCATCAATACAATGACATACCATCAATTGGAAGAGTTACCAGTTAATCAACATACCATCAGACCATCAGACCATAAAAAATTTTCTACAACGACATACGATCAATACAGGCCAAAATACACTGCGATCTGAAGTGGGGGAAGGAAAAACGTAGAAAAAAATAAAATCATTCCATTCATGAAGCATTGGGCATTAAGATCTACGAAATCAGTTTTGGTTTGGAAGAGTTACCAGTTAATCGGTGGTGTATCGAACAGGGTTCGGTCTTCTTCTCCGCCGCTAGAAGCCTATTCCGGTGCCGATCGGTCTAGCGAAGCCATATTTTGATGTCGTCGTCGGTGGTTGGGAGAGATCGCCTAGGTCGCTCCTTCCGTGCCCTAGATCCGTTGGCTTGTGTTGTGTGTGCGTGTGGTGCTGCGTATTCCCGAAATGAACAAAGGAAAGAGATGGAGGGTATTTTGGTGAATTTACCCGTATAAGAGTTCCTCTCCAACCCTAGTGTATCGTGTTTTGTCGCATGTGGCTAAATGAGCCTGTGTTGTCGTATGTGGCTCATATAGCCGATGAGCCCTTCCCAAACAGCACCTAAGTTGAACTTAAGCTCGAATATTAGACTCATTTAGTAAACGAATCGAGTTCGAACTCAAATAAACTCGTCTCGTTTATTTGTATTTAAATTATGTAATACATATATTATTTATATATTAAATAATATATATAATAGCATAAATACGTTATTTATGTATTAAATAATATAATTAATAAAAAAATCTTATTGAGTCGAGTCAAGCCAAGCTCGAGTTTCATTAATATTAACGAGCCAAACTTGATCCCAATTAGTTATCGAGCTCGATAAGCAAACGAGCCGAGTTCAAACTCAATAAAGCACGCTCAGCTCGACGTATTTGTAATGCTAACAATAATCTACATCTATGGCTATTAAGGCCTCGTTTGGCAACAGGCCGGTTTAGTCAAAAAGTTACTCAAAAAATCAAAAAGTCAATAACTCATACCAAAAAGTCAAAGATTCTCTTTTCTCTCTATTTTTTGCACATCTTTTCCTAAAAAACCAAAAAGTCATCCCAAACATATTAATTTTTTTTAACTTATATTTTAGCCAAATAGCTAAAAAGTTACTAAATTAACCTATTCCCAAACGAGGCATAAACCCCACTTTCAATGAGTAACTACCTTCCACTAAACTTTTTTTTGGCACTAGAGGATATTGTATAGCTAAAGATGAAAAAATAAATAAATAAAAAGTGATTATTTTGTTGCTATTATAACACACATGTTAATAATAAATTGGAAAGTATGAAATCCCAATCACAAGGGGGATAATAAATATATATTTGAAAACAAGAGAAGATGACAACTTGAAAGAAATAGTTATGAAACAAAGGCATGCAACCATGCGTGCATTTGACATTATAAGAACGTCATTGGGTTATACCATTTGAATTTTAAATTATAATGGTTGAGGGGTCAGTTTAAAATCTTCACGTCATTAGAGCATGGGCATGATTGGTACAATTTTTTGTAAATTAAAAATTGATAATCAAAAAGTAAAAGTAAAAAATACTCTTGCTCAATTTTTAAATAATCAACACCAAATAATCTTGTACAAATTTTCAAAATAAAATAAGTTATAAGTAACTCATATAAGCTGCACTGAATAGCTCCCAATGAAACTAAATTATTGATGCAAGTAAGTATATAAGTTGAGCAATAAGATAAAATTGAAGATCCTAAAGACTTACAAAGATATTTATAATAAAAGTGAACTCATATCACAATCAGGAAATAATTAACTACCCAATTTCCTTGCTTGACATGAAATAAATAATAAATAAATCAATTTTTTTATGAAACCCAAATTTGATAGACACACTATAAACCTTTAATAAAAAATAAAAATAAAAATAAAAAATAAAGGAGCATGCCAAAACAAATGAGATGTTGAAAACGGAATAAAACATAATTATCTAAAATATAGTAAATTTCCAAAATGGAGACTTAAACTAATTAGGGAATTTATCCAAAATCTATTGTTGGTCACTGCATAACAACGAGTTTAATAGTTGGCTTGTTTTTTTTTTTTTTTATTTTAAATTCCCAATGTCAGACTTTGCAATTATTTACCATTTTGTTGTTCTTCAATCAAAATGCTCCAAATATTTCATAACCACTTAATATGAATCAATTATAAATGATACAACAAAATTCATATATTTTAATAAGAAGAATTATATGAAAAACCTCTCTTACTAATACAATATGTTTTATATATTGGATATTAATTTCGATGTAGAAAGACCTTTCCTGAATAGTTTCTAATGTAAAATGTAAAAAATGAATTATTATTATTTATTTTGTCAACTCTTGAGAACCATGGGGATTAGTTAACAACTTCTCTAGAAAAAGAAGTTTGAGAAAAGAAAAGAAGATAAAGAGGAAGTTTTATTTATTTATTTAAAGCCCAAGATGTCAATATTATCTCGACTAACCTATAGATTGTTTATATATTTCATGATCTTTCAATTATACAAATCTTTAGATATATATGGTCTTCAAACAATGTATCAATCAGTTTGACATAGTTCCCAAAAAGAACCTATATTGTATATATGAAGTATTTGAAGAGGATCAGTCAACCATCAGCAAACATAAAACTAATTTGAATTATTGGATGGAAATAACTGTCCAGCTTAATTTATTTTTAAGTTCAATTACAAATATGCCCCCGAGGCTTACTATCATTTTCATCCATGCGCCCCCAAATCCCTCTCTTTACGCTACCATGATATTCTCCGACTCTCATTGTTAGTACACCAAATGCTTGTAGACAATAATGACAGTGATGCTGATTGAGAGTAGTAAGATGGCTGGGTAAAGTGGTGTTACCAGTGGAGAAAAAATGAATAATAAGAAAGATAAAATAGGAAAAATAAAATAAAATGTTTTATTTTATAAAGGCTTATATCGATATTTTTGAAAAAAAAAATTTGTTACTTAGGTCATACACTCTATTAACTTGATGTTGATTAATGGAGGGAGTCATTTGTTATATGATTAAAAACCTCAAAATGTGAGATGTAATTTCTTAAATGTGAAGGAAAAATTTGTATTTTTACTAAATCTCAAGGGATGAAATTATAATTTATCCTTTATTTTATTTATTTAAAAACAAAAAACCAAAACCAAAAACAAAAACAAAGCATGTAAGGCTCTTGGAACATTGAAAAGTTTCAAACCCATCTCAACTATTTGCTTTATTCTTAAACTCAACCTGAGTCAAATTCTTTAGGCTATTGAAGATTTATATGTTACCTTTTATTTAGTAGCAGATATATGGCCAAATCAATAATGTTCTGTTTGGATTTTCGATTTGAAGAGGGATTTGTAGAAGTAAAAGAACAATGAAGAAAAATGTGGGAAATTTTTTTTTCCAAACACCACTTAAATGGAAGTACAGACTGAAATTTTCGTGGAATAAGAACTTACTTAAACCTTTTTAAATAATGGAAAAGCTCTATAAAAATATCCATAATGCAAATTAGTGAAGTCTTGCAAAACATTTAACTTTGTTCAATTAACTTATTTTAGCATAACTTTGTTCAATTAACATAATTTGATAATGTAACTTTGATCAATTAACATTAGACCTATTCTTGTTGTTCAGCATCTCCAGCTAAAATACTCTGTACTTTAACCACAAACCCTTAAAATATTATTCTTTTTATTTATTTAATTTTGAAACACTACAAGTGCAGAACAAAGCTTGATTGAGAGAGAGAGAGAGAGAGAGTCAAGACTAATAAAAAAATGAAGGCAAATTACATCAGTCTTTACATTTTACTCGTATGTCATTTTGATTTTTATACTTTTAATTAATTTAAATTTTACTCTTAATTTTAAATTTTACGTTTTAATCTAATTGACAATACTGTTAAGATTTTTGATAAAAAAAAATGATTACTGAGTTGGTTAAGGTCAAATCATTGAATTGATCGAGTTTATAATTTTATTTCTAAAAGTATGACATATGCCGTATATGTGTGCATTTGCCATAAAAAAAAAAAATACTAACAATTGAAGTTAATTAAACCAATTTAAGACAGTCGAAATTTTAGAGTCAAAATCAAATCAATTAAAATTATAAGAATTAAAATGACACAAAAATGAAAATGTAATGATTATTGGTCTAATGTACCCAAAAATGGACTAGCTATCAACTTCAACGAGTGACTCTAGCATTTTGTCAAAGTAACAAGCCTCGACCAAGGCTGTTGGAGCCTCTTTTGTTGCTTGATACTCTCTAAAGTAGGTGAAAAGAGCTGTTAGCTAATCTGTTGTTGATGCTCTTGCTAGCATTTTCTTTTACAATAGGGTAAATTACACTGACCTCAAGTTTAGAGAGAATACAAAGTCCCATAGTTTCATAAATACATAGACATCTCTTTTACGTTGTATTGGGTTGGAAGATTTGAAAAGAGATTTAGAAAGGAAAAGGAAAAATGTAGGTAAAATATGAATAAAATATATTTACATTTTACCTAGTTTCATATACCTTTTCCTTTTTCTTTTTCAAATCTCTTCCCAAATCCCCTAACCAAACAAGGCGTTAGTAAATGCTAAAGAGATCAAAACTAAAACAAATAGTATAAAAACACAAAGATACACAAGGTATAGAGTCGGTGTAATAACCCTCACACTGTCCTAACCATGCTCATATGCATTCATATGATTCTGTTTTGTTAAGCTTGTATTTCAAGTCTTGTCCTTGTTCGCTTAAGTCTTACAGCATGCTTTGTACCTTACTCGGTGTGGGTTTAGCCGAGGTCGCCCTGAGCCTAGGTCAGTTTTGAACCTCTTACATCTAAGACCATCTTGGAATTTACTTTGGTTGACTCCACCTTCGCTCTGACATGTTGGCCGAGATGTCACTATCTAGGCCGAGGTGTTCATCGCCTAGGCCGAGATGTTGCCCTTGAACTCAAGTGACCTTACTCCTGGATTGGTACGACCTAGACCGAGGTGTGGCACATATAGGCCAAGGTGTGGCACAGCTAGGCCAAGTGTTGTCCTTTCTAGCCGATGTCCTTGCCCCTTGCTTGCCGAAGTCTTATTTTTAGCTGATGTCGTTACTCGTCGGAGTGCTCTTGTCGCCTAGCTTGTTGAGTACACTTTGTCATAGTTTTGTCTTTTCACTCAGTCACCTTTTTTAGTAGAACCAACCAGTCGTTGCCACGTATCCCTGCAGAGGGTTAAGTCAGCCGACAAACCCAGAAAATATACATTTTTGTATTATATCTTTGCCTCGTAGAGAGAGAGAAGCTCTAGGAAGAAGAAGAAGTTTTAGAGTGGGCATTCGAGCTTGATTCCTAGAGATCAAACCGTTAGATTCGTGTATTGAGGTTAGATTCTTGATTTACTCTTGTTGTTCTTTATGTTTATCTAGCTGCATTGCATGATCGAACTTGTTCTGCACGTCATGCATTGATTTAAAGTTGGTTTTAGAAAGAGAAAATAGTGTTCATGCGTTCTTGAAGAAAAAGCCTTGTTTGATCCGAAAGTTGTATTAAGATTCATGTTTTTGTGTTTGTTCTCACAAGATCCTTGAATATGGGTACCTAGGTCCATGTTTTTGAATTCATAGCATGAAATCTCAGATTTTGTAATAGCAAA
>NW_021026000.1:242895-424428 GCF_004153795.1 Camellia sinensis | reverse complement strand
TTCCAGCATGTTTTCCCGAGATGAGAAACAGTGTTTTGTTTTGACTTAGCTTGGTTTTGAAGGATGCCGAGATCATCTGTATGCATGCAAGACTTGTTTTGAGAAGTGCATTCAATAGACTTTGCCATGTGTTTGTAGGACTTGGACTTGCCTTGACCCCGACGTTTGAAGAACTATGTGAGTGGTATTTTTAATAAAGTTATGTTCTTAAGTTTTGATAAAGTTTTGCCTTGCTTGTTTGGGAAAAGTATTTGTTAAGCATGAGTGACTATCCCTATTTCGTGTATCAAGTATTTGCTTTGGCTTTGACAATCTTTGAAAGTCTGTACGTGCTAGGGGACTATAAGCATTTGTAGCACAATCTTTGATAGTCCGTACGTGCTAGGGGACTATAAGCATTTGTAGCACAAATCTTTGAAAGTCCGTACGTGCTAGGGGACTATAAGCATTTGTAGCACAACCTTTGTTAATGTCATCCCTTGGAGCTTGAAGGCCTTGAAAGACTTTAATTGTTGAGACTTGAAAGATTTGTTAGATAAACTTGATTTGCCCTTGGATTTTGTACAGAATGTGATGTGCCTTGATTTGATAAAGGCTTTGGATATCATTCATGTAAACCCCTTTATTATTTATACCATTCACTGAGTATCCAAGCTCACCCCTCTCTATATATATATGTAGGTGACGAGCAAGACGGCGGTGACGCCTAGATGTACTTGCCACTTGTTTTGGATTTTGCACTTTTGCAACATCTTGAAGATTATGCTTCTTAGTTGTATTTCATTGTATTTTGTATTTGATGGCTGAGAAGCCTTTTGGTCAAGATGTATTTTTTTTGTACTTCCTTTGGTTTGTATTCAAGATTGTAAAGCTACGTAATGATGCATGTCATTCCATTTGACTTATGCACAGCTCTTATGGACTACTTAGTTTTAAATTTATTGCTTCCGCACTTGTAAGCCCCATATGTATACTCTGTTGTGTGTGAAGCCTTACAAGTTGGCCTTGGGTAATTGTGAATTACTGACCATCATGGCACCATTCTACCAAGGGTGGAATGGGGTCGTGACAGATTGGTATCAGAGCACAAGTTTCTTATAGTACGATATTCACACACTTGAGTCCTAAAGAGCATAGGATTTCCCTTATAAAAATGTTAGGATCGCATCATATTGCTTGCTATTTGACAAGGTGTGCATTATCTCGGCATGACCATTTGTTATTTGCATACATGATTCTTGGTCCAGTTTGTTTTAAAGTTGCATTTTGCATACTCATAGCATCATGAGGAGAGGTAGACCACCATTTTGCCGAGGTCAATCAGAGGATAGACTTGACAGACTAGAAAGACTGGTTGAAGGTTTAACCCGTGAGTTGAGACAAATGAGGCAACAGAATGCTAGTGCTACATCTACCCAGGCCAAATAGACGAATGGCCGACATGCAGTTCCGCCTCCACCTCCTCCAGTGCCTCAAGTACCTCCGCAGCCAGCCTTGTATGGGGACGGCACGATCGCCTTGATCAGTGAGTTTAAGAAGATGAAACCGCCGAGATTCTCAGGGGGTATAGAGCTGATGAAGGCCGAGGCGTGGGTTTTGGAAATGAAAAAGCTGTTCGAGATCTTTCCCAGCACCGACGCTCAGAAGGTGACATTGGCAGCATTCACATTAGACGACGACGCTCGAAGGTGGTAGATGATGATCTGGGACGCTAATCCTGGTTTAACTTGGGCCAGATTTTTGGAACTATTTTACAACAAGCATTTTCCCCTTAGCGTTCGAGATCGCAAGACCACAGAGTTTCAAGTTCTGACGCAAGGCAACAGGACAGTGGCAGAATACGACCGTGCTTTCACCGAATTGGCGAGATACGAGCCTCATATGGTCAGTGATGAATATAGGAAAGCCAGGAAGTTTGAAAGTGGACTGCGTGGACCGATACAGGATCGAGTCAACATGCTCAATATGTCGACTTACGCCGAGGTGTTAGACAAGGCCATTCTGGCGGAAGCTAACTTAAACCGATATCAAAATTCAGGAGAGAGTCAAAGGAAGAGACAGAACTATGAAAGTCGTTGGATGTCGTTTAATGCCAAGAAGAAGGCGAACGTGGGCAGTTCCAACAACTCAAATCGGGAAGGTAATGCTAAGCCGACGTTTGCGAGTTGTGGGAAGCCGCATCTCGGGGTTTGCTGTTGGGCAACAGGAGCCTGCTTTGAATGTGGCGAGATAGGCCACCGCGTGAAAGACTGTCCGAAGGCAAGGGCTAATGATGGTAAGAAAAATGGGAGCACCTCGGGCTCTGCACACGGAAGCAACGTCGGAAGGACACAGATGAGACAGGGCAGAGTTTTTGCTCTAGTGCCAGGAGACACCCAGAATGCTGAAACGGTAGTGTCAGGTACACTCTCAATTTGCTCTCAAGTTGCATACATCTTGATTGATTCGGGTTCTACACATTCATTTGTATCTGTTAAATTTGCCAAGAAGTTGAACAGACCACTAGAACCCCTTGATTAATTGTTATCTGTATCTACTCCATCTGGGGGAACAAAAATTGTTGCATCCATATATAGGGCGTGTGTTGTGGTGATTGAGGGTGTAGAGTTATTAGTTGATTTGATGCCATTAAGCATGACTCACCTCGATGTCATATTGGGAATGGATTGGTTAGTAGCGAATCATGCATCCATTAATTGTGTTACTAAGAGCGTCACATTGAAGACCCCAAACCAAGTCAAGGTCATTTTCCAGGGTAAGGGAGTAGTACCCCCACCTTACTTAATCTCATCCATGAAAGCCTATAAGTTGATCCAAAAAGGGTGTCAGGGTTATTTGTGCAATATACTAAGTGATTTGAATGGAAGTGTTGAGTTAGCCGACATACCAGTTGCTAAGGAATTCCCCGACGTCTTTCCAAATGAGTTGCCTGGCCACTTAGTTGATAGAGAAATAGAGTTTACTGTGGACATTATGTCAGGAATGCAACCTATCTCCAAAGCACCCTATAGGATGGCCCCAGCTGAACTTAGGGAGCTGAAACTGCAATTACAAGAATTGTTGGATAAGGGATTCATTAGGCTGAGCACTTTACCATGGGGAGCACCCGTGCTATTTGTTAAGAAAAAGGATGGCACACTCCGCCTTCGCATTGATTACAGAGAACTTAATAAGGTAACCATTAAGAACAAGTACCCGTTGCCTAGGATTGATGATTTGCTCAATCAACTACAAAGAGCACGAGTCTTTTCCAAGATTGACCTTAGGTTGGGCTACTATCAGCTGAAAGTTAAAGCCGAGGACATTGAGAAGACTGCTTTTCGGACAAGGTATGGTCACTACGAATTTTTGGTAATGCCCTTCGGAGTGACCAATGCTCCTGCAGCATTCATGGACTTGATGAACAGAGTCTTGAAGCCGTATCTAGATGAGTTCGTAGTTGTTTTTATTGACGACATATTGATCTATTCCAAGAGTACAATTGAGCAAGAGAATCATCTGAGACTTGCCCTGCAAATCTTGAGAGACAAGAAGTTGTATGCTAAGTTGAGCAAGTGCGAGTTTTGACTTTTCAGCATTTCATTTTTAGGGCATGTGATTAATGAAGAGGGTATATCAGTTGATCCCAGTAAGATTGACGCCATTGTGAATTGGCCGACGCCGACCAACGTGTCCGAGGTTCGTAGTTTTCTGGGCTTGGCAGATTATTACAGAAAGTTTGTGAAGGACTTCTCAAGGATTGCAGTACCATTAACACAACTAACTAAGAAGGGAACAACATATGAATGGACCGATGATAGATAATTAGCCTTCCAAGAGTTAAAGACGAGGTTAGTTACGGCACCAGTTCTTGTACTCCCATCAGGTAATGAGGAATTTCAGATTTTCAGTGATGCTTCACATAAGGGTTTGAGTTGTGTATTAATGCAAGGGGGCAAAGTCATAGCATATGCATCTCGTCAGTTGAAACTTCATAAAAAGAACTATCCAACCCATGATCTAGACCTAGCAGCCGTGGTGTTTGCTTTGAAGATTTGGCGTCACTATTTGTATGGAGCCTCTTGCCAAGTTTTTACAGATCACAAGAGCTTGATGTACTTGTTCACTCAAAAGGAACTAAATTTGAGGCAGAGAAAATGGCTTGAATTATTGAAGGATTACGACATGCAGATTCAGTATCACCCAGGTAAAGCAAACTCGGTAGCCGACGCATTGAGTAGAAAGTCAGTGGGAAGTTTGGCATGCCTAGCCATGATTTCAGTGGAGCCGACTACTATTAGGGAAGTAAAGGCAAGGCAAATGGAGGATGGATTCCTGAAGAAGGTAGCCGACGAGATTATCACCAGGCCGAGGTCATGTTACACCCTTGAGAATGGAGTGCTTAAGTTTGAAGGAAGATTGTGCGTGGCCGACGTCCCAGAGTTGAAAGGAAAGATTTTGCAAGACTCTCATGGATCCAGATTTGCAGTTCATCCAGGGAACACCAAGATGTATCAAGACGTAAAACAGACCTTTTGGTGGCCGAATATGAAAAGAGAGATAGCCGAGTTCGTGTCCCAGTGTTTGTATTGTCAACAAGTGAAAGCAGAACATCAGAGGCCAGCAGGACTTCTCTAACCTTTGCCGATTCCTGAGTGGAAATGGGAACACATCTTCATGGACTTTGTGATTGGTTTGCCGAAGACACAGAAAGGAATGGATTCGATTTGGGTTATAATCGACAGATTAACTAAGTTAGCACACTTCTTGCCTGTTAAGACTTCGTTTAATGCTGATCGACTTGCTGTGTTGTATATTAATGAGATTGTTAGACTTCATGGTGTGCCGATATCCATTGTGTTAGACTGAGATCCAAAGTTTGTTTCTAGATTTTGGCAGAGTTTACAAAGGGCTTTGGGGACCGAATCCCCAGACCGATGGCCAAACAGAGAGAACAATTCAAACACTTGAAGATATGCCAAGACTATGTGTATTGGACTTCAAAGGAAGCTGGGAAGTGCATTTGCCACTAGTGGAATTTGCTTACAACAACAGTTATCAAGCTAGCATTGGCATGGCGCCATATGAAGCCTTGTATGGAAAAAAGTGTAGATCACCAATATGTTGGACCGAAGTAGGAGATAAAGCTTTGATCGGCCCCGATCTAGTTCAAAGGACAACCGAAAGATCAAACTTATCCAACAGAGAATCAGAACCGCTCAAAGTCGACAAAAGAGTTACGCCGACCAGAGAAGAAAGGAGTTAGAGTTTGAAGTTGGGGATCATGTATTCCTGAAGATCTCGCCGATGAAAGGAGTTTCAAGATTTGGGAAGAAGGGTAAATTGGCGCCCCGTTACATTGGGCCGTTTGAAATTCTTGAGGAAGTTAACCCGGTTGCCTACAGACTTGCTTTACCACCGAGATTAAGTCAAGTTCATAATGTGTTTCATATCTCGATGTTGAGGAAGCATATTCAGGATCCACTACACGTGATTGATCATTTTGGGATTGTGGTTGAAGAAGATTTAAGCTATGAAGAAAAGCCGATGCGTATTATCGATAGACAAGTGAGACAATTGAGAAACAAGGCAATACCGATGGTGAAAATTGAATGGAAGGAGCATTACGGCAGGGATGCTACATAGGAAACGGAAGAAGAAATAAAAGTCTGATATCCGGAGTTATTCTTGAATCGAGGTAACTCAAGTTTGGGGACCAAACTTCTTTAAGGGGGGTAGGATGTAATAACCCTCACACTGTCCTAACCATGCTCATATGCATTCATATGATTATGTCTTGTTAAGCTTGCATTTCAAGTCTTGTCCTTGTTCGCTTAAGTGTTACAGCATGCTTTGTACCTTACTCGGTGTGGGTTTAGCCGAGGTCACCCTGAGCCTAGGTCAGTTTTGAACCTCTTACATCTAAGACCATCTTGGAATTTACTTTGGTTGACTCCACCTTCACTCTGACATGTTGGCCGAGATGTCACTATCAAGGCCGAGGTGTTCATCGCCTAGGCCGAAATGTGTATCATCTAGGCCGAAATGTTGCCCTTGAACCCAAGTGACCTTACTCCTGGATTGGTACAACCTAGACCGAGGTGTGGCACATCTAGGCCAAGGTGTGGCACAGCTAGGCCAAGTGTTGTCCTTTCTAGCCGATGTCCTTGCCCCTTGCTTGTCGAAGTCTTATTGTTAGCCGATGTCGTTACTTGTCGGAGTGCTCTTGCCGCCTAGCTTGTTGAGTACACTTTGTCATAGTCTTGTCTTTTCACTCAGTCACCTTTTTTAGTAGAACCAACCAGCCGTTGCCACGTACCCCTGCAGAGGGTTAAGTCAGCCGATAGACCCAGAAAATATACATTTTTGTATTATATCTTTGCCTCGTAGAGAGAGAGAAGCTCTAGGAAGAAGAAGAAGTTTTAGAGTGAGAGAGTGGGCTTTCGAGCTTGATTCCTAGAGATCAAACCGTTAGATTCGTGTATTAAGGTTAGATTCTTGATTTACTCTTGTTGTTCTTTATGTTTATCTAGCTGCATTGCACGATCGAACTTGTTCTGCACGTCATGCATTGATTTAATGTTGGTTTTAGAAAGAGAAAATAGTGTTCATGCGTTCTTGAAGAAAAAGCCTTGTTTGATCCGAAAGTTGCATTAAGATTCATGTTTTTGTGTTTGTTCTCACAAGATCCTTGAATATGGGTACCCAGGTCCATGTTTTTGAATTCATAGCATGAAATCTCAGATTTTGTAATAGCAAATTATGATCTTTGCATTCATCTTCCTTGTGTTCATGTTCTTCATGTTCGTTATGTTCTTCAAGAGAGGGAAACCCAGATTTTCCCGACTTCATTTCCTTGAATGTGGCCATCGAGGCCACACCTCGGCAAGGAGGTGTGGGACCTCGGCCTAGACCTGGTAGTTGCCCAGCATGTTTTCCCGAGATAAGAAACTGTGTTTTGTTTTGATTTGACTTAGTTTTTGAAGAATGCCGATGTCATTTGTATGCATGCAAGACTTGTTTTGAGAAGTGCATTCAATAAACTTTGGCATGTGTTTGTAGGACTTGGACTTGCCTTGACCCCGATGTTTGAAGAACTATGTGAGCGGTATTTTTAATAAAGTTATGTTCTTAAGTTTTGATAAAGTTTTGCCTTATTTGTTTTGGAAAAGTATTTGTTAAGCATGAATGACTATCCCTATTTTGTGTATCAAGTATTAGCTTTGGCTTTGACAATCTTTGAAAGTCCGTACGTGCTAGTGGACTATAAGCATTTGTGGCACAATCTTTGAAAGTCCGTACGTGCTAGGGGACTATAAGCATTTGTAGCACAATCTTTGAAAGTCCGTACGTGCTAGGGGACTATAAGCATTTGTAGCACAATCTTTGATAGTCCATACATGGTAGGGGACTATAAGCATTTGTAGCACAAATCTTTGAAAGTCCGTACGTGCTAGGGGACTATAAGCATTTGTAGCACAACCTTTGTTAATGTCATCCCTTGGAGCTTGAAGGCCTTGAAAGACTTTAATTGTTGAGACTTGAAAGATTTGTTAGATAAACTTGATTTGCCCTTGGATTTTGTACAGAATGTGATGTGCCTTGATTTGATAAAGGCATCGGATATCATTCATGTAAACCCCTTTATTATTTATACCATTCACTGAGTATCCAAGCTCACCCCTCTATATATATATATGTAGGTGACGAGCAGGACGGCGGTGACGCCTAGATGTACTTGCCACTTGTTTTGGATTTTGCACTTTTGCAGCATCTTGAAGATTATGCTTCTTAGTTGTATTTCATTATATTTTTCATTTGATGGCTGAGAAGCCTTTTGGTCAAGATGTATTTTTTTTGTACTTCCTTTGGTTTGTATTCAAGATTGTAAAGCTACGTAATGATGCATGCCATTCCATTTGACTTATGCACAGCTCTTATGAACTACTTAGTTTTAAATTTATTGCTTCCGCACTTGTAAGCCCCATATGTATACTCTGTTGTGTGTGAAACCTTGCAAGTTGGCCTTGGGTAATTGTGAATTACTGGCCATCATGGCACCATTCTACTAGGGGCAGAATGGGGTCATGACAGTCGGCCTTGAGTTAGTTGAAGCCTAGGCAAACTTCTAAGATTGAGATCTTTATACGGGAAATGTTATGGTGTGCACCTGTAAAGTTGGGATATCAATCACAAAATTCGTAACATTAACTACAAAATGTATAATCTCATCACAAAATGACATAACAAAAAAATGTCGTAATCAAGCCATATACTTTTGCAATATCAACTATAAAATTTTAGACATTTTGTTACTCCAGTTTGTGGCAAGATTATATATTTTATGGTTGATATTACGGAATTTTGTGATAAATTACATATTTTTGTGGTAGGGTGCATATAGGATTTTCCCCTTTTATACATATTCACACCCAAAACAAAAATTGAATAAAAGGATAAATATCCACAGTTTTTTTATTTGTTAGCACTTTTTCTTAGGACACAAAATGACATAACAAAAAAATGTCGTAATCAAGCCATATACTTTTGCAATATCAACTATAAAATTTTAGACATTTTGTTACTCCAGTTTGTGGCAAGATTATATATTTTATGGTTGATATTACGGAATTTTGTGATAAATTACATATTTTTGTGGTAGGGTGCATATAGGATTTTCCCCTTTATACATATTCACACCCAAAACAAAAATTGAATAAAAGGATAAATATCCACAATTTTTTTATTTGTTAGCACTTTTTCTGTTTATATAATTATGAAAATTATATACTAAAATTTAAAATTTACTTAAGTTAAGATACAAATAAATTCATTACAATAACTATAAAAAATAAAAATAAATAAAAATTTGTCACAAAATCTTAACCTTTAATATCAAAGACAGTATAACTTAAATAGAAATTAATAATTTTATACTAGAATGCAATATTTCAAATAAGATAAATTATAAATTAAGAAATTTATTGAAATTAATTTACAGAAGTATTAAATAGATATTTTTTTATTAGTGGCACACACCAAAGTAAACAATCTTACTCCATCTATAAACAAACCACCTCATTGATCAAGTCACTGGCTATGTTCTAGATATGAAGTTACCAAAGAGGAAGGGAATAGAAATTATGGCAAAAATCAAAATCTAAAATTAAGGTATAGAAATTACACTATAAGCGCTTGGAATATTTGTTTGGGCCCTTCAGTTTCCCTTTTGGACTTGGGGTCTTCATCTCTGGGCCTAAGTTGTAAGGCTGGAAAGAGGGCCTAAGCTTAAGTTATGCTGTTAGGGCTGGAACATTTGGGGACTTATTTTCAATGAAAATTTTGAGGGCCCAAGACAGAAAGCTTGCTGACCTTGTCTCAAGGTCAGTCCGACAAAGTAAAATATATATTTTAATGTAAAATGTGTGACAATATTAATTTTTTCGTTCATCCAAACAACTAACGAAAAAAATATAAATGATATCCAACCAACAAAATATTATTGTATTGATGTGCATATCGAAAGAGTGGTGATTTTGTTGGAGAAAATGAGTTTTGGTAAACTTTAATGTGAAATTAAAATAGGTCCCAACTATTAGTTGAGGTGAGATTAAATGGGTTTAGATTCTTTGTAACAATATCTTTACACCACATAAAGAATGACCAAAAATCATTGAGAATTGAATGAGAAATTGTCTCATAAAGATGGCCTTATGAATGAGGTTTTAGGAATTGTGTATAACTACCAATCTCACATTGATTGTGGATGAAAGCTTTGATGGGTATTTAAGCCTCAAGATTATGAGAAGGGCATAAGCCCTTTGGATTGATGTGCATATCAAAGAGTGGTGATTTTGTTGGAGAAAATGAGTTTTGGTAAACTTTAATGTGAAATTAAAATAGGTCCCAACTATTAGTTGAGGTGAGATTAAATGGGTTTAGATTCTTTGTAACAAGATCTTTACACCACATAAAGAATGACCAAAAATCATTGAGAATTGAATGAGAAATTGTCTCATAAAGATGGCCTCATGAATGAGGTTTTAGGAATTGTGTATAACTACCAATCTCACATTGATTGTGGAGGAAAGTTTTGATGGGTATTTAAGCCTCAAGATTATGAGAAGGGCATAAGCCCTTTGGGAAATCCAAATTTTTCGAAGTAAGGGAGGCATGGATGCTTCAAGGATGGGCTTGTGCCAAGACTATGGTCCAAGTTAGTTATGGCAAAATTGCCACACGCGCACGCCACCCGCCTGCCCTCCCGGACTGGACCGGCTCCGGGTCCGTGGTCCGTGGATCTTGGGCTGGGCCGGATTAGTGGTCCACCAACTTATTCTTTTTGGGCTAGGTCTATTGCAGGCCGAAGTCTGTTGCAGAAATGTGTACATTGTGTGTAACTCACACTTTGAATTCCCGTCAGTTTTGTGCTTACTCCAGCAGTTTGCAAGAGCAATGGCCTCCATTAGTGGCTAGCCTTGATGGTTAGAGACTCCTTTTCTCTCACCCATTGTGTATAAGAATAGACCCATCTCCCGTTGGTTTGGTACACATGTTTTTTGCTTCCCGTCATATAGTCAGTTTGCTTACTAGTATAATATTATTCCTATGTGAGAGAGAGTGCTGCCATTGTCAGTTCGCCAAGCTAACAGAAGGTGCTTCGGCGTTAGCCGGTTTAAGCCATCTTATCCTGAAAGAAAGAAGTTGACGTTCCTCGAGCACCCATGGTGAGGTGGCTAATCTGTTTTAAGGACATTGTAGTACCACACAAAATTTGGTTTGATTTCTTGTTTTCATATTTCGATTAAATATGTTTCTTCTATTCATCTTGTTTCATGTTTATGCTCTACAATGTAATCTATAAAGTATGGTTTTATTTGATGTTATGTAATTTCATTGATGCAATATGAGTGTAATTGTTTCGCTTAATTACCCAATTTCAACAAAAAGCTTAAAACAGATTGAATATGCTTTCTTATGAAATTGGATGTAATAACCCGATCCAAGTATGCTTCAGCCTCTTATTATATGAGTAATTATATGCTTAATGTGAAATTCCAAGTAAAATTAAGCTTAATTGTGTGAATTATATGACCGTGGATTTATATTTGTCAATTGTGTGAAAAATCTGTTACAATTGTGACGTTTGGCTTAGGAATTGAAAGCCTTAGAAAAGCGATAATCCGAAATTGATTTTATGATTGTGATGCGCAAGATTTTTAGATCATAATATGAATTTTTGTAAAAATTTGATTCGTAATGATTAAATTGATTAATTTGTGGTCAACCCTTAAATAACCCCCTTATTCCTTAACTTGGTAATTTTCCATAACAAAAAGAAATATCTCCAGAGAAAAAGAGAGTGCTAGAGAGGAAGAAAAGGGAAGAGACTTTAACAAGTAAGAGATTGAAGAAATTGAGAAGAGTTGTACAGATTTGGGCTCAAGGTCACGTACAGGAAAGGAGTATTGCTCCCCCACAACACTGTGAGTAATAGTAATGTAGTGATATGTTTCATTTACTTCTAATAGTTATTGTTAGCACACTGTTATTCGTGAATGGGATATGTCTCCATATGGAAAACAATTGGAAAGCTTGTGTGTGATATTGAGCAATGGTATCCTTATGGACCCGAGGTCATTCTGTTTTGTTATTGTTGGGCGTGAGGCCGTTCTGATATAAACTACTTCTTGTTGACAGCCCTAAGGCTAAGGGAGGTGGTGACATGTCGATGTCTCATCGACCCACTATGATTTGAACTATTTATGATTCATGGCCTAAGGCCGATGGAGGTGGTGTACATGTCGATGTTCCACCTGCCCTCTAATGCTTCAAACATCTGTTGATATATTGAGTCTGAAGCCGTTTTGTATAATAATGGGCCTGAGGCCGTTCTGTGTGATATTGGGCCTGAGGCCGTTTTGTATAATATTGGGCCCAAGGCCGTTTTGAAAATGAATGCAGAACAAAGACAAGCATGTGACGTATGTACTTACATACTACGTGATTTTATTTATTCATACGAATTGCCTACATGCTATTATTGTAAAACCCAAGTTATTTATGAATTATTTTGGATAGATTAATAATTAAAATAAATTGTATGGGTAATTTAGTAATCTTAAGAATTAGGTTTTCAACCCTTTTAAAAAAAAGAAAGAAAAAAGGAAAGAACATGGAGCCTTGTGAAAGTGCTGCTAGGTATTTGGAGGTTGCTGCTGCTCAACAGTTTGAAGAGTAGAAAAAAAGAAAAAAAAAAAGAAAAAAAAGGAAAGACCTAAACCAAAAGGAAGAGGGAGGATTCATAAGAGTGGTGGTTTTGCTTTATTCATCACTTAGGTAAGATTTATTTTATTGTATTCCTATCTATGATTTTAGTGTTAATATATCAATAGATGATTTTATGGGCATATATGATTAAATAGATATATTGATGTAGTCTATGTTGGGGGTCTCAATTTTGCTCAATTTTAGAGTGTATTTTGCATCCCATTTGGGTGGTTCATATTTTGAGATTGATATGTGATGAGTTAAGTTTAATGGTGGTGTATTTGTGGGATACACAATTGACTATAGGCAATTACAAATTTTTACATGTATATAAACAACAATAGAATAATATGGATTGAGAATTTCTGAAGCCGTGATGGCTTTGTTTTGATGCTAAATCGTGGGAGTTCCTAATAGACCCTTGGGTTAATTTATTCTATTGTTGTTACAAGAAGAGATAGATGGGTGCACATAATAATTGTTTATGTGGTGTAATATTTTATTAGGTTTGTGAGATTGAGGTGGATCTTGGTAATTTGAGATTAGCTTGGGAAATATTATTTTAGCTGTTTGAGGTAAGTAACCCTCTATCACTGTTGGTTCATTTTTATTCTTATCGAATCGTTTAAAATCATAAATATTTATTTAAAGCCTTCATGTTCTCTTAAAATAAAATATGGGTCAAGTATAAAACAACATCGAATATTATTATGAAAATTATTTGAATATTTGGTTAAACTATTCTGAAAATTGTACTAAACGTTTATTCATGAAAACTTTGAATGTTTTATTTAAAAGTTGTGTATTGTTTGAATTTTGAACATCACTCTAGTCTGACTATGAATTTGGACCCTAGCCAATGGGGGTTATTTATTGGCACAGAAACTAGTTTCTTTTGGGGCTTTACCACCGGCCTATGTGTGGTTCTAGGCTTTGTCATGGGCTAAGTGACCGTTGTCATTAAGACTTGGGTTTTGTGAATCAAATCATTGAACCATCTGAATATAGAACCATCGATTTGAACAATGAATTACTTTGAATTATCTTGTTGGCTTTTCATTTAAAATGTATTGTACATTGTTTATTTTTAGCTATGAAACCACCTTACAAATAATTATTCATTTATTGAACTGTAGAAAAAATTATATTTATTGGTTATCGATTTATTTATTTATTTTTGTATACTTGATCCAGCTAGCAGTGATGGTTAGTTATTTACTGGGCTATCTAGCTTACCCTTATTTTTTTTCAGATTCTGAAGAGCAGAGCTGCGCGAGATTTTTTACATGTGGGAGTGCCGAGAGTAGGACCATGATTTAAGTACTTGGATTATTGTTTTGTTAGTGGATTAAATTAGTGGACTTGGTGGACATTTTCATATAAGAACTATTTATTTTTATGGATTTTGGCATTATGACAATTAAGGATTTAATTTGAGTATTTTACATTGTGGGTTATGTGATTGGATTCTTAGCCTTGCATGCTCACTTATATGAGTGTGCTGCGTTGTCACGTTGCTTGGGGCGTGACAATTTTGTGGTATCAGAGCCAGGTTGTAATTTTAAAGGCTAGTATAGAATAGTGGTGAGATTGGGTAGATGTAGGACTGTGAACGCTTATAAATTGGCATAATGTTAATTTTATTTTTTATGTTATAGGAGCTTGAGAATAGAATGAGATAAGGTTTTATTATTGATGCATATAGGTTGCAATGGAACATGAGGAGACATTGGCAAATATCGCTAAGAATACACGCCAGGGTCAAACGAATCGACGGACTGGTAATAACAATCGGCGAGGGAATGTGACTAATAATGGTAGTGGTTCTCAAGCAGTCGGAGGAAATCAAGGGCAAGAGTTGGGACAACAAGAACATGCTGCAATCCCCAATCCAATTGGTATGGTTCAAGTGCTTCAGACTTTGGCCGGGGTGGTGTAACAACAAACCACCATAGGGAATAACTTGACTAGACTTATGGAGCAACAACAACAGATGCAGCCAAGTGTTGGGCCACAACCGAGGCCACGTTGTAATATTATTGAGTTTAAGAAGATAGCCTTGGCATTTGACGGAGCCACAGACCCTTTGGAGGCTGAAAAATGGTTGACAGAAATGGAAAAGTTATTTCCCATTTTTGAGTGTACGGATGATCAGAAGGTGACCTATGCTACGTTTATGCTACAAGGGATAGCTAATGATTGGTGGCAGTAGAGAAGCGCATACACGAGCATGATGCCAACCCCTATACATGGGAAAGGTTTAAGAATGCGTTCAATGAGAAATACTTCCCTAGGAGTGTTCGTCTACAAAAATAAAGGGAATTTTCGAAGTTAGAGCAAGGGAATAAGACGGTTGCAGAATATGAAGCCGAGTTTACGAAGTTGTCTAAATTTGCATCAGCATTTGAAGTAGACGAGGATAGCAGAGCACGAAAGTTCGAAGGTGGGCTAAGAACGAACATTATGCAACAGGTGGTTCCTTTCGAGTTACCTACTTTTGGAGCAGTGTTGAATAAGGCTTTGTTGGTTGAGAGTGGCCTCACTAGAGCCCAAGAAGAGAAAGAAGAGAATTATAAGAAGAGGCCTAGTTCTTCTAACTTTCAAACTAACAACAGATCGAAGGGCAATGCTAAGAGACAAAACACTTCTTTAGTTGGGAGTTGGGGAAGTCGAACTATGGGTGGTAGTGTTAATAAGAAGAATGATCGAATACAATGCACTAGATGTAATGGGTTCCATCGAGATAGTGAGTGTCGCTGGAAAACTGGGACCTGTTTCTCTTGCGGGCAACAGGGGCACAGGATAGCTGATTGCCCTAACCGGAAGGGGCGTAAGACTGAGCAGAAAGCATGGACAAATAAAGGAGCATCAACAGACAAAGAGTCTTTAGGAAATCAAAAGAAAAATGGGGGTCATAAGCCAAAGACTCAAAGTCGAGTGTACGCACTCACGCAACAAGATGTTCAAACTTCCAACACGGTGGTGTCAGGTACTGTTTTAGTGTCTTTTGTTTATGCACATGTATTATTTGATTCTGGCGCTATAAATTCATTTGTGTCTATGGGATTTGTTGAGAAACATGGATGGAAATGTGTCTCTAGAGAGATCGACTTATGTGTTGAAACCCCGATATGAGGTGTTATGGTTGCTGACTTAATTTGTAAATCTCGTATGGTTAGTATAGATGACAGGAAATTGCTTGTAGACTTAACTGTTTTAGATATGCGGAACTTTGACATAATTCTTGGAATGAATTGGTTGGCAACCAATTATGCTTTTGTTGATTGTCGAGGCAAAAGGGTAGTATTTCAGATTCCTAATCAACCTGAATTTTGTTTTGTGGGTAGTCGAGTTAACACTCCTCTTTTGGTAATCTCAGCTTTGCAAGCTAGACGGTTGTTAAGGAATGGTTGCGAGGGCTATTTAGCTTCTGTTAGAGATACTCGTGAGACTGAATTGAAGTTAGAGGATATTCTAGTTGTGAAGGAATTTCCCGATGTTTTTCCTGAAGAGTTACCGGGGTTGCCACTAGATAGAGAGATTGAGTTTGCCATTGAATTGATACCCGGCACGGGTCCTATCTCCAAGGCTCCGTATCGGATGGCCCCAGCAGAGTTGAAAGAGTTGAAGGAACAATTACAAGAGTTACTAGATAAGAGCTTTATTCGGCCTAGTGTTTCTCCTTGGGGTGCGCCTGTTTTATTTGTGAAAAAGAAGGATGGTAGTTTTCGCCTTTGTATTAATTATTGAGAGTTAAACAAGGTGACAATTCGAAATAAATATCCTTTGCCTAGAATAGATGACTTATTTGATCAGTTGCAAGGAGCACAAGTCTCTTCTAAGATTGACCTTCGTTCTGGCTATCACCAGTTGAAGGCTAAGGCGGAAGATACACCTAAGACAGCCTTTCGAACTAGATATAAGCATTATGAATTTTTAGTGATGCCGTTTGGATTGACCAATGCGCCTGCAGCTTTTATGGATTTAATGAACAAAGTATTTAAACCCTTCTTAGATCAGTTTGTGGTAGTTTTTATTGATGACATTCTTATGTACTCGAAGAGTGAAGAGCAGCACGAAGAACATCTGAGAATAGTGTTGCAGATATTAAGGGAGAAGAAGTTATTTGCTAAATTAAAGAAGTGTGAATTTTGGTTGGAGAGTGTATCATTTTTGGGTCATGTGATATCTAAAGATGGGGTGTCTGTTGACCCCAAGAAAGTGGAGGCGGTGGTGGATGTTTGTATTGAAAATCTGGAGGCACTACCTGTATGGGGTGAAATGTGAGATATTTACTGATCATAAAAGTTTGTAGTATATTTTCACTCAAAAAGAATTGAATATGAGGCAAAGGCGATGGTTGGACCTATTAAAGGACTATGATTTGACTATTAATTATCATTCAGGAAAAGCCAATGCAGTGGCGGATGCCTTGAGTAGAAAGACTCCGAGTAATTTGGCTACCTTGATCACTGACCAAAAGAATATCTTGGAGGACTTGCAGAGGTTGAATATTGAGATTAGATGGCATAGCCATGGAGTACAATTGGCAAACCTTAGAGTTCAACCCACATTGATTGATAGAATTAAAGATGCTCAGGGAGGAGATCCTCAGTTGCAAAAACTTAAGGCTGAAATGGAAATAGGGTTACAGATAGAATTTTGTATGCATATAGATGGAACCTTGAGATTTGGAGAGAGGTTGTGTGTGCCTAATGATTTAGAGCTCAAGAAAGAAATCCTGAGAGAAGCTCACAGTTCAGGATATACTGTACATCCAGGGAGCACTAAAATGTATAAAGACTTGAAGAGGAACTTTTGGTGGAATAATATGAAGAGGGAAATTGCTCAGTATGTTGCTCAATGATTGGTATGTCAACAAGTGAAAGTTGAACATCAGAGACCTGCAGGTAAGTTACAACCTCTTCCTATTCCCGAGTGGAAGTGGGAACATATTACCATGGATTTTGTGACAGGGTTGCCTAGGACCCAAGGTGGTAACAATGCTATTTGGGTTATCGTTGATCAATTGACCAAATCTGCTCACTTTCTAGCTTTTAAGGTAAGGTTCTCCTTAGAGAAGTTTGCAAAATTGTATATCAAGGAAATTGTGAAGTTGCATGGTATTCCGGTGACCATAGTGTCTGATAGAGATAGCAGATTTGTATCTATGTTTTGAAGGAGTTTGCATACAGCTTTGGGCACTAGTTTGAATTTTAGCACTGCCTTTCATCCTCAAACTGATGGACAGAGAGAACTATTCAAACCTTGGAAGACATGTTGAGGGCTTTTGTTATTGATCTTGGAGGTCCTTAGGATGAGCATTTGGCCTTAGTGGAATTCTCTTATAATAACAGTTATCATGCGAGCATTCATATGGCACCATATGAGGCTTTATATGGACGAAAGTGCAGATCACCTATTTGTTGGGATGATGTGGGTGAAAGAAAGTTGTTAGGGCGTGAGATTATGCAACAAACAGTGGACAAGATCAATCTTATTAGAGAGCGACTTCGCACGGTACAAAGTAGACAGAAAAGTTATGCAGATAACAGGAGACGTAATTTGGTGTTTGGGGTTGGAGACCATGTGTTCCTTAAGGTGTCTCCTATGAAAGGAGTAATGAGGTTTGGTGGTCGTGGTAAATTGAGTCCTAGATTTGTTGGGCCATTGAGGTTTTAGGTCGAATTGGTGAGGTAGCTTACAGACTTGCCCTACCACCTTCACTAGCTAGAGTTCATAATGTTTTTCATGTCTCAATGTTAAGGAAGTATATACCGGATCCTAGTCATGTGATTGATCATGCACCGTTGCAGTTTAAGGAGGATTTGACTTATGAGAAACACCCTATACGAATTTTTGATAGAAAGGAACAGGTTTTGAGGCGTCGAGTCATCCACTATGTTAAGGTTTAATGGAGCAATCACTCAGAAAGAGAAGCAACTTGGGAACTCGAGAATGAAATGAAACGAAAGTATCCACAACTTTATGAGACTCCAAGTATGTCAAATTTCGAGGACGAAATTTCTTTTAAGGGGGGAAGAATGTAAAACCCAATTTATTTATGAATTATTTTGGATAGATTAATAATTAAAATAAATTGTCTGGGTAATTTAGTAATCTTAAGAATTAGGTTTTCAACCCTTTTAAAAAAAGAAAGAAAAAAGGAAAGAACATGAAGCCTAGTGAAAGTGCTGCTAAGTATTTGGAGGCTGCTGCTGCTCAACGGCTTGAAGAGTAGAAAAAAAAAGAAAAAAAAAAGAAAAAAAAAAGAAAAAGGAGAGACCTAAACCAAAAGGAAGAGGGAGGATTCATAAGAGTGGTGGTTTTGCTTTATTCATCACTTAGGTAAGATTTATTTTATTATATTCTTATCTATGATTTTGGTGTTAATATATCAATAGACGATTTTATGGGCATATATGATTAAATAGATATATTGATGTAGTCTATGTTGGGGGTCTCGATTTTGCTCAATTTTAGAGTGTATTTTGCATCCCGTTTGGGTGGTTCATATTTTGAGATTGATATGTGATGGGTTAAGTTTAATGGTGGTGTATTTGTGGGATACACGATTGACTACAAGCAATTACAAATTTTTACATGTATATAAACAACAATAGAATAATATGGGTTGAGAATTTCTGAAGCCGTGATGGCTTTGTTTTGATGCTAAATCGTGGGAGTTCCTAATAGACTATTGGGTTAATTTATTCTATTGTTGTTACAAGAAGAGATGGATGGGTGCACATAATAATTGTTTATGCGGTGTAATATTTTATTAGGTTTGTGAGATTGAGGTGGATCTTGGTAATTTGAGATTAGCTTGGAAAATATTATTTTAGCTGTTTGAAGGTAAGTAACCCTCTATCACTGTTGGTTCATTTTTTTTATTCCTATCGAATCGTTTAAAATCATAAATAGTTATTTATATAGCGATCCCGGTTATCCCTTTACTGTTCTGTTGTATTCCGGACTCGGTTCCGTGAAGTTGGTAGTGGTGTCTATCTTGTTGTCGTCCTTTAATTCCACTTGATTGAGTTTTAGGATGTTTTGAGGAGGGTTATTACAGGTTGGTCAGGCCTTGGTTTCAATTCCTTGTTGTTCAGTTTTTAGGCGGTCCGCTCGAGCGGGTATTCTTGCGCTCGAGCGGGGATTGCATACCTCCAGTATTTCGTGTTCTTACAAAACTTCTGCAGATGTGATTTTTACGCTCGAGCGAGTTTGTTTACGCTCGAGCGGTGGCGCTCGAGCGGGTTTGTTGGCGCTCGAGCGGGTAGCACTTTCTGGATATAGGTTCTGGGAAGGGGGAATCTACGCTCGAGCGGACTGGTTTTTGCGCTCGAGCGGGCCTTATTACGCTCGAGCGTGTCTAGATTTTGTTCTTGATGCTCGAGCGCTGTGTTCTCCGCTCGAGCGGGTCATGCGTATATGAGTTATCCGCTGGGTTATTTTAAATCACTTTTTCACCTTTCTTCTCTCTCTTACTTTTCCAAAAACACCATTGTTGAGCTTCTCACTCTAGAGCTCTACATTCTCTCTAGATTTTGATCTAGCTAGGGTGTTTTCCTCACCTTTGGTCTTTACAAAAGAGTTGTTGATCGTCGAGGGCTATCTTTTGATCCGAGAAACTCGGGATTTGGAGCAAGTTCGTTTTCATCATCTTCTCCGTTGGTTGTCATCCTTTGAGGTACGGATTCCTACTTACTCTTATGGTCTTTGACCTAGATTTTTAGTTGTTTTGATAGAATGTTGAATTTGGGAAATTTTGGGACTTAGGGTTTCAAAATGTGTAAAAAGGGTTGTGTGATTTTGGGCTCATAACTTGTATTTTTGGGTTCCAAAGTAATGATATAGTTGTTGGTTATTGATATTAGGCCATTGGGTCAATATTGGGAAAGGGGGTAGAAAACCCAAATTTGTGGTATAAATTAATTGACATAATTAATTTGGGAAAATTGTGAACTTTTGGAATTAAGTTAGAAATAATGAAATCGGTTCATTATATGGTGGAATGATGGAGTTGGATTCATAAACCGCTCGCTTTTGAAAACATTGATATTTTATCTGTTGGAGCTTTTATTATCTGTTTAGGAATAATTGCTTGGGCTACCGGTGGAGGGTAGTTTTGATTGTTGTAGACAATGCATGATGATTAGGCAAACTAAAACTAATCAATTGGATATGTCATAGAGTATGACGGTAGATAGAATACATTAACGTTATGTATTGGTTGATTGTATATATGACTTTTGTGTATATATGCATGTGTGTATGGGAGAGGAGATAGGGGATGTACTCCACGGTTTAGGGGAAGATAGGGGATGGACCTCTAAACCGGATGTTGTTTGGGAGGAGATAGGGGATGGACTCCACTGATACAGCTCATATGCTTGTCAGATAATGTGTTGATACAGCTTGTATGCTTGTCATTGGAAGTGTTGATACAGCTTATATGCTTGTCATTGGAAGTGTTAATATAGCTAATATGCATATCTGTTGAAATGTGGATACAGCTTGTATGCTTATCTGTTGAGATGTTGATATAACCTGTGTGTTTATCTATTGTAAAAACGGAAAATGTTTAATATGAGTCTTGGTCTCATATAAGTGGTTGGCCAGGTTCTGAGCTATTGATGGAAATTGTGAAATTGATAAGAAATGGAAATGAATTATGAATTGGTTTATGAAAATTGAACATTTATCAATTGTTAATGTCTTAGTCATTGCTCATACTGTGTTTAGCATATCTCTACTGGGCTGTGGCTCACCCTATATGGGAATATCATTTTTAGGTACAGGTAGCATGCCACCTCCAAGGTTATAGCTTGGGAGGCTAGAGGCGGGCAGACTTTTGTTATTTAGTTTCTTGATGTATTACATGTATATTCAAGCCAAGGGCTTAATGTGTAAATGAGTTAGTACTCTTTTGTTGTAACCAAGTGTTAACTTGGAAAGCTGTAAGCCCGTAGGGCATTTGCTTTTGTCGTTAACATGTAATACCTTTTTGTAATGGAACTCTGATGAATAGAAGAATGTGGAGCTTTTATATATTAATGCATGTCTATATTGTTGGGTTTAAATGTTATTATTTTGAGGGCGTTACAATTTATAGCCTTCATGTTCTCTTAAAATAAAATATGGGTCAAGTATAAAACAATATCGAATATTATTATGAAAATTATTTGAATATTTGGTGAAAATATTCTGAAAATTGTACTAAATGTTTATTCTGAAAATATCGAATGTTTTATTTAAAAGTTGTGTATTGTTTGAATTTTGAACATCACTCTAGTCTGACTATGATTTGGACCCTAGCCAATGGGGGTTATTTATTGGCACAGAAACTAGATTCTTTTGGGGCTTTACCACCGGCCTATGTGTGGTTCTAGGCTTTGTCACGGGCTAAGTGACCGTTGTCATTAAGACTTAGGTTTTGTGAATCAAATCATTGAACCATCTGAATATCGAACCATCGATTTGAACAACGAATTACTTTGAATTATCTTGTTGGCTTTTCATTTAAAATGTATTGTACATTGTTTATTTTTAGCTATGAAACCACCTTACAAATAATTGTTCATTTATTGAACTGTAGAAAAAATTATATTTATTGATTATCGATTTATTTATTTATTTTTGTATACTTGATCCAGCTAGCAGTGATGGTCGGTTATTTACAAGGCTATCTAGCTTACCCTTATTTTTTTTCAAATTCTGAAGAGTAGAGCTGCGCGGGATTTTTTATATGTGGGAGTGCCGAGAGTAGGACCATGATTTAAGTACTTAGATTATTGTTTTGTTAGTGGATTAAATTAGTGGACTTGGTGAACATTTTCATATAAGAACTATTTATTTTTATGGATTTTGGCATTATGACAATTAAGGATTTACTTTGAGTATTTTACATTGTGGGTTATGTGATTGGATTCTTAACCTTGCATGCTCATTTATATGAGTGTGCGGCGTTGTCACGGAGCTTGGGGTGTGACAATTATTCACTGAGCCCCGCTCACTCTATGTTATGTATGTCTATGTAGGTAATCAACTCAGAGGTCAGTCTTAGTCCAGCCCTAGCAGCTCTTTTGTCAACCCCGCCGTGTCCAATCAGTTAAATGGAGCTTATGTATTTTTCAGGGTTCCTTCCATGGCTCATAACGTTGAGTCACTAGCACTTTTGTCAAATGTCGATAATCATGTATAACTTCCACCCTTGAATGTTTTAGTTATACCCCTAGTTATGGGGTTGGGATTGTATATGTATGTATGTATATGGTTGTCACTTATGTATATGCTACGTTATGTGTTGGATTATGTGATGAAGTGTTTTGTGATCCTGGCATTTAAGCACTGGCTCAATGGATGCCATTTAGATTAATAGTTGCTTTTGTTTAGGCCCCGTACTATATAAGGCATTCTTGTTATGTACTTATTAGGTTTTGAGACTCATTAACGGGTCGGTCATGCCCAAACTTTTAGGAGCGAGTTTGGGGTGTGACAAGTGGTATCAGAGCACGAGTTGCTATCTCACACATGAATCCATTGAGCTTCAAGATGTCTAAAAAAGACTTAAGTTCCATGCATAGTACTTTTGATGCATATTAAGTGAACGATAGCAACGCGAGTTGTATATGTAACATCTACTGACAAGCCTTTTGAAATGGTTATTATTCATGTCTACTAGTATATCTCTTGTGTGTGTTTTGTAATTGATTGTTATGTAGATCATGGTGAGGACAATGATGAATGATCCAGAGGATTCCACCTTCGCACGGCTAGACAGAATGGAAAGAATGATTATGGAGATGGCAGAAACACTACGGCAACAACAGCAACAGCAACAACCGTCACTACCACTGGTACCTCCGCCTGTGGCGCAAAATCATCATGCTGAGGATCGAAGCATCACTCTTAAGAAAGAATTCAACAAGATGAAGCCACCAATATTTAAAAGGGGAATTGATCCGATGAAAGCAGAAGCATGGGTATTGGGTGTGGAGAAGTTATTTGAAGTGTTCCCATGCACTGAAGCTCAGAAGGTACAATTAGTCGCTTTCACCCTCGAAGACAAAGCACGTAGATGGTGGATGCTTACAAGAATTGAACATCAGGAGTTGACTTTGGCCCGATTTCTGGAACTTTTTTTATGATAAGTACTTTCCACAGTGTATGCAAGACAAGAAGGTGACTATAGACACCCCATTTTTGACCGCCCTTAAGACTTAGGCGCTACTGATGGTTTACCGGTGGTGAAAGATGTACAGGACAAAAGGTTCAATTTATTCGGCAAGAGAAGAGTTAGATCCTAACTTCACACCCCATTTTGGACTAAAACTATTTTGAATGGTTTTTAGACCTTAAAACCCTTTCTTTCAAAATATTTTGAAACAAAGTTTCTATAATGCTCTGAGGCTCGTATTTTGTTAAATGATGTGCTTTTCGGTAAACTGAGCAAGGACAAAGTGAAAATGAATGAAAGAAAGATGAAATCATTGAAAAATCTTTCACAACACCTTGTTTAGGGGTTTGGAGTTGAAGAAAAGAGGAGAAGAGGAAATAAACTAAGCTGGAGAAGAAGATGGGTATGAATCGCTAAGAGAGAGTCGAGCAGCCCTCGCTAAATCATGCCTATCCTTTTGAATACTTGGATTTCAGATATGAGGCTATTACCGTTGGAAAGCTTACTTCTGGGGATTCATTTTTCACTTAAGAATCTCCTAAAGCCGTGTCCGGATGGGGGAGATATGATTGGTTGAAGTTGGGCATCATTCCGGTTGGATCGAAACCGAGCAACCTTTACTAAAAGAGGGATATATCTTAGCACACATGGAATTTTGAGGTGAGGCTTCCAAATTTGGAAAGAAGACTTCCAGAGCTATAGTTTAGGCTCAAGAATGACCTGAAAAGGAGTCCAGATGAAGGAATTAGGCTTGCTTCAAGTCAGGGACTAGGGCTGATTTTTTCCATCGGCCTCTATGGAGGTCCATCGGCCACAATTTGACCTCAGCAACTATGAGTCGGCCAAAAGTGAGCCTTATTGGCCAAAAATGATGGCCGGTCGACACTAAAAATGGCTGGTCGGCCAGAAGTGTCCAAAACTCAGATTTTTGACAGATATTTCTTCTCTAGTTGTTTCCAACAAGCTCCAACTGTCCTATAATCAGATATTTTCAACCTTGAGCTCATTTTTGCTATATATGAGGCTATATCTCTCATTTTCAAGAGGTTGAACTTCTTGAACAATTTTTAAGAGCCTCTCTCTCTAGAAAAGTTCTCTCTCTCTAGAAATTTCAGAGCAAAAGTTCAGCTTTTCACTCAAGCTTGCTCTCCCTCTTGACCTTGTGTGCATGCAAGAGGTATACTTGAAGATATACCTCACTTTTGCCTAGGCATCCTTGATCAAACTCAATAACCATTGGGCTGAGGTTCTTTGAGGATCATTTGGAGCTCCAAAAGCTGGTTTTAGCTCAGAGTTTGGACCTGTTTTGCAACTGTGCTTCAAGGGTAAGCCTCTCTCTTCTTTAAGCTCATTTTGTACACTATCTTGGCCAACTTTGCATGCTTGTTTTGCCACCCTTTTAAACTGTTTTTGGCTTGGTTTTGAACTGAGGAAAACTCTGTTTTCCAGTCCTCAAAATGACGATTTAGGCCTATTTTGTGTTAGGGGGTTGTTTCTTCCTTTTGTTCCTTAGCTTGCATAGCTTTTGAGCCATCTTCTAAGGCCTTTCAAAATAACTTTTTGTGGCCTTAAAACCACTGAAATCTAGAGGATTTTCAGTGGTAAAAAGCTTGTTTTGAGGTCTCAAATGGGAGGGGATAGCCTCCCCTCCTTGTCTCTCCATGCCATACCTTGTTAGCTCTATAAAGTAGCATCTTTTTGTGGCTTATGTTAGCTGTTTTCAAGCATGTTTTTGTGACTTTTTCGGCCTGCTCTAACTCTATTTTAAGCTGGTTTGGTTGTTGCTTGCATGCTCCATACACTTGTAGTGTAAGTTTGCACACTAGCCTAACATGCATCATGTTTTTTACTATCATTCTAGGATGATTTTGGCCTGACTCTGAGAAGATTTTGGTCATGTTTTAGCATGCTCTAGGTCTGATTTATGTTATTTTAGTCATGCATGCCATGCTTTGTATAGCCATAGTGCATTTTAGCTCACTAGCCTTGAGTTTCCAAGCCACTAGCATGCATTGTTTGGGCTATTTGCATGATTTAGTATCATTTGGAATGATATTTTAGAGCATGTTTCATTGCCATCCACTCACATGTTTCACTCCTTCAATGCTTTGAAGGGTTCATGATTTATGCCTTGAAAAAGAGCCTATGCATATGCCATCTTTCCTAGGCTTTTGGACCACCATTTCAGTGTGTTATTGGCCCTATCTTGCCATGATATAGCTCTGTTTTTACTTGGTTAGAGCATCCCTCATTTGCTTCTTACACTTGTAGTGTAGTCCTCTTTACTAGTCTTGCATGCCTAATGAGTGAGCTTGTTATTCTAGCATGCGTTGACTTGGTATTAGCCCATTTTTGGTGTTAGTTTGACATGCCATAACTCTAATTTTTGTTGGTTAAGTCATATCATACTCGACTTTGGTAGGTGTAGTGTAAACCTCCTTATTGGCCTTGCATACTCCATGTTTTGACCCTTCATGCTAGCTTGTTTTGGCTTTGCTCCATGCATGTTTTAGACTCATTTTGACATGATCTAGGAGTTTTTTGGGTTCTACTTTCCATGTGCTTCATGTTTCATATAGCTATAGTGCAAAGGCATGTGCTAGTTTCAAGCTTTGAGCCCTCTTGCATGCCATACTTGTATTGTTTGAGTGGTTTGGCACCTTTTTGTACATCATTTCAGAGCTTATAGGTGTTGTCACATGTCCATGCTTGTCACTCTTTAAATGCTTAAGAGTTGTTATCTTTGTGCCTTGTTGGTGGACCATTACATGTGCATGCTTGTATGTGCATTTCATGTCATCAATTCATCATTTTGGCCACTGATTTGGGCATGGCCGAGGTCCTCCCATTTTGGTTTAAGTCCATCCCTTGCATGTAGTTGCATGCTTGCCTTGCATGTTGTTGCATGCTTGCTTCATTTTGCATGTTGTGACACGTTATATATGTTCATATGTTTAGGTTCCTGTTGCATATTGCTTGCTTGCTTGCATGCTCATGTTGCATTAGCTTGCTTGCATGCTTAGGTTGCATTGCATTGGGTGTGCAATCCCTTGCCTCTTGATCAACCATGATAGAGGTTAGGGCTCCTTATGTGTTTTTGTGCATTTCATTTGACATTAAATTGCACATTTGGCTCCTTTGGTCATCATGCATCGAAATACGTGATTGGTGGCCCGATGGTCGAGAACCATACTCCCTTGAGTTCATAACATGATAGGGAGGGTGGTTGTGCACACATTGCCTTGAAAATGCATTGTCATGCTCTGTTTGTCCTTTGCTGCAACAAAACAGCATTCTGCAGGAAGATATGGCCGGCCGGCCATCTATAGTGCCGATCGACTACAAATTTATGGCCGAGAGCCTTACAAATGGTCGATGACCAATTCCACATGGCCGGTGTTCCTATACCTTGGCCGGTGACATCCCACAGCACCTAGAAAGTGATTCAGAAGCATCCTTGAGACTTGCACAGTTTTCAGAGGTGCAGAGCAGTGCAAACAGAGGTAGTATAAGCATGGCGATGGATTTCCGAGCGAAGCCGTCCGAGCATGCATGCATCCCTCTTTCCGAGGCCTCTTTACCACTTTAGTAGCTTAATTAATTTGTTTAATTAGTTAAGTGTTGTGTAATAATTAATTAGCTAGTTAGTTAGTTAATTAGTCAATTAGTCAATTTGTATTATTCTTTCGGACCCTCCGTCGAGAGGGCGAATTTTGTAATAAGTGTGCATGAGTGTGTGAACGTCTTCCAATCCCACGTCTTTCTCCTTTTTACTTACCTGCTTTTGATGGTTAGTTTAGGATCATTTTCAATTAGCATCCTTATGCTATGCATGTTCGCATCATTCATCTGTCTTGCATGCACTGGGCTCGGCGCATCATACAAACCGCATTGTATTTCAATACCAAGTTGAATACATGTATCAATTGTTGCATTTCACATGACATTTTAGAAAAGCCGAGCCTACGTCTAGTTGCATTTTATATGTGTTGCATTAGCCATCTTAACGTGAACTAGAATCATGCATTGATTACTAACTGGCTATTGTTTTGGCTCAGAGTACTAGGTAAGCTTTTATACTTTAGCATCTTGCATGAGTGTGAGTGTTAACATGACAGCATGCTTGCCATGAAGCTAACTGCTTATATGATATAACTACCTGAATGCCTGTGGGTGAAGGTTAGATTACTTGAATTGGAACAATTCATTGAAATGCGAGTTTTAAGCCCACTTGATTGTGGCAAAATCATGTTTTCTAAGCCCACTCGAGGGTGGCAAATCAACGTCTTAGCCTACTTACGAGTAGTACCTTCAAATTATTTTCAAACAAACATGCGATGTTTTGTTCCAAGTTAGGCAATCTAGTCTATACTTGTGTGTTGTGCGCATCACATAGTAACTCTAACTAATTAATCGTAATAAGAATACATGTGTTTTCAAAAATAAAATATCATGCTTAGTACAGGCGATCTTTGATTGGGCGAGCGGGGGTGCTCATAGATGACCTTCCCCAATCGTACCCAAGTTCCCAAGCCGAGACAACTTTGGTGATGACGGACACATGGCCTTAGGCAACGAGTCAGGGTTTCCTAAATTCTCCCAAAATAAAATATTTAGGTGACGACTCTGTATCTGGAAAAACAGTCCATGTTTGGCACTTCTTTCTTAAAAATCAATTTTCCAAAACGATTTACCGGATTTGGACTCTTTGGTGATTTGTCGATCTCGCATTGCACTTTGCGGGATTAGATTCAGAACCGTGACATTTGAGTCCGAACTGTAGAAGCAAAGCCCGAGGGCGCATCTATAGTGACTGAGTTTGAAACTCTGAGACAAGGGAACAAGACTGTTGCAGAGTATGAAGCCCAATTCACAGAGTTAGGTCGGTTTGCACCTCATATGGTGGACACGATTACAAGAAGGTGAGGAAATTCGAAGGGGGATTACGGAATGCTATCCTTGATCGAATCAATGTGTTAAAGTTACCTACATATGTTGATGTATTAGAGAGGGCAGTCATGGTAGAGGAGAATATTGCTGCTCAGAATCGGATCTCCGAGTGGAAAGGGAAGAGGCAGAATACTCAAGTACTAAAGGGGCCAACGACTCCACCAAATAAGAAACTGAATTCGAGAACCTCTAGTGCTTCCATCCCTACTCGAGACTCAGCACCTACTTGTCCGGATTGTGGAAAGAGACATTGTGGAATTTGTTATCAGATGACCGGGCATGTTTTAAGTGTGGTAAAACGGGTCATTTGGTAAAGGATTGTCCTCAAAGAGATTGACAAAACGGGAATAGAACCACTACAAGTTCAGCTGGCTCAACTCCAACCACAAAGGCAGCTCTACAAAATCTACCAATGTTCAAGACACCGCTAGGCAAGGAAAAGTGTTGGCGTTGGTTCCGGGCGACATGCAAAATGCTGCAGCGGTGGTGTTAGGTACATTTACTATTCACGGTCACCCTGCTCATGTGTTGTTTGATTCAGGCTCCACCCACTCCTTTGTGTCAAAAACATTTGTTGAAAATTTAAATAGACCTGTAGAACTACTACCTTATGTGTTATGTGTGTCTTCACCTTTGGGGGATTCTATGGTCTATACATCTATTTATGTTGCCTGTGAACTCTTAATTGGGGATGTCCGAGTATATAACTTACTTTGATATTGTTTTGGGAATGGACTGGTTGAGCGAGTATCATGCGACTATTGATTGTATGTCTAAGAAAATCATTTTTTACCCTCCGGGACAACCAGAGTTTATTTTCAAGGGGCATGGAGTGATTTCTCCACCTTACCTAATTTTCGTAGTGAAAGCATGCAAATTATTACAAAAAGTGCGTCATGGGTATTTATGCAGTGTCTTGAAAGGGCAATCAGCGAATGGGTGTATTGATATGATTCCAATTGTCCGCGAATTTCTGGATGTTTTCCTGGAAGAGTTACCAGGAGAGTTAGTGGATCGTGAAATCGAGTTTACAATTGAAGTGGTCCCAGGAACTCAACCCGTTTCTAAAACTCCTTATAGGATGTCACCGGTTGAGATGAAAGAGTTGAAGGTTCAGTTACAGGATTTACTTAACAAGGGGTTCATACATCCGAGCACTTCTCTTTAGGGTGCACTATGACAACCCTCACCACTGATTAGCGCTAATCTATGATTAAGCATGTTAACTGACTGATTGACTGAAATTCTGAACTGATTGATTGAGTGTGTTAGTTAAATGCATTTCTATCTGTTTGTCGTTGAACTATCTGTTCGTGTTTTATGTTTAAACTGCTAATTGAAGGCCTTATCGGCGGCCGAATCCGAAATTTGTTAATGTTTTATGCTAGTTAGAATTTATGTGATTTTATGGTATATTTAATTGAAAAGTTGATTTGGTATGATTAAATTGGATTAATTGGTGTTAAATCACAAAAGTTAGACTTATTTACAAGAGTGCCACTTAGTGGCCTATCTCTACAACTTTGAGACTTGATTTTACAACATTTCCTCAGCTATTTTTCTTAGACTTAACCGACTAGAGAGAGTGAGAGAGAGGAAAGAACTTGATTTCAACTAAATTGCTTGGTGGACTTGAAGATTTGGTGAAAGGATTGCATATTTGAGCTCCCATACCTTAAATTCAAGACCTAAGGTAGAGAATTTATCTTCTTGTTTGTGTATTTGAGTTGATTCTTGCATGGTCCATGTTAATTTTGAAGTCTAGAGCCAAATATGGCTTAAATTGTTGCATTGAGTGAGAATTCATGCATACATGTCCTTATATTGAAGTATTGAAGTTGTTTCATTAGAATTATTGCATACATGTTCATATTTTTGGTCTTGATCCATGAATTCACCATAATTCATCATGTTTTTGGAAGTTTAGACTCAATTGGGCTTGCATTGAAGCTTTGATTTTGGTTGAGCACTTGCATGTTTCATTTAAATTATGTTTTGAGCTTTGGATGAAAATTATGCTCAATTGAACTACCTTTGGGCTTTGATTTCTCAAATTGATCTTCAAAACATGTTATCCTATGAGTTTACAAGAGTTTTCCAGAAAATTAGCCCAAAATGATCGAATTTGGTGCATTAAAATTGAGTTTTGAGCTTGAGGTTCGAATCTGAAATTTTTAGAATTTGGACTCACGCTCGAGCGAGGAGTTCCACGCTCGAACGTACGACTTGAGTTCATGCAGTCCGCTCGAGTGAAGAAAGTTGCACTCGAGCGTGAAATGCGTGTATCCAGTACTTTGCATGTGTTTACAGTCTGCTCGAGCAAGAGAGTTTACGCTCGAGCGAGGACTTGTGTCTCACGCTCGAGCGTGGATCAAGCGCCCGTCGAGCGAGATTTTTGTGCATCCAGTATTTTTACTGTAGCTTACAGTTCGCTCAAGCGACAGAAGTCACGCTCGAGCGGAGCTTCTTTGTCTGCATGTCCGCTCGAGCGAAGAAAGCCACGCTTGAGCGCTTGAGCGTGACCCCTGTTTTCTGAAAATTTTGAAAAGTGTTTTAAAGTTCATCTTTGCATCCTTGCATCCTCATTCCATCCTAGGCATTCTTAGGCCTAATTTAAGGCATCTTAATGAGGATATTGATGTAGAACCACACTGAGGCAAATTAGGAATTAAGTTATCATTTTCCCAACTGTGTAGCTTAGTGTGTGTTCATTCTGTAACTGTAGGGTTGCCATCCGAGGATGCTCTAGCTGCTTATAGCCCAGTGCTCTGTGAGTAACTATGTTGTAAAGATATGTTCAATTGAGATTATTTTCTGAACAAATTATTGTACTGCTTTATGAAATGACACCGTTTACTAAATGAATGCTTGTCCTATTTGCGAACTGTATTCGTGGCATCCATAGCTATTTACTGTTACTGAACTGTTACTACTACTGTTACAGAGATCTCTGTCGGCTCCCATATTGGAACCACTACTGTTTACTCATACGATGGCCATCATTGACTGCTCGGTCTGTTAAGGCCTACTGTATTGTTTTGCTATTGGATGTACCATATATGACTATTATAGTTTCTAAATGACTGCTATAGCATGAATTATGAGCCACAAACTGAATGACTGATAAATGACTGTTTTCAATACTGAAAGGACATTCATTCTTAACCTCTTTACGCATATGTTATTCACTGGGCTTTAGCTTACTGTTTATATATATATGTAGGTGTCCAGGCACCGGATCGGAGCTAGGGGCGTGGGGTTTAAGCTCCCATTTTGTCAAGCCAACCAACGTGCCTCACTGCGAGGTTCCAAGTCCTTCAAGGTAGGGCTTTTTGGGGTGTTTTAGTTTCCCCCCCCCCCTTTTTGTATCTGGATGTGTAACACTGTATAGATTGTTACTGTACTGTTATGGTAGGGATTTGGTCCCTAACCCGAATGAATGTATATGATGTTTGTACATACTGTTTTGTCCTGAATGTGAATATGTTTTGAAAAGTCTTTTTGCATACACATTGTCACAGCTCGTTGAACATCTTTTAATTACTGTTTTGGCTTCCGCCAGCCCCTGTACTCTGTATTACTGTTTTACTGTTAAGCAGGCCTTCGGTAATTTCGGATTACTGGCCGGTTACGGTGCTAAACCCATAGGGGCGGGTTTGGGTCGTGACACGCACTAGTTCTTTTTGTAAAGAAGAAAGATGGAACCCTTTGGTTGTGTATGGATTACAGGGAGCTTAATAAAATAACAATAAAAAATAAGTACCCATTGCCTAGAATCGATGATTTGTTTGACCAACTACAAGGGGCACAAGTCTTTTCAAAAATTGATTTACAATCCAAATATCACCAATTGAAGGTCAAAGTTGAGGATGTTGAGAAAACTGTCTTTCGAACCCAATGCGATCATTATGAGTTCTTGGTTATGCCCTTTGGAGTTACCAATGCACCGGCAGTATTTATGGATTTAATGAATCGTGTCTTTAAGCCTTATTTGAATGAATTTGTGATAGTGTTCATCGACGATATCCTTTATCTATTCGAAAGATGCAAAAGTTCATGAAAATCATCACTGATTAATTCTTCAGATACTTCAAGACAAGAAACTGTATGCTAAGTTGAAGAAATGTGAGATTTGGCTACATGAGGTGGGATTTTTGGGACATGTGATAACAAAGGAGGGTGTTTCAGTTGATCCACACAAGATTGAAACAATCGTGAACTGGCCAACCCCTACTAACGTGACCGAGGTGCGTAGTTTTTTGGGACTAGCGGGGTACTACCGGAGGTTTGTTAAAGATTTCTCTAAAATTGACATGCGCTTACCCAATTGACTCAGAAGGGTGTTTGTTTGAATGGTCGGAACAGCGGGAATCTGTCTTTCGAGAATTGAAAACAAAGTTAACTACAGCACCGGTTCTTGCTTTACCATCTGGCACTGAAGGATTTGTGATCTACAGTGATGCTTCTTATAAAGGGCTAGGGTGCGTACTTGTGACAACCCTCACCTCTGATTAATGCTAAACTATGACTGAGAATGATAAGTAACTAATTTGACTGAGATTCTGAATTGATTGCAAGAGTATACTGTTTTAAATGCATTTCTATCTGTTAGTCATTAAATGATATGTTCATGTTTTATCTTTGAATTGCGAATTGAAGGTCCTATCGGCGATCGAATCAGAAATCGATTGGTGTTTTATGTTAATTAGAATTTATGTGATTTTATGGTAGATTTAATTTGAAATTGATTTTGAATGATTAAATTAGATTAAATAATGTTGAATCACATTAGTTGCTTTAATTACCTTTTTGCCATTAGTGGGCCACTACCTACAACATTGTTTTGGAGCCTTCTGTGCATCATTCTTGTTCATCTCTAGAGACAAAACTGAGAGAAAGAGTGAGAGAGGAGAAAACTTAGCTTCAATTGAGAATTGGCTTGGAGACTTAGGAGATGTGAAGGTTGATTGCATAATTGAGCTTCTATACCTAAAATTGAAGACCTAAGGTAGGATATTTACCTTCTTGTTTATGAATTCAAGTCATTTCTTGCATGTTTCATGGAGGAATAGGAGCTTAAGGTCAAGAATTAAAGTAAAGTGTTGAATTAAGAGTGGTTCCATGCATGCATGTTCATATTATGACATTTCGAAGTTGTTTTTCATGAAATCTTACATGCAAGTTCATGTTTTGATTGTAGTCCATGAATTCATCATGTTTTTCCATCAAATTGCCAATTTAATCTTGATTTGAGGTGTTGGAATTTAAAGGAGATCATGCATGTTGTGTTTTTGTTTTGTTCCTGAAATTTGGGTTAAAATTGTGTTCAATTGGCTTACCTTTGGGCTTGATTTTGCAAATTGATCTTTAAAGACATGTTATATTGTTGGTTTTCAAGTGTTTTCCAGAAAATTGGCCCAAAAGGTTGAGTTTTGAGGAGTTGAATGCTTGGTTTGAGCTTGGTAGGCAAATCTGGAAATTCTAGATTTTGGCTTCCACGCTCGAGCGAAGGATTCCACGATCGAGCAAGCCCTTGTGTATTCAGAGGTCCGCTCGAGCGACGGAATGTTGGCTCGAGCGTGAATTGCAAGCTCTCAGGTTTTTGGTGCACGCAGACGCACGCTCGAGCAAAAGAACCTACGCTCGAGCGAGGACTGTATCTCACGCTCGAGCGAGCGTCGAGCGGAGATTTTCAACATCCAGCACTTTTTGCATTTTTACAGACCGCTCGAGCAAGGAAGTCCACGCTCGAGCGACCCCACTGTTGTGACAATCTCGCTCGAGCGAGACCTCTGTTTTCTGAAAATTTTGAAAAGTGTTTTAAAGTACATCTTTGCATCCTCATTTCATCCTAAGCATTCTTAGGCCTAGTTTAAGGCATCTTAATGAGGTTATTGATGTAGAACCACACCGAGTCAAGATAGGGACTAAGTTGTTGATTCCCAAGTGTGTAACTTAGTGTGTGTTCGTTCTGTAACTGTGTAGGGTTGGCATCCGAGGACGCTCATTAGCTGCCTATAGCCCAGTGCTCTGTGAGTAATAATGTTGTAAAGATATGTTCAATCATGAATGTTTTCTGAATGATCTACTGTACTGCTTTCTTAAATGATATTTCTTACTGAATGAATGTTTGTCCTATTTGTGCACTAAATTCGTGGCATCCATAGCAATCTACTGTTACTGTACTGTTACTGCTACTGTTACAGAGATCTCTGCCGGTTTCCATGTTTGGAACCATTACTGTTTACTGTTATGATGGCCATCAACTGACTGTTCGGTCAGTTAAGACCTACTGTACTGTTTTGCTATGGGATGTACCACATATGACCATTATGGTTTCAAAATGACTGTTTTAAATACTGAAAAGAAATTCATTCTTAACCCCTTTACGCATATGTTATTCACTGGGCTTTAGCTCACTGTTTATATTTATATGTGGGTATCCAGGCACCGGACCGGAGCTAGGAGCGTCGAGTTAACTCCCTTTTTGTCAAGCCAACCATTGTGCCTCACCTCGAGGTTCCAAGTTTGACTGAGCTAAGGCTGTTTTAGGGTGTCTCAGTTTCACCCTTCCGTCTCTGTTTTGTAATATTGTTTAAGACTTGTACTGTACTGTGCTAATTAGGGATTTAGTCCCTAACCTGAATGTTTGTACATATGATGTATATATGTTTTGCTTATGAATGTGAATATGTTCGGAAAAGTCTTTTTGCATACAGACTATCACAGCTCATTGGACATCTTTTATTACTGTTTTGGCTTCCGCCAGCCCCTGTACTCTACATTATTGTCTTTACTGTTAAGCAGGCCTTCGGTAATCATGGATTATTGGCCGGTTACGGTGCTAAACCCATAGGGGCGGGTTTGGGTCGTGACAGTACTTATGCAAAATGGGAGGGTCATCGCTTATGCTTCTTGTCAACTTAAACCCCATGAAAAGAACTACCCCACGCATGACCTTGAGCTAGCAGTGGTGGTCATTTCTTTGAAAATATGGCGACACTATTTGTATGGCGCTACGTGTGAAATCTTCACCAATCATAAGAGCCTTAAGTATCTCTTTACCTAAAAGGAGTTGAATATGCGACAGGGACGGTGGTTGGAACTTATTAAGGACTATGATTTGCAAATTCATTACCATCCCGGTAAAGCCAATATTGTTGCAGATGCTCTTAGTCGAAAAGGTGTGGGAAACTTGGCAAGTTTGCTCATGAGACTGAAGGAATTATTACATGAATTGGAAAGGATGAATGTAGACATTGTAACGCATGAACGAGATGCTCTGGTAGCAGCAATATCAGCCTAACTGACATTAATCGAAGAAATTAATCGATGACAAATGGAAGATGAACTTTTAAGGAAGATCTGTGGTGAGATAGAAACAAAACCAAGACCCAGATTCGATCTTGCAAATTCGATGCTCAAATTTCAAGGTAGATTATGTGTTCCCAATGTACTAGAAGTTAAAAAGAACTTGATGGAAGAAGCACATGCCTCGAGATTTTCAATACATCCTGGGAGTACCAAGATGTATCGAGATTTAAAGCAAAACTTTTGGTGGCCGAATATGAAGAAAGAAATTGCGGAATTTGTTTCGAGATGTTTGCAATGTCAGCAAGTAAAGACAGAACACCAGAGATCGGCAGGGTTGCTTCAACCCCTTCCAATCCCAGAGTGGAAGTGGGAAATTTGACTATGGATTTCATTATAGGTTTACCATGAACACCTTGAGGTATGAACTCTATATGGGTTGTTGTGGACTGGTTAACTAAATCCGCTCATTTTCTACCTGTGAAAACTCAGTACAATGCGGATAAACTTGCTGTGATTTACGTGAATGAAATTGTAAGGCTCCATGGTGTTCTGGTCTCAATTGTATCAGATAGAGATCCATGTTTGTTTCTAGATTCTGGAAAAGTTTACAAGAAGCAATGGGTATAGAATTAAAGTTCAGCACAACTTTCCACCCTCAGACCAAATATTTATATTTGTTTTAGATTTTTTTTAATATATAAATTATATTTTTTAAGATTTTTTATAAAAATAATTTAACAATCTTATAACTAACCATAGTGTATAGGAGAAGTTGAAAAGGATACTGCAGTAACTATACATGGATTGTGTCTATAATTATATGTATGAGGAGATTTTTAATGCTGATCAGGAGATTTTGACCAAATCAATAAATGCAGAAATATGGAAAGACATGTGGATTGAAAAAAGTTAATAAATACTGATAAGGGAATTTTGTCCAAATCCATAAAAACTTGGAAGAATTTAATAAGTGCTAAGTTTTTTTTTTCAAAAAAAATCAAAAAAATTAAGAAATTAAGGTTCAGATATTGGAACTCCCACAAAACTTGTAGGTTAGAGATATATATAAATAAATAGATAGATATAGATATAGATATTTAAATTTGTTTTAAATTTTTTTTAATATACAAGTTATTTTTTACAGCATAATATTTTTCTCTTTTTTTCGTAATTGCAATATATTATTTTTTAATAAGAATTTATATTTGTTTTAAATATTTTTTTAATACAAAAATTATTTTTTTTAGATTTTAATGAAATGCACAGTGTAATTTTTTTTTTCACAATTGCTACCTATTATTTTTTAATAAGAACTTATATTTGTTTTAGATATTTTTTTAATAGATAAATTATTATTTTTAAGATTTTAATGAAACGCACAGTGTGAACTAGGGTTTTGCATAAAATGGAATCACAGAACTCTATTTTTCACAGTAACACAATCTTTTGTCTATTCCTCTTTTTCCCTTCAATTTCTCTGTTGCCTTTTGTGATTTCAAAAGTTCTATTTTCTTACCTTAGTCTCAATTTTCAACATATGAACATATATATATATATACACACTAGGGGTGTGAGCCGACCCGATGTGTGTGCTTAAAATATAAATTTTAATTTTAAATTGATAACATGCTTTTTTTTGAGAGATTTATTTATAAATCCCTTTTAGAGGTGTTTTATTCCAATAAGTCCACAAACTATTTTTGTAGCCTAATTAGTCCCATATATTTATAGTTTTATTCCATGAGGTCCTTTTTTCCTGATTTAAATTTTTTGTTGGACTATTATACCCTTATTTTACTTTATTCATATGTATTACACACAAAATAAGATATACATGTTTTTCATATTTTTCTATTTTTGATATATACGTTTTCCATTTTTTGCTCTTTTTGTTTTAACAATTTTGCATCATCACCGTGTGCTCGGGATTCAGTGGGATACGATTATGAGATCTTCTTCATCTCTTCATCGAATGTCGAATCAAATTTGATCCAGCCGAAATCGACGGTGGCGCGACAATCACAATCGGCAGAGGTAGAGACGGTGATGAATGGGATACGATTATGAGATCGTATTCATCTTTTCATTGAATGTCGAATCAAGTTTGATCCAGTCGAAATCGACAGTGGCGCGACAGTCACAGTCGGTGATAAGTTTCAGTGATGTTGTTTTGTTTCCATTTCTATTTCTATTTATATTTCTAGTTTTACTTTGTGTGAACTTCTTTGAAAGTTTGAGAGATGGGTGTTGGAATTATCAGGAGTAAGGTCTCTGGCATAGTAAATGGGGCTTTCTTTGTAGAGAGAGGAGGTGGGTTTGGTTTGATTTGGATTGGTAGAATTCTAAGAATTGTTAAAGATGAAGATAAAGATGAAGATGATGAAGAAGAAGATGTGGGTGATGATTTTTTATTTTTTGAGATGTTGAGATTTTTTGAATTTCTGATTTTGTTGCTACTATTGATTTTGATTTTGATTTTTTATTGTTGGATTTCAATTTAGTAATAATTTTTTGAGATTGGTAATGTGTCTCATATACAAATGATATGAATGTTCATATCATTAATCAGTGTTAATATTCACATTAGAAAATTATCATTGTGTTGTCGATTGGTGTTCATATTTACACACCTATATAATCTTGAACGGTGAATATGCTTTCACTGTGTGTGTTACCACTGTGACAAGGTGATGTTAAGGTTCACGTCACCATTGGCGCGACAGTCATAGTTGGTGACGAGCTTCAGCGATGTTGTTTTGTTTCCATTTTTATTTCTATTTATGTTTCTAGTTTTACTCTGTGTGGACTTCTTTGAAAGTTTGAGAGATGGTTGTTGGAATTATGAGGTGTAAGATCTATGGTTTAAATTGATAGAATTCTAGGAATTGTTGAAGATGAAGATATAGATGAAGATGATGATGAAGAAGATGTGGGTGATGATTTTTTATTTTTTGATATGTTGAGATTTTTTGAATTTCTGATTTTGTTGCTGTTATTGATTTTGATTTTTTATTGTTGGATTTCAATTTAGTAATAATTTTTTAGATTGGTAATATGTCTCATATACAAATGATGTGAATCTTCATATCATTAATCAGTGTTAATATTCACATTAGAAAATTGTCATTGTGTTTTCGATCGGTGTTCATATTTACACACCTATATAATCTTGAATGGTGAATATGTTTTCACTGTGTTCATTACCATTGTGACAAGGTAATGTTAAGGTTCACATCAGCATTGGCGCGATAGTCACAATCAGTGACGAGCTTCAGTGATGTTTTGTTTCCATTTCTATTTCTATTTATGTTTCTAGTTTTATTCTGGGTGGACTTCTTTGAAAGTTTGAGAGATGGGTGTTGGAATTATGAGGAGTAAGGTCTCTGGTACAGTAATGGGACTTTCTTTGTAGGGAGGGGAGGTGGGTTTGGTTTAATTTGAATTGGTAGAATTCTAGGAATTATTGAAGATGAAGATAAAGATGAAAATGATGAAGAAGAAGATGTGGGCATCATTTTTTATTTTTCGATATGTTGAGATTTTTTGGATTTCTGATTTTGTTGCTGCCATTGGTTTTGATTTTTTATTGTTTGATTTCAATTTAGTAATAATTTTTTGAGATTGGTAATGTGTGTCTCATATACAAATGATGTGAATGTTCATATCATTATCAGTGTTAATATTCACATTAATTTGAAATAGAAAATTGTCATTGTGTTGTCGAACGGTGTTCATATTTACACACCTATATAATCTTGAATGGTGAATATGTTTTCATTGTGTTCATTATTACTGTGACAAGGTGATGTTAAGGTTCACATCAGTATTGGCGCGACAGTTACAGTCGATGACGAGCTTTAGCGATGTTGTTTTGTTTCCATTTCTATTTCTATTTATGTTTCTGGTTTTACTCTGTGTGGACTTCTTTGAAAGTTTGAGAGATGGGTGTTGGAATTATGAGGAGTAAGGTCTCTGATATAGTAATGAGGCTTTCTTTGTAGAGAGTGGAGGTGAGTTTGGTTTGATTTGGATTGGATTGGTAGAATTCTAGAAATTGTTGAAGAAGAAGATAAAGATGAAGATGATGAAGAAGAAGATGTGGGTGATGATTTTTTATTTTTTGAGATATTGAGATTTTTTAGATTTTTGATTTTGTTGCTGCTATTGATTTTGATTTTTTACTGTTGGATTTCAATTTAGTAATAATTTTTTGAGATTGGTAATGTGTCTCATATACAAATGATGTGAATGTTCATATTATTAATCAGTGTTAATATTCACATTAATTTGAAATAGAAAATTGTCATTGTATTGTCAATCGGTGTTCATATTTACACACCTACATAATCTTGAATGGTGAATATGTTTTCACTGTGTTCATTACCACTGTGACAAAGTGATGTTAAGGTTCATATCAATATTGCATTAAATCACACAACCACAAGTCTCAATTTTATTTTGGATACAAACACAATGTAAATGTTTACACTGGAACATACAAATGTGAAGATTCGCATGAATTTTAGAATATAGATAAAACCATGGTTTCAAAGTGTTAATTACCGTTATGGAATGGTGATATTAAAAATCACATCAAAATTGCATTGTCCAAAAATCACATTAAGCCAATGATTATGTGTACACAATTGTAAACCAGCTGAATTAATGTGAATGTTCACATTGATTTTATAATCTCCAAAAATATGACAATATCAACATTGCAATAACCACAAACCATCATTTCTATGTGTACACAAACATGAAGTATACGTTTATTCACAATCAAATTATTAATGTGAGTGTTAACATCACGAATAAAATATCAAATAAATTCACATTAAGCCAATGATTATGTGTACACAATTGTAAACCAGCTGAATTAATGTGAATGTTCACATTGATTTTATAATCTCCAAAAATATGACAATATCAACATTGCAATAACCACAAACCATCATTTCTATGTGTACACAAACATGAAGTATACGTTAATTCACAATCAAATTATTAATGTGAGTGTTAACATTACGAATAAAATATCAAATAAATTAGTTTAGTCACATGAAACTAATAGTTTTGTGTACATAATTATAAAGCAACAGAAACCAATGTGAATATTAGCATTGACATTGCAATAACAAATATTATGATAACATACTAGTGTACCTTATTAGGCATAACCAAAATAACTAATTCTGGTTCTTTTGTTCAATCAATATATATTTCAATATTTTTACAAAATTGCAAAGGATGTGAAGTTCGCATCCATTGGTAGTGGATACATTGGTTTTGTATGTAAATCATGGATTTTGTATCGAAGAAAACTATAATATTCACATCAATAATAGTTTTCAGTATGCTGGTATGCTTTCAACACGCGTACGATGACATCACAAACTTCATGCATTTGGCGTGGTCGATCTTAGCATTTATCAATGGATCAAATAATATTCAAAATGGAGTTTGCCTCAAGCAGTTTAACTGAGCCTCTGAGAACTTGGTGCTCGTCATCAATTTAATTAAGCCTATAATATTTGATTGGTGGTAGTTAACACAACGCATGTCGATGTGGGTGCTCCTCTCTGTCGACACGTTATCGTCTTTCACATGGTAATCCTCTGTATTCCTCTTTGTGCAGAATTTAAGACAACGTCTGCTACATAAACATGCACATTAGTGAGTGTCTATATGAACATTCAAGTTGTTAACATCACGAAACAGTTAAACTTAAACCAGTAATTAAGGTTCCCATCAAAATCGAACTACAATTAGAAGACACTTTATTAGTTGGAAGTTAGCTTGATGTGAATGTTCACAATATATCCTACAAATGGGTAAATCCACAACAATCATGTAACAAATTTATTTACAGCATGGGCCACTAAGATATCACCAACATATCATTGATTTCAAAGTACATCATATTGATAAGAACATAATTTCTCAACACAAAGAAAACATTTACATACTATCTCAATAGTAACATTCACATAACCATATTGACCAAACCCTTGTAAGAATTATTTTAGCAATAAGAATAATGTGAATGTTCACACTGACATTCACATGAGCCATATTGTGAATAATGTTAAACTTTAGAAAAATCTAATTAAGCCATAATTATAGCAACCCAAAACCATTATATTTAAAATAAAAATGGCTTGTATAGTGTCAACATGCACAGAAATACATTGAACAATATGAATATTCACACAAATTACTGAGAGTATAAACATGAGAATAAACCTCATAATCAAATACCACATATGCTATGAGGTTTGTATAGAAAATAGGTGATTAATACTTACGTTTGGTGACCATTTCAATAGTTTGGTTGCCACAAGTGGTCGGCAATGGTGATTCCGGCGAACATGGAGACAACAATGGTGATTTCGGCGAAGAGCAGCGCAAAGACAATGAACATTGCGATGAGACAATCAGAGGGAAAATAGGGGATTGATGACTAGGGTTTAGGGTTTTGAAAGGTTGAGAGATCTTCTCCACAATTTTCTGGAAGAGAGAGAGAGAGAGAGAGAGAGAGAGAGAGAGAGAGAGAGATTGTTACTTGGTTCAAAGATAACGAATGTTGGTTTTGGCTTGAGGGGTTTTTGGTCTTTATATAATGAGTAGGACCTAATGGAATAATCTAAAACATTTTGGGTTGTATAGAATAAAACTCTTTAAAAGGGGATTTACTAAAAAAGCTCCCTATTTTTTTATGTTATTTAAGTGATGAAAGTGTTGTTTAGTAAAGTGAATAAATTTAGGTTTAAGTCACTTCACAACTGTCTCTATGTGATTTATTTATTTGTTTTCCTCTCCTTCTCTCTGTACTACGGATTATATGTCTTTCATTTGGACAATTTTTTATTTTTTCCCCCCTCTCGTTCGACTAAAATCACACAGTCAACTAAGTGATTAGATTAATGGGTAATGTGGACAGGTTTAATTGGAGAGTTTGGGGCAGATTTGTAGCTACTTTGCGTATTTCTAAAAGATGCACCAGATACTTTGACTCATAATCTATGCCCTTTGTTCGAATGCACTCTCAACCATATGATATGGTGAAAATTTTGGGATACAAGAATCTCAAAGTACAATTAGGCAGCTGACAGTGTGTTGGGACAGAGAGGGATTTTGGGGATAGAGGATCTTGTGTCAGTACTCCAAGCCTCTATTGCATTGTTAGTAAACACATTTTTTTTAAAGATTTGAAGAGTTTAGAGCTTAAAAAATTCAATTGTCCTATCAAATTTATGATTTCCCAAGTGTTAGTGGACCGTGTCTAAATATGTCCTCTCTGACCTACTCCTGCAATGGCATCAAGATATGCATTGCAACGCTGAGAATGAGAATTTTTATTATATTACAATTTCCATTTTGAAAAACACAATAATACCACGAAGTCAAAAAAAGTAGTTAAAAAATGACAAAAAAAATGAAGTGTGTGAACTTGATTCATTATGTATAATATATATAACCCAAATCACACTAAATTTGAACTTCCGTCACACTTTATTTTCTTATCATAAATTTCCCCCAAAAAACTTCAGTGAAATCTTGTTCTCCTTAAGTCAACAAAGAACCATAGCCTCCTAGGAGTAACCAATATGCAAACAATTGCACATCCGAAGTTAAGAGCTCTTGATATATATATATATATATAGAGAGAGAGAGAGAGAGAGAGAGAGAGAGAGAGAGAGAGAGATGCTAGAGAGAAGATTATGCGGTAAGAGCTTCTTAGTACAAAGAGGGGAAATGGGGCTTTACTTAAATAAGGGAATGGAGGCCAAGTTGAGGACTCTGAGAGGGGGTTAGATAGATGGGGGCACTGTTGTATGGTAGAAAGTGACAACTTAGCCATGCTCACTTTTGAGAGATGGCCAAAACCACAAAACCTGAATCAAAATGTTTTTCAAGGTCATGTACAAGGGATCAAAGTTGCACATGCAAATGTTCTGACTAAACTACCAACTGCAAAGCTCACATGACCCCACAAACACTACAAGAAATTAAGGTTTTAGAGACAAATTTTTAGGGACAAAAAAAATTTGTTTGCAAAAATTATACTTTTAAGGACAAAATGAAGGAATTAATTTAAAAATATATATATATTTAATCATATCATTACATTTTTTAGACAAGTTTATTTGGTTGTAAAAGGATCAATCACTTTTACCTACAATATTAGTTGGTCCCTAATAAACCCAAGCCATACATCATTTTATTTTATATATTGATTTTTGAACTCAATAGTCGAGACAAAACATCCAGGTTCTATTTCATCACTCACTCACTCTCTCTCTCTCTCTCACTCTCTCTCTCTCTCTCTCTCTCTCAAATCCCTAATTTCTTTTTCTCTCGCAAATGCAATGGTTCTTCTCTACGGACGTCATTGATTGCTTCTGATCTCGGCAACAATTTCATCCCCGAGGAGTCTCATAGCATCTCTCTCCACTGTGATTTTAGCATCCAGGTTCGATCGATTATTCGATTTCAGTCTTATAGATTTCATTTTTGATCTATTGTTCATATTTATTCTTCGAAAATGCTTATTTATCGGTGTAATTTTTGTGTTGATGATTTCACTTCGTTGTGCTGATTTATGATGTGCTAGTTCGAATACACGATTGCTGAAATGTAGTATTAATTTTGGTGCTGTGATTTAATGATTCTGTTAATTTTGCTGCTAATTTGATGATTTATGATGTGCTGGTTCAAATACTACTAGTTATTGATTCTGTTAATAAGTATTTTTTTATTTTTTTCCTTTCAGATGTAGAATTTGACACTTAACGCAAGAAAAGAAGGTCACTTGATAGAATAAGGTAAGGAAGTTCATGGACATTAAGTGAGGTGTTTACTTTTAATAATAATATAGATATTATATAACTCTCACATGTTTACCACCATCACCGCAACCACCACCATCTTGTCACTGACACTGACACCACTACTACTACTACCATCACCATTATTGTTACCGTTACCACCACTACTGCCACCATGCCCCTGCTACTACTACCACCACCACCACCACCATCATACCACCGCTACCACTACTACCACCACCATTACCACCATCGCCACCACCACCATCATTACTGCAATTGCAACCACCACCACCACAACCTCCAAACCACCGCCACTACTACCACCATCGTCACCGCCACTACTACTACTACCAGCTTCATTACCATTGTCATATGTATTACCATTACCGCTACCACCATGCCACCACCCCCACTACCACATCACACAACCTTCATCATCATTGCCATTGTTGCCATAAATATCACCATAATTTTACTACTACTACCATTACTATTGCTACCACAACCACCATGCCACAACTACCATTACTAGAACCACCAGCGCCATATCATCACCACCACCACCAATACCATCATATCACAATATAAAAATTGAAATATACAATTTGAAAATAATAAATTTCAAAATTTATCTTATACATATTAAACAATTTATTTTTAGTTCAACACTTAAATTTTTATCGAATAGTTTTTCAGCTCAAAAAATTTAGCACTTAGTTTTCAATACTTAGGGCTGGTTTGGCATGTTATAAAAAAGACAAAAAGTCAAAAAGTTACTAAAAAAGTCAAAAAGTTATAACTATTCACAAAAAAAAATATAAAAAAAATAATACAAGCCAACTTTCTATGACATGACAATGGTACAGTCTGAAGTGATGTCTGCTCCAAAAAAAAAGGTCCCAAATGACGGTACAAATTACACAGGCGGTGCACAACATAAGACGATGTTGTTTAGCCAATGGAGGCCCATCACGGGCCCCGTTTTGATAATCTAAACCATTCAATATGTAGAACTCGTCGAGTACTATATGCTTGTAAAAAATCACGTTGATCGGATATCGATAACTATATGATCAAATCAGTTTTGTATAAAAAAAAATGAACATTGAACAAATTAACAGTTGACAAAAAACTAATCCGATTGCATAGCTATCGATATCCGATCAACGTGATATTTTAAAAGCATATAGTACTCGATGAGTTTTACACATTGAACGGTTTCGATTATCAAAACGGGACCCATGGTGGGCCCCCAGGGGCCAAACAACACCGTCCTGTGTTATGTTCGAACTGGAGGCACCGTCCAGTTCTAAAGTATGCAGCATATAGTACTGGCTTCATGGTACAAGGGATGTCAGTACGCATTTATGTATTTAGGGGTAATATGGTAATTTTGCTATTTTATACAATATTTTAATACACATTTTTTCGTAAAAAGTTAAAATGTTATCCCAAACAACCATCTTTTTTTCCTCTACTTTTTTATCCAAAAAGATAAAAAGTGCACTTACTTAATTCATCCCAAACAACCCCAAATCTGTTGTCTTAAGTTTTCAGTTTCAACTTTATCAAACACCACCATAATTTAGCATTTAAAACTGAATGTATTACGCAATAATCAATTAAGTTCGTTTGATAATCACAATTGATATCACTTAAAAATTTAAGTACATCTTAATAGGTTAAAACTTATGAAGAAACCTAAGTCATATAAAACTTACTTAATTTTGACTGAATTTATAAATATTAAACATAAGCATCAATATACACTATTACAAACTCATCACCACCACCACCACCTCTACCACCACCACAACTGCCACTATCATGCTACTGTAACCACTATCACTATCACAATCACTACCACCATTGCTACCGCTACCATCACCACCACCATCACCATCACTACCACTACCACCATGCTACCGCCATAACTACCACCACCTCCATTATGCTGTCGTCACCACCACCACCACCACCACCACCACTTTCCATCACCGTTGTCATTATTCCCATAAGCACCATCATCATTTTAGTATCACTATTACCACCACCATCAACGCTACCACCATCATACAATCACCACCACCACTACTACTACCATCACAATATAAAAATTGAAATATACAATTTAAAAATAATAAATTTTAAATTTTATCTTATACATATCAAATGAATTATTTTTAATTTAGTATTTAAATTTTTATCAAACAACTTTTGAACTTAAAAAATTCAACATTTACCTTTCAATACTTAATTTGTAATTTTCAATTTTTGATTTTGAACTTTATCAAACATTTTTGTAACAATCAAATTTTTTTCGGTGGATGTGGGGGAGCATGACGTCCCTTCCTAAAAATAACTAGAAACTAGGGTTTTTCAAAAGACACAAAATATGAATAGAGTTTCAATTTTAACCAATTCCAAATACATAAACACTACCTCACATGGGATCATCCATTTGATCATTGCAACTTGAAAATTGCTCTTATATATGGCTGTTTAGATAGATTTTGTGATCTTCCAATGAAAGGAAAAGCCACTTTGACATCAATTTGCTTGATAGAACAATTGACTTTGACAATAAAACTTGTCTCTTATCTTCATTGCTTGATTTAATTAAAATAACACATTACATTTAGAAAATAACACATCAAAATGAACGTAAGAGAAAAAAAATTATCCCTATTTCCCATCAATATGCACTTTGTCTTATGTGATAACATTATAGAAAAATACACTTCTGATGACTAAAAATGCCAACTAAAACTAATTTAGTCAGCAAAGATACACACTTTAGCCACTACAAAATATTTGGTCAATATTTATTTTAGTTTTGGCGACTAACTAACATTTAGTCGTTGAAAATATGGTTTTGGGCTACTAAGATGAGGAAAAAACTTTTGGCAAGTAAAATGTTTTGTCATAAAATATAATAGGACTAAAATATTTATTTTTTGGCGACTGAAATGTTTAGTTGTAAACTAAAACGGCAACTAAAATATTTAGTCCCTAAATGTAAAACAAAACGGCAACTAAAATATTTGATCCTTAAATGTAACATAAAATGGCACCTAAAATATTTGGCCCCTAAATGTGGTACTATTTGCAACAAAAACTTATTGGCGACTAAAAATTTTAGTCGCCGCAAGCTAAAATTGTTTTTATTTGGGAACTTTTAGGGAAGTCAATTTTAGTAGCCAAAAGTTGTGAATTACTGATTAACTTAGTTTTAGTTGCCAAATACTTTGGCCAACAATTAATCCTCGACTAACTAGCGACTAAAAATTTTAGTCGCCAATGACTTTCAGCAATTTAAAAATGACGTTTTGGTGACTAATTTTTTAGTCGCCAAAAGTGTATTTTCCTATAGTAGTAATGATTCAAAGTACTAATTTTAGTACTCTAATGGAGCACTAATAACATGGCAAGGAGAAAAAAAAAAAAAACAAACAAACAAACAAATCAAGACCAAAATATCACATCACGGTGGGTGGGACCCACTGCCAGCTCATTAGAACTAGTTTTAGAGTTCAAGAATTAGAGCTCCAAAGCATTTTTCTTTCCTATAGTGTGGTAGTGGGAATTTGCGACATGACACGATAATATGACTTGAACCATTAGCAGGTTAGGGTTGACCATTTCCTAACACGAACACGTATATGACACAATCCACATTACAAGAAATAACAGTTTTGCCGACCAAAATATTAGTCGCCAAAGGTCGGATTTTTAGTTGCCAAAACCATTTAGCGACTAAATTTTTTTGTCGCCATGTTAGTCGCCTAAACCCTGTCGGCGAATGTTTTAGCGACTAAATGCGTGTTTGGTCGCTGAAAGTGCACATTTGGCTACTATTTTTTTAGTCGGCAATGTTACCTTTTAGTTACTAAATTTTGTTTGGTCCGCAAAAATAAATGTTTTGGCTACTAAATTATTAGTCACCAATAGTCAATTTTATTTTTTAAAATTATACATTTACTGACCATTACTCAAGGAATCGGTGACCAAACTTTTTCGTTGCCAAAAGGTCATTCGTGAAAAAAAAAATTACACTCACTAACTTTTCATCTATTCTTGTGGAGATTTGAACCATCAACCTCCCACACCATAAACCTTATACAATACACTCTTTCCACTACACCTCTATAGCACCATATGATTATATATGCAACATATATTATTTATATAGTATATAGACCCGTATTAATATAAAAGTATATATATAAATATAATTATTTTTTATTGAACATAATTTATGTAAAAAAATAAATTATTTACTAGAAAAAAAAGAGACCACTTTTGGCGACTAAACTTCTTTTTAGTCGCCAATTCTATTCTTTTGGCTACTAATTTTTGTAGTCGCTAAAAACTTTTGGCTACTAAAATTTTTTTAGTCGATAAAAGCATCACATTTGGCTACTAAACATCTTTTTAGTCGCACAATGCCTCACTTTTGACTACTAAATTATTTTTAGTAACTTTTGGCTACTAAAATTTTTTTAGCTGGTAAAATCATCACATTTGGCTACTAAACATCTTTTTAGTCGCCCAATGTCTCACTTTTGGCTACTAAATTATTTTTAGTAGCCAAAAGCCTTACTTTTGCTACTAAAATATTTTTTGTCGATAAAAGCCTTGTATCGGCGACCAAACAGATTGTTAGTCGCCAAAACCTATACTTTTGGCTACTAAATTTTTTTAGTCGCCAAAAGTCTTACTTTTGGCTACTAAAATATTTTTAGTCGACAAAGCCTATACTTTCAGCGACCAAAGATGTTTTTTTAGTCGCCAAAGATGTTTTTTCTTGTAGTGCCAATAATACGAATATTAAACAGCTTGAGTTAGTGTCAAATCTATAAAACAGTAAATTGATAAGGATTATGTCACGCCCCACTTTTTATTACTCAAAGTCATTACCAAATTCATTTACTTAATTCAAGTTCAGAGATAACATGAGGAAATAAACTCTTTAGTCCAATGAGTAAAAATAAATAACAATTCTCTCATCTGTATGCAAATTAGATACAACATGAACATACTGAATAAAATGCCCGAAGGCTTACATCATTAAAGAATCAAGAAGAAGGGTGTAATCCTTTTACATATATGGCATTCCGCCAACACAAAAGAGGCCCCGTGGCCAACAAGTAGGAAGATCCAAATCTTGTAGCACATCCTGCTTAACACCTGAAAAAGATTCAACAACGTGGGATGAACATATAGTCCAGTAGGGATCTCAACATGGCCCTCAACAATAACAACTTACAGATAGCTATGATCATGAATACTCAATCTCATACTAGAATATTAATGTGGCAGTTTATACAAAATATACATAAGTATGAACTTTTCTCGTAAACAGCCATTTTGTTCAACGCTATAAGCGATTCATCTTTCTTTTCCTTTCATTACCCCTTGTTCCTAAACTCTCATAACAATAACAACTTCTTAGAAAAACAATTTCTCTAAGCCCATTACTTTTCTCCCATTTTCCATACTTACAACAGATGTGCCCTTTTCAAAACGTATTTTCAAAATACTCGATTTCCTTCACACCTTCCAAAATCTTGAAATGGCATTTTGGTTTCTTCCCAATACATTCATATCTATACATGCGTGCCTTTAATAGAAAGGGAGATAACAAATCATCAACATGTATATAATAAAAAAATAAGGCAACTTGGCCCTCCAAAACTGTAACCTTCGCAATCCATGACATACTCAGATACACTGAGACAAAAACAATAAAACTCTGCTCTACCGGCTATATGCACAGTAAGCCGAGGATACAACTATCACAACGATATGCCATTTTACCAGGCGCTAGCTGGAAGGGTGTGGTACCTTAGATTCTAAGCGCTTTTCAAAACGTATTTTCAAAATACTCGATTTCCTTCACACCTTCCAAAATCTTGAAATGGCATTTTGGTTTCTTCCCAATACATTCATATCTATACATGCGTGCCTTTAATAGAAAGGGAGATAACAAATCATCAACATGTATATAATAAAAAAATAAGGCAACTCGGCCCTCCAAAACTGTAACCTTCGCAATCCATGATATACTCAGATACACTGAGACAAAAACAATAAAACTCTGCTCTACCGGCTATATGCACAGTAAGCCAAGGATACAACTATCACAACGATATGCCATTTTACCAGGCGCTAGATGGAAGGGTGTGGTACATTAGATTCTTAGCGCAGTCAGTTCTCCAGGCGCTAGCTGGAAGGTAACGGTACCTCTGACTATAAGCGCGGTTTACAACACCAATAATCACAATACAACAGAACATCACCAACAAGTGTAATACATACACATAAACTATACAAGATACATAAGCAATGTGTTAAAGTATATGAGCACATAAGTGTGTGTGGAGTATATCCCCTATCTCCTCCCACATACTGGAGTACATCCCCTATCTCCTCCCACACACTAGAGTACATCCCCTATCTCCTCCCTAACAATTATACATATATAATGTATCATAGCACTTCATTGCATACAATGTTCAATCAACACAGGTGTAATGCATACACGACAATTCAACATAACCATGTCATCTTCCACCAATGACCAAGGACAAAACATCTAGATGCATGATTTTAATACACCTATTATAAAGACTCAACTCTCATGAGATCTTAAACCCAACAACGAAACTAGTACGATAGATAAGGGTAAAACCCCTAAATGTGTGTATTCAACACTCATGATACAACAATTCAATTCTCATATTTATTTTCTAAAACTCACATAGAGTCAACATTTCATTTCCCCTTTCCAATGTCACCTTCCAGGATTTTCCAATTCCAAAACCGCCTTTTTCATTTCACAAAACCAATTCCATTCATTATAAAGCCATAACTTGACCCAATTCAATACATTCATTTCAAAACAACCTCAAAGCCATAGTTAATCCCTTAGGCATTAACACCTTCACCCAACTCATATTAACAATAGAGACTTACAAACATTAATCAACTACCCTCCATTTTAATTTACCAAATCAAAACATAATTTAGGGCTTTTTCTTCTTTCCACAATAACATGCTAATTTACACTCCAATTAGCCCAAAGAACTATCAATGATAAAAATAATCATTCTCAAACAACCAACCCTAGTCTCCCTCACATGGTTTTCGAAGAAATTCAACATGATATGATTTTCATGCAATACAAAACTACCACATGTCTATCCATAGACGGAGTATTGAAAAAAGAACAAGGAGAATCCCTACCTCAAATAGAAACTCATATTAACAATAGAGACTTACAAACATTAATCAACTACCCTCCATTTTAATTTACCAAATCAAAACATAATTTAGGGCTTTTTCTTCTTTCCACAATAACATGCTAATTTACACTCCAATTAGCCCAAAGAACTATCAATGATAAAAATAATCATTCTCAAACAACCAACCCTAGGCTCCCTCACATGGTTTTCGAAGAAATTCAACATGATATGATTTTCATGCAATACAAAACTACCACATGTCTATCCATAGACGGAGTATTGAAAAAGAACAAGGAGAATCCCTACCTCAAATAGAAAACCCAAGGGAAAGAAGAGCCAAATTCGGAAATGCTCCAATCCCAAAGTTTTTTGGATCAAAACGAATCCCACGCAACCCTCTAACTTTCTTACAAAGAGATGAGGGTAGGAACACCCAAGTACTAGATCAATCCCTAGAGAGAAGTTGTATTTTAAAGAGAGAGGCTCTCAAAAATAGGGTTTTGAAAAGTAAGAGAGAGAGAGAGAGAGAGTGTGTATAAAAAGTGATTTAAAATATCACAGTCCAGATCTGATATACGTATGACCCACTCGAGCGGATAATAGGACGCTCGAGCGTCAAACACAAAAACTGAACCCGCTCAAGCGCAAAAAGACCCGCTCGAGCTCCAAGACACAACTGCAAAACACACCCGCTCGAGCGCAAAGGGAAACCCGCTCGAGCATAGATTACCTTCTTCCAGTATTTTTACAAAAATTGAACACCTGCTCGAGCGCAAAAAGCCCCGCTTGAGCGCGACCCGCTCGAGCGTAAAGAACTTCGCTTGAGCGTGAAAAACAAACCTGCAGTACTTTTGCAGAGGCACAAATGCTGGAAGTGTGCAAACTCCGCTCCAGCGCACAGTGACCCGCTCGAGCGGATCACCAAAAACCTAGGCAACAACACTTGAGACCAAAACTCTACTAACCTGTTCGAAACACGCCCAAAACATTTCTAAACTCAATTACTAAGAGTTAAAGAATGGAAATGCAACACAGACAACAACCATCAACCACAGAACCGAGTTCGGGATACTATTAAACAGTAAAGGGAAAACCGGGATCGCTGTAATGATTATCTGTATAATGAAGACTTAATTACACAATCTAATATTATTTCCACTAAGTATCATGATATTTTGTAATCTCTTACATAATTACATCCAATTTATTAAAAAATATGTAAAATACGATTTTAAGTTTAATATAGGTTTTGTTTTTACTTTTAATTGAACTTAATGTTTTTTTTGTTTATTATTTGAGTTAATCTAGTATAAAATATAATATTTATAAATTAAGGAAATTGAAATCAAATATTTCCATAAATAATTTCATTTAATAGAAATTAGTTTTATTAAATTTAACTTGCGAAGAAAATTTTAAAAATTTTCATATATTTGATATTTTTAGTTAATAATGAAATTTTTTTGACATGACATGATAATACAAAATAATAAACAGATCGAGTTAGTGTTGAGATAATTCTGACATGCAATCGAAATAGCACGACACAAATATGACCCAACATATAAGTGGGAGTGATGGTGGCGGTAAGAAGTTTATAATAATGTATATTGATATTTATGTTTAATATTTATAAATTCAATCAGAATTAAATAAGTTTTATATGACTTAAATTTTTTTTTAAGTTTTAACCTACATTTTAAAGGATACATGAATTTTTAAGTGATATCAATTGTGATTATCAAATGAACTTAATTAATTATCATTTAATATATTCAATTTTAAATACTAAATCAAGTTATTAAACACTCTTACAAAAAAAATAAACCTTTGATAGCATTTGGTAGAGTTTTAGAATTTTGATTTGAAAATAGAGTTGTATTTTTAGTTTGTGAGTTTTAGAATTATGATTTGAAAAGAGAAAATTTGTTTGGTTATGAGTTTTGAAAAGAGTTTTAAATTTTTGATGTGACATATGAAATGAGAAAAATTGTTTGGTTATGAGTTTGGAAAATAGTTTTCAAAACTTAATTCAAAAACTTATAACTCATAACCAAACACACAACTCAAAACTCTATTGAAAATTCTATTCAAAACTCATAACCAAATTCTTTTTAACATTCAATTCGAAAAAATTATTTGTCATTTTGATCTAAAAAAAATAATTTCTATATTTAAAAAATATAAAAAAAAATGTAATTTTTTTTTCTCCAAATAATAGGTGGCAATTGGCGATTGATAATTGCAAAAAAAAAAACATTATTCTAGTCAACCAGCCAAACGTCCAGGGAATATCCAGAAGGATGACTGGATAGATCCAAATTTCAAAAACTCTTCGACTTTTCAAATGGAGTTTTGAAAATGTGCGATAGAATTACATTTTTAAAACTCCATCCAAAAAGTGCAGGCAAAGGAGGGTTGGAATTATGACTACATAGCTGCACCAAACCCAATGTTTTAAAAACTGGACCGGTGAGTGAACCGAAAAAATGATCGGGTGGACGGGTCACCAGTTCAACCGTTGAGTTGAACTGGAATCTAACCGTGACGTCATAAATATATTAAAATTATATTTAAATAAAAATATAAGTAATAAAATTATAAATTAAAAAAATTAAATAATCTTAAATATTTCTCCTAATAATTTTTTTACTCAAAAATATAAAAATATATTTTAAAATATTATTAATTTTAATTTTGGAAGAAGAAATCAAATATTCAATATTCCCTCCATATGATTTTAATTCAATTAATTTGATTGAAAGAAGATCAAAAATTTTGGAGGAATATCAAAATTTTAAGTTTTCCTCCAATAAATTTGATTGAATCCCACAATGATTTTTTGAGTTTTTTTGGAAGAATTTTTTTCTTATAAATAGGTAGAGGCTTTCAGAATAATTTCAAACTCTCAATGAGATTCCTCACAAGAGGAGATCCGTAAAAAAGAGTTTCCAATTAAAATTTTTTTATAGATAATATATTCATATATATAATAAGAGAGAAATAAAAGAAATAAATAAATAAGCAAAAATTCAATTTAATTGACCTGGTGAACCGCCCCCGCTTTGGCGGTCCAACTGCCAATTTTCCCGATTCTCACAAACTAGGCTAGTTTTTTTTATTTTGAATGGGTTAGTGGGTGCATTTCAATCGGTCGACGGTTCAATTAGTCAAACTGCCGAACCAGTCCGATTTTTAAAACCTTGACCAAACCCACTAGAAATGTCCGTCGTACACGGCAAGCTTTGGAGAGCCAGCACCACCACCACCACCACCATTGCCTCCGTCGTCTTCAAACTGTAGCCAGACTGTTGAAAATACTAACTCTGCAGCTCACAGATCAGTCCATAGATCAGTTTCAGATTCAGGTGAACCTTCAAAGCTTCGACATCAAGACAGCTCACAGAGTTCAAAGAGCTAGCTGAGGTCTTAGTGTATCAATCCTGTGCTATAGCTGAATATCTGCTTCAGTTAGTTAGATAGTTTGTTAATAGTTTGTTAATAGTTTGTTAGGTGGTTAGTTAGTTAGAGTTAGTTATCTACTTCTTGTATATAAAGAGAGGGCTACTGGATATTTGTAAACATTGAAATTGAGTTGAATGATATATGATTGTGCTGTGTTTTTCTACATGGTATCAGAGCATTGATGCTCTCACGAGCTCCTGATCCATGGCAACTTCATCTTCATCTGTTTTATCTTCTTCACTTCCTTCAAACTTAACTCTGCTGATATCCAATCTTTCATCATTTGTCAATGTAAAGCTCGATGGATCAAACTTTATCATTTGGAAAAATCAATTGTATAACATTCTTAGAGCAACTAATCTTCTAGGTTTTGTTGATGGTTCGACACCATGTCCTTCTCTTACAATTACAAATTCAACAGGAAATGAAGTGCCTAATCCAGATCATCTTCAATGGTGTATGATAGATGCTCATCTATTGAGATGTATCACTGCTACACTTACACCACCAATCTACTCAACTGTGCTTCAATATCAGAATTGCTCTGAGATCTGGTCTTCTCTGCACAAGAGATTTACATCTCTGTCTCGATCTCATATCCATCAATTGAAGAACAAGTTGAATCTTGTTTCCAAGAAATCAAATTCAATGGAGGAGTATCTCTCAAAGATTAAGGCCTTAGTCAGTCAACTAGCACTTGCTTCAATAATTGTTGAAGATGAAGATTTGGTGTTAATTACCTTGAATGGTTTGCCGTCTGAATATGATGCTTTCACCACAGCCATTCGTGCTCGATCTGACACTATCACTATGGATGATTTATGATCTCTGCTATGTTCTGAGGTCATTCATTTGGAAGCTAAACACAAAATAGTTGCAGAACCAACTGTTGCATTTTCTTCCTTCAACGGATCTGGATCTGGTAATTCTGCTTCACGAGCACCTCATTTCACTTCTTCAAGAGGCAGATCATCCTATAGAGGCAGAGGAGGTCGAACTTCAGGATCATATAGAGGTAATAATCGTTATTATAGCAACAACAAAGGTAGAGGACACAATTTCAATCAGCTCTCTTCTACTTCAGGTTGTCAAATTTGTGGAGGACTGAGTCATTCTGCACTTAATTGCTGGCATCGCATGGATCCTCAATATCAGTCTGTTTCACATGCTTCTACTCATTCTCCATCCTATCAATTTTCTTCACCTCAGCAACCTAGAGCACATCTTACATCTTCTTTACCTGGTTCTAGTGTTTCTTCACATCTGTCTCAGGTTTCTTCAGATTTTCAGTCTGGTCCTTGGTACTTAGACTTTGCAGCCACTGATCATATTACCAATGATCTGAATCATCTCAGTAACTATCAAGCTTATCCAGGTTCAGATCACATTACCATAGGAGATGGAACTTCCATTCCTATTCAGAACATTGGTAAAGGTCTCATTCCTACACCTCATTATTCTTTCAAACTCAATAATGTTCTTCATACTAATTCTATGTCTTCTAATCTTGTTTCTGTTCAAAAGTTGGCTAAGGATAATAATTGCATTATTAGTTTTGATGAAGCCAATTTTGTGATTCAGGACAAAGTTACGAAGAGAATTCTTCATCAAGGATCTAATCTCAATGGCTTATACCATTTTCTTCCATCAGTTAACACATCTGCTTCTGCTGTCTTTGCTGCTCCAAACACAGCATCACTCACATCTGCTACTACTAATGTACCAGATTCTGTTGTCAATAAGTCATTGCCTACTTCTAGTATTGTATGGCATAATAGATTAGGTCATCTTAGTAGTTTGAAATTTTAGCATCTTGTTCCTCATTTGCAGCTTACTACCAATAAGTCTGTTAAGACACTTGATTGTATTGACTGTTGTGTTGCTAAAAGTCATCGTTTACCTTTTCAATTGTCTAATTCTTCTGTAAATAAACCTCTCTCATTAATACATAGTGATGTTTGGGGTCCCTTTGATTCTACATCTGGCATCAAATATTATGTTCTCTTTGTGGATGATTTTAGCAAATTTACATGGCTATATCCTTTGGCTTGTAAAAGTGAAGTGTATGATAAGTTTCTTGAGTTTAAAGCTTATGCTGAAAAACAATTTTCTACTTCACTCAAGATTCTCAGAACTGATGGTGGCACTGAATACTGTAATAAGAAAATGAAAGTTTTTACCACAGCTCAAGGTATTATGCATCAACAATCTTGTCCATATACACCACCCCAAAATGGTGTGGTTGAGAGAAAACATAGACATCTCACTAAAATTTCTATAGCCTTGTTACATCATTCCTCTGTTCCTCTTCATTTTTGGTTTGATGCTCTTGCTTGTGCTACTTATTTGATTAACAGATTGCCTTCTTCTAAGTTGCATCACAAATCTCCGTTTGAAGTTTTGTTTCATCATCTTCCAAACTTTCCTTTTCTAAGAACTTTTGGTTGTCAATGTTTTCCTTGGTTAAAACCATATAACTCTACTAAGCTGCAGCCTAAATCACTTGCCTGTGCGTTTTTAGGCTATCATTCTTTTGCTAAGGGTTATAGATGTCTAGATCCCATTTCAGGTAAGGTTTACTTATCCAGGCATGTTGTTTTTAATGAACATGTGTTTCCCTTTGCTATGGCCACACCTACTTCTCCTTGTATTTCCTCTATTTCTTCTTTACCTCAGATTCAGTCTTTCTTCTGGTCTTCTCCAGTTCCTAAATCTACTTCTTCAGCTGCTAACATGCCTTCATCTATTTCTCCCTATATTTCTACTGCTGCTCCAAGTTCTGCTGCTGTTTCTCCTTATATTTCTGCTGCTGCTCCTATTTCCAGCACTTCTCCTTCCAATCAGGTTCAGTTTCATTCTCCAGTTTCTTCTCCACCTGCTGCACCTGTATCTATTCCCATTTCCTCTATTTCCATTGATTTGCCTCTTTCTCCTCCTTCTAATGTCCATCCCATGGTTACTCGATCCAAGTCTTCTTCACATTGTCTGATTCATACTAATTCTCCATAGCCATCTATTATCTCTGCTCCTCTTTATTCTGATATTGAACCTCATTCATATAAGGAAGCTCTTCATTCTCCTATTTGGCATAAAGCCATGACAGATGAAATTGATGCCTTACATAAGCAAAAGACTTGGTCCTTGGTTTCTTTGCCTTCGGATAAAAATGCTATTGGTTGCAAGTGGGTATTTCACATTAAGAGAAATTCAGATGGTACTATTGCTCGGCATAAGGCTCGCCTTGTTGCCAAGGATTATCTTCAACAAGGAGTTGATTTTCAAGAAACTTTCAGCCCGGTGGAAAAACTTCCCACTATCAGAATTTTGATTTGCTTGGCTCTTCATCATGGTTGGACCCTAAAACAGTTAGATATATCCAATGCTTTCTTGCATGGTCTACTTGAAGAAGAGGTGTTTATGCTCCAGCTACCTAGGTTTGTTGATTCAGCTCATCCTCACCATGTCTGTCATCTACAAAAAGCTTTATATGGTCTCAAACAAGCCCCCCGAGCCTGGTACTCAACATTTTCCACCTATTTGATCTCTCAAGGATTTTCCAACAGCAAGTGTGATTCTTCCTTGTTTATTCAGAAATTAGGCTCCAATATTACTATTCTTTTAGTCTATGTTGATGATATATTGCTTACAAGCAATAATCCTTCTCATATTCAGTCCATTATCTCTCATATGCACACAGCTTTTTCCATGAAAGAACTGGGGAACCTATCTTACTTCCTTGGTATTTCTATCACCACCACTGCTTCAGGCTATGTTTTATCTCAAACCAAATATGCCCAAGACATTCTCAAGAAAGCAGGTCTCACTGACTGTAAGCCATGCTCCTCTCCCACCTCTGTCAAGCCAACTCTTCCTCCTAATGCTGATCATTCATTTTCTGATCCTGCTCTTTATCGTAGTCTGGTTGGGGCTCTTCAGTATCTCACCATTACTAGACCTGACATTTCCTTAGTTGTTAATCAGTCTTGCCAACATATGCAGTCCCCAACAGTTGGTCATTTTGCTGCTGTAAAGAGATTGCTTCGTTTTGTCAAAGGCACTCTTACTCATGGTCTATCTTATTCCCCTAGTTCCTTTGATGTTCATGCATTCTCTTATTCCAATGGGGCTGGCGATATACTTGATCATAAATCCACTTCCGGCTACTGCATTTTTCTGGGTAGTAATCTTGTCTCTTGGTCCGTTGAAAAGCAACCAACCGTTTCCAGATCTTCTATTGAGGCAGAATATCGATCTCTTGCTCATATTGCAGCTGAGTTAGCTTGGATTGGCATGCTTCTTCACGAGTTATCGATTGTCTCTCCTGTGCTTCCTACACTTTGGTGTGATAATGTTTCTGCAATTTCCTTAGCCTCCAACCCTGTTTTTCATTCACGCTCTAAACACATTGAGGTAGATTGTCATTTCGTGCGTGATCAGGTTCTGGCTAAGAAATTGCTTCTTTAGTACATTCCTACCATTGATCAGCTGGCTGACATATTCACTAAGCCCCTCTCTGTTTCTCGCTTTTTGTATCTCAAGGCCAAGCTCATGTTGTGTCCCTCTTCCCCCATTCACTTGCAAGGGGATGTTGAAAATACTAACTCTGCAGCTCACAGATCAGTCCATAGATCAGTTTCAAGTTCAGGTGAACCTTCAAAGCTTTGACATCAAGACAGCTCACAGAGTTCAAAGAGCTAGCTGAGGTCTTAGTGTATCAATCCTATGTTGTAGCTATAGTTGAATATCTGCTTTCAGTTAGTTAGATAGTTTGTTAATAGTTTGTTAGGTGGTTAGTTAGTTAGAGTTAGTTATCTACTTCTTGTATACAAAGAGAAGGCTACTGGATATTTGTAAGCATTGAAATTGAGTTGAATGATATATGATTGTTCTGTGTTTTTCTACAACCCATTTTGATCATTTCTAAAATGGGACAGAGCTCTGGAGGATGGAGTGCTTTAGGGTTTCGACTATGTCCAACGCTATACCCCTCTCCAGCGCTCTCCAAATTCCGAAGGGAGACATCACTCATTGGTTCTTCGATGGCCCTTCCGACACCATACTAAGTTGTGTTTTCTTCTCTCTTAATTACTCACATATGCTTTTTTTATTATTATTATTGTTTTGCCATTTGGATTGTTGGATTGTCAACAAATTGACTTACTTGCACAAAACTAGATCTTTTACTAGTTCCCCTGAATAATTCCAAGCACATTCAAACCTAGGGCCAAAAACTTTGCAGCCACCAAACTACATTCACCAAGAGAAAAATACTGAGAGAAAAACTAACACCTATCTCATAATAAAGGTTCTTTTTCTCTTGTTCTTGTATTGTACATATAAGAAGCCTCAAATGGTGAAAAAGTAATAATAAAATAAAAAACATTATGTTTCTCTCTTTGTATGCAAAGGCCAAACAATTAATTAATTCAGAACATGACCTTTTTCATCCCTGATGCAACATTAGGATCACAAAACTTGAGCTTGGGACCCTAAACGTAACTAACATGGAATATTACATCGCCATCAGTGGCCTACCACCTCAAACTACCACTGGAATGAGCATGGCCAACTTCGAAGAATAATGCTATGCACACAGAATCCATGCTCAGTAAAATACCCAGAAAATTTAATATGATCCAAATTCATTTAAGATGTGAACTCCGTCAAACTAGAGTTGAATCTGAATCATACATTATTTTTCTAAGTATATTTTTGTGCATGAATCCAATGCACATTTCTTTACTACGCCGTCGATTACCGGTATGAGTTTTGGTCCCTGGAAGCTCATGTGGGCTGTCTGCAAATGCTTTATGGTGACCTTGCTATTAAGTACCACTTGAAGTGACCCTTCATGTCCCTTTTGCTTATGTTTCTTTCCATGTGGAGGGATGTCATAGTCTCTCACAAGTGGGAGTAACAGACAAACTCTTGTGAAGGGCACTTTCATTGGTTTCTAACCAACAACATTTGGATAAATCCCCTCATGACATGCCTTTTGTGGGTTTAGGGTTTGATGCAAACTCTCGACGAAAAGAAATACTTAGGGGGTCTATGATCACAGAAACTAGTCGGATTCATAAAAATTGAAACAAATATTGATAGAAAAAATTGAAACCGTATACTCTTCTTAAATCAGAAAAAGGGAAATATTTGTCTTATGGCTCAAATTAATTGTTCATTCTTGTCATACAAAATCAAAGGTAGTAAAATTATAGAACAAATGTTGATAATTAGGGTGTTCGATAATTTTTCAGGTTTTCAACTTATTTCTTTCTTCACCTTGATAATTAGCCTTTTGTCTTTATTTTGAGTTTTTTGAGTGGAAAAGGAAAATAAAGTTCTACCAAAAATACCAAACATATTACATTTTCAACTAAGAAGTATGGACACTTATACAAAGGAAGCGTGTCATGTCCGACACCCGTATCCAACACGAAACTCTTTGGACACTCCTAAAAGCGTGTCAGACACTTCTTCAATGTGTCTTGATTAAAAATTCAAATTCATAACATCGGATACTTTGGTGACACTTCTTGAACCCTCCAAATACATCCTATATGATGAATTCCTTCATTATAACTATGTTCTCCATTCTTCATAACACAACTTATGCATCCTAAATATGTTTAGAAACATTTATAAGATGAATACATTACGTATAATACCATTTTATTTAATTGTTTTGCATTGTTTTGAATGTAATTGCTATATAAATGATATCTTGATATTTAATTTATGTAATATATAGCTTTTTAATTTACGTTAAAATTTTTTAATTATATTTGAATAAATTATTTATATATATGATATATAATTAATTTATAATATCGTGTGTCTGCGTCTATGCTACTCAAGACAGCTCACAGAGTTCAAAGAGCTAGCTGAGGTCTTAGTGTATCAATCCTATGCTGTAGCTATAGTTGAACATCTGCTTTTTTTTTTCTTTTTTTTTTTTTTTTTTTTTTTTTTTTTTGTTTTTTTTTGTTTCCGGTCTATTTATATGATATTGTCAAGTTCATATCACATTAATTACCATCAATTGATTGCAAAGCTATTACTTTCTTACATAACAGGAAAGCCAAATTCCCATGGATCTTTGTCATTATGTTATTATGAGAGAGAGAGAGAGAGAGAGAGTAAATCTTGAAGGGGTGGGTGTGTATATCCTCAGCTCCACCTCCTAAATATTCTCTTCTAGAAGAGACAAATTTGAAGATTTTGGCCAAAACATTTTCTTGGCTTCTACTGATGAAAAAAATATTAGTAATTAATAATAATTGAATACTAAGAAGGATTTTTATTCAAAGCCCCAACTCCCCAATTTTCTTTTCAAAAGAAGCCAAGAAAACGCTAGCCAGAACATCTGTTCTTTTTGTATTGATTTTGCACAAGTCCATTCAGATTATACGAAAATAATCATTCTGCATGTGGGGTAATACTGCGTATGCAATAGCCGGCAGTGTGACCCCTTTACATATATATATATATATAAGCTTGGAAATGGATGGCTCTAAAACTATGACAATGATGCATGTATAAAAGGGTCCACAATGACCAGTACTTGCATGTGCTCCTAACATGGTAGGGTATTAAACAAGTACCCTCCCTATTTTTTTAACCAACCCTTCTAGTTTTATCTAATATTTAAGGTCTAACAACAAATTTGACAATAAGTCACAGGTTTAGAATTAAAAACTTGATTATAAAACCATTTTTGCACGTACCATTATGATTTTCAATGATATGCACAATTATCGCTATGTCATAGATTGACATACTGTATTGCAAAACTTTTTTTTAGCATAGTTTTGTCTTCCACAATATTCATAAATAATAACTGACCTTTGGTTCCTACATAATCTTATCCAGCATCCACAATCCCTATTTTTGTTTGAAGATTCAGCTATAACTGCAAACATTGTTGAAAAATGCAATATATATAAAAAAAATATTAATGTTTGTTGCTTGAAATTTATATGTGGTTCATTCAGCATTTAGTTTTGCTAGGCACTTCGAGCTCAAACAGATCTCAAAGCTTTTTTACCATACAAGAGTTAACACATGGTACCTACAAAGAACACAAGCTCTTAATTTCGGATGCGCAATTGTTTGCATATTGGTTAATCCTAGGAGGCTATGGTTCTTTGTTGACTTTAAGAGAACAAGATTTCACCAAAGTTTTTTGGGGGAAATTTATGATAAGAAAATAAAGTGTGACGGAAGTTCAAATTTAGTGTGATTTGGGTTATATATATTATACATAATGAATCAAGTTCACACACTTCATTTTTTTTGTCATTTTTTAACTACTTTTTTTGACTTCGTGGTATTATTGTGTTTTTCAAAATGGAAATTGTAATATAATAAAAATTCTCATTCTCAGCGTTACAATGCATATCTTGATGCCATTGCAGGAGTAGGTCACAGAGGACATATTTAGACACGGTCCACTAACACTTGGGAAATCATAAATTTGATAGGACAATTGAATTTTTTAAGCTCTAAACTCTTCAAATCTTTAAAAAAAAATGTGTTTACTAACAATGCAATGGAGGCTTGGAGTACTGACACAAGATCCTCTATCCCCAAAATCCCTCTCTGTCCCAACACACTGTCAGCTGCCTAATTGTACTTTGAGATTCTTGTATCCCAAAATTTTCACCATATCATATGGTTGAGAGTGCATTCGAACAGAGGGCATAGCTTATGAGTCAAAGTATCCGGTGCATCTTTTAGAAATACGCAAAGTAGCTACAAATCTGCCCCAAACTCTCCAATTAAACCTGTCCACATTACCCATTAATCTAATCACTTAGTTGACTGTGTGATTTTAGTCGAACGAGAGGGGGAAAAAAATAAAAAATTGTCCAAATGAAAGACATATAATCCGTAGTACAGAGAGAAGGAGAGGAAAACAAATAAATAAATCACATAGAGACAGTTGTGAAGTGCATGTGCTTTGTGGGGTCATGTGAGCTTTGCAGTTGGTAGTTTAGTCAGAACATTTGCATGTGCAACTTTGATCCCTTGTACATGACCTTGAAAAACATTTTGATTCAGGTTTTGTGCTTTTGGCCATCTCTCAAAAGTGAGCATGTCTAAGTTGTCACTTTCTACCATACAACAGTGCCCCCATCTATCTAACCCCCTCAGAGTCCTCAACTTGGCCTCCATTCCCCTATTTAAGTAAAGCCCCATTTCCCCTCTTTGTACTAAGAAGCTCTTACCGCACAATCTTCTCTCTCTCTCTCTCTCTCTCTCTCTCACTCTCTCTCTCTCTATATATATATATATATATATCAATGGCTATTCAAGTATTCTCCATTGTTTCTCTTCTACTCTTCTTCTTTTTCGATTTATGCCTCCGCGGCACTTATGGTGACTATGGAGGGTGGCAAGGTGGTCATGCCACTTTCTATGGTGGGGGTGATGCATCTGGCACAATGGGTAAGTTGGACAAATTTTCCATTTAGTACAGAAAAAAATACAAATATATAAATAAATAAATAAAAATTAAGAAAATGCATAAAAAATGTAGTATTGTCAGCACTACTCTTTCTAGTGGCCCCGTTTAAGATGAATATGCAGTGTTGCTATTTTGAGCACTTATCTGTAAATAAATAAAATATGCGATTTTAGAATTACTGATTTAGCAGAACAAAATTGCATTGCTTTGACCCATAACTTGACATTTTACTTACCTTGAGTTTTAGTCTACTAAAGTGACTTCTGTTCGAGTTTTATAAACTTGACGGTTAAAAGAATGACATTTTTCTAGTAAAATTTGATAAATTTGATGTTTTGGGATTCTAATACTTGATGATTTTGGTGTGGCAGGAGGTGCATGTGGGTATGGCAATTTGTATAGCCAAGGCTATGGCACTAACACCGCAGCACTAAGCACTGCTCTGTTCAACAATGGCTTGAGCTGCGGGGCATGCTATCAGATCAAATGCAACAGTGACCCACAATGGTGCCTCCCTGGGACCATCACTGTGACTGGTACAAACTTCTGTCCACCTAACCCTTCTCAATCTAATGACAATGGTGGGTGGTGCAACCCTCCCCTCCAACACTTTGATCTGGCAGAGCCTGCTTTCTTGCAAATTGCTCAATACAGAGCTGGAATTGTTCCAGTATCTTTTCAAAGGCAAGGGTTGCTCTCTAATTACCCTCACAACTTTGCTAGTTGCACTGAACACACAGAAGGGTGTGGACCCAACACCACTCTATGTTTCTCTTGTGTCATGTAGAACTTTTTATATTTATTGTTCTGCAACTAGTATTATATACATATACCCTCAACATTCCCGAGTCAAACAAATTAACTAAAAAATTAGTCAAAGCAATTTGCTTAATCTGTGCTAGTTAATTTGAATATCAAATAAAGACCAATGAGTTTGTGATGTCTTATCGAGTGTGATACTCAGATCAAGTCTTACTGTCAGTAGTTTCTCCCTTATTTAAATTAACTAATGAATATGGTTGTGTGGTGGTCTTGACAGGGTGCCCTGTGTGAAGAAAGGAGGAATAAGATTTACAATCAATGGCCACTCTTACTTCAACCTGGTCTTGGTTAGCAACGTTGGCGGTGCAGGGGACGTCCATTCAGTGTCGATCAAGGGGTCCAAAACAGGGTGGCAACCCATGTCAAGGAATTGGGGTCAAAACTGGCAGAGCAACTCCGTGCTCAATGGCCAATCTCTGTCATTTCAAGTCACTACCAGTGATGGAAGGACCATTACTAGTTACAATGCAGTGCCGGCTAATTGGCAATTTGGCCAAACATTTGAGGGGGGTCAATTCTAAGTTTTCACAACGCCATGGGTTAAAAAATTTGTACATGTTCAATTTGAAGGTGGGTAGGCATGGGTGAGACTCAAGGAAATTTAGAGTCTATTGCTGTGGTGGCTAACTAGCACCCGCTTAGGCCTATACTCGTATAAAGTTCGTGGCATAGATACTTGTAAAAAGTGATTCAATTGGAAGCCTTAGATTGAAATCAAGGCCATATGAATATCATATAATGTTTGTAGATTTAATGACAAGTTGGAATAGAAACCCTATTTGAGGCAACTTTATATCAGTGAAATCCTTTAATACATTTCCCTAATTTCTTTATTTTGATGTGTTATTTTCTTAATGTAGTTTTTTAATTTAATAAGAATCAATCAATGACAACAAAGCTCAATTTTAATTGTCAAATTTATTGTTCCATCAAGTGATTTGATGGGAAAGTGTATATATAATTCTCAATTTAACTGTGACACAAAGTTGTGTCTAGTTTTATTCATTTACATGATTTTAATAAAAGAAAATGCCCCAGACCCTCTTTCTCCACCACTCCCACCACCCCCACCCTCACGTAGGGATGGTGATTGAAAAAAAAAAAAAAAAAAAAAACCCAGACCCTCTTTCTCCACCACTCCCACCACCCCCACCCTCACGTAGGGATGGTGATTAAAAAAAAAAAAAAAAAGCTGACCAATGAAAAAACAGTGGGAGTCGTGGGGGTGACCCCTCAATGTCCTTTAATATAAATGCTTTTAGTCGTAATAAAATGACAACAAAGCTCCCAACAAGGGGAAAGAAAACTTTTTCTCAAATATCTTCTTTAAAAAATTAGTTTTAAGAAATTATGTCACAAAAAAGTAAGTTAAGTTTGGTTTAGTTTTAAAATTACGATTTAAGAAAAATTTTAAAAAACAAAATATATAAATAAATAAAATTTGATTTTTTTTTTAATGGAGTTTTGAAAAGATTTGGGTTATAAATTTTGAAAAGAATTTTTGAATTGTGTGTTTGGTTATGAGTTTTTAAAATAGTTTCTAAATTCTGTTTGGTTATGAATTTTGAAAAAAAAAAAAAACAAAAAATTAAATTTTTTGATTAGAATTACAATTACAAAACTAAGCCAAATACGACCATAATTTCTCTTAGCGAAAAGTTTTTGTTAACATGAAAGTTACAAGAATAAACTAAATTCTATTGTACTTGTGTTTCTCAACTCAACAATCTTGTCTTAATTATTAGGATCGACTGTACATATCCCTTTATTTCAATTGATTTCAATTGAAAATTTTATATTAAGTTGTTTATGATAATCACCAATTAAACTAATTTAATTGAATTATTTCTTCACCCATCTTAGACAAATAGGGTTATGGAAGTTTTATCACTTTATATTACTTAATTTCTCTAATACCACTGAAATATTCTTCTTTCTTTTCTTTTAATTTCACGGATTGTATCATATTAATTTAATAAATAACGGCGGTTAAGTTTAATGGGCAGAAAATCAAATGATGTGTCAATTTGGTCTCTGTAGTTTATAGAATGTGTCAATTTGATCCTTGTAGTTTATAGGAAAGTCAAAACAACAGGGACCAAATTAACACATCTTGTAAACTACAAGGACCAAATTGAAACATCATATGATTATCCGTCCATCAAACTTAACCGCCATTATTTATTGGACTAACATGACACAATCCGTAAAATTAAGGGGCAAAATTGAGCAAATTGAAACAATAGGAACCATAATGAAAAAAAGGTAAATTATAGTGACTACCACTGTAATTTGCCCTAAAAAAAAAAAAACATTATTTGATTAAGGTTTTGTGATTTTTGGCTTTTTCTCAAATGTTAGCATTCCTAATGCTAATGTATATATAGTATATATTCTTAGATATATTAGATATTGATTTCCTAGATATTTTTGTATTGCCATAGTTAAGTTTCTTATAGGATACTATTTCTCATAGTTAGGTTTCTTATAGGATACTTTTTCTCAGCCTATATATACAGGCCTTCTATTTATTATATAAGATTAATTAATTGAATATAATACATATTATTTCTTCTCTCTCTCTACTATTGTAATATGGTATCAGAGCGATAGGTTAAGCTCTTGGTGTTCTTTGCTTTACCGGCAGACGACAACCTTGCATTGACCACCCGTCGAACCTCAACCTATTCCACTGTCATATTTTCCTATCAGTATCGCTTCATGGTGGTCTCTTCCTTTGTCTGTTGGTTTATTCCTACCCCAAATATCTCTATCATATATATATATATATATATATTTTACTCGCAATCTTTTTATCATATTTATTTTTTTTGTGCTTCTGCTCCACTCTGTCTTTCCCTCTACTTCAACCTCAAATAGGTTTCTATCTTCAAACCTATTTGAGTTTGAGGGGGGGTATTATACCTATATCATGATAAACATGGTTATACACCATGCAAACCACCTAAGTCATCCCATGTGACCCACAACTTAAGCCGCCCCCTGTGGCACACCACCCAAGTCGCCCCTTGGCACACCACCCAAGCCACCTCATCTGGCTCACAACCCAAGCCGCCCCGGCCCTTAGCGCACCACCAAAGTCGCCCCCTAGCGTGCCATCCAAGCGGACACACTCAGTCATCTGTTGCCATCATCGTTCAGCACCACGTCATAAGTTATGTGTGTTTCACGATTGCTGATTCAACATCCAATCTCTATAACAGTCCGACATGACCCCGTAAACTATTCCAACATTGATTCTAGCTAGTTCCTTCAACGGTCTGGCATAACCTTAAATTGTCCCGACATTAGTTTCGACCAGTTCCTACAACGGTCCGGCACGACCATAAACTATCTCCCAGAATTAGTTTCAACCTCTAATCTATTTCAAGTGCCCTTGAGCTCCCGTTCGGACTTTGCAATCTAGTTGCTTTTTATTTTATTTAGTTTTATTTCATGTTTTAGTTTCTCTCTCCAAACTTAAGATGTTTATCCTACTTGAGTTTAAGGGGAGATGTTAATGTATATATTGTATATATTCCTAGATATATTAGGTATTGATTTCCTAGATATATTTGTATTGCCATAGTTAAGTTTCTTATAAGATACTCTTCCTCATAGTAAGGTATCTTATAAGATACTCTTTCTCAGCCTCTATATGCAGGCCTTTTAGTTATTGTGTATGATTAATTAATTGAATACAATACATATTATTTCCTCTCTCTACTATTATAACAACTAAGTTGTCACTTTCTACTATACAACAATGCCCCCATCTATCTAACCCCTTCAAAGTCCTCAACTTCGGCTCCATTCCCCTATTTAAGTAAACCCCTGTTCTCTCTCTTTGTACTGAGAAGCTATTACCACACAATCTTCTCTCTCTTTTCTAACATCTCTCTCTCATCCTTTTCTCTATGGCTATTCAAGCATTCTCCAGTATTTCTCTTCTCTTCTTTTTCTTTAATTTATTCCTCCGCAGCACATATGGTGACTATGGAGGATATGCTTATGCCACCTTCTATGGTGGGGCGATGCATCCAGAACAATGGGTACGTTAAAACAAACTATCCATGTAGTATGGAAAAACAATGCAAACATGAATGATTACATTCATTCTAAATGGGCCTGCACTCCACTAGAATATATGCAATGATGTCAACATTGCATTCTGAGCACATTTCTACGATTTTTTTTCCTTCTATTAATAACATTACTTATTTAGCACATCAAAATAGCATTGCTTCGACACACAACATCACATTTTACGTTTCCTAAATTTTATCGTACCAAAATGACTTTTAGAGTTTTGTATAACTTTTCCATAAAAAATTTACTTTTTCTTATACATGATGATTTTGGTGTCACGGGAGGTGCTTGTGGATATGGCAACTTGTATAGCCAAGGCTATGGCACTAACACTACAGCACTAAGCACTGCTCTGTTCAACAAAGGGTTGAGTTATGGGGCGTGCTATGAGATCAAATGCAATGATGACCCACAATGGTGCCACCCTAGGACCATCACCATGACTGCTACAAACTTCTACCCACCTAACCTTTTTCAATTTAATGACAATGGTGGGTGGTGCAACCCTCCTCTCCAGCACTTTGATCTGGCAAAGCCTGCATTCTTGCAAATTGCCTAATATAGATCTGGAATTATTCCTGTATCTTTCCAAAGGTACGGGTAACTCTTTAATATAAGGCAATTTCTGCTATTTGTGTTTTATATAACTTTCTGCTATTTCATTTTGACAACTATTTTTTTTTTTTGGATAAATTACAAATACACCCCTTGAGGTTTGCTTAAAATATAGATTGCCCCCCGTGGTTTGAAAAATTACAAATAGCCCCTTATGTGAATTTTTTATTTAACAGAATTAACTAAAAAAATGAAATTCATAATTGCTCTCCTATACAATAATAAAATTACCTAAATTATTAATTGAAACATATTTTTAACATCATTAAAAACTGTTAATTAGCTTGATGATTTATTAATAAAAGGGGCGATTTGTTATGAAATTAGAAACCTCAAGGGGTGGAATGTAATTTTCAAAACTACAATGGGCGATTCATATTTTAATCAAACCTCAAGAGGTGTATTTATAATTTACCCTCTTTTATTTTGGTTACCCTGAACATCCTCAAAAGTCAAACAAATTAACTAAAAATTTAGTCAAAGTTATTTGCTTGGTTAGATCTATTAAATTTGATTAGAGAATAAAGACCAGGGAGTTTGTGTGTAACGCCCTCAAAATAAGACATAATCCAACCATTCAATAAATCCATAAAACATAATAGAAATATCATCTTTTCAATCATCAGAGTTTGTATTACGATATATATTACATGTTTGCAACAAAATGAATGCCCTACGGGCTTACAGCTTTCCAAGTCATCACTTGGTTACAAAAGGGTCCTAGCTCTATACATGGAAAGCCCTAGGCTTGAATATACATTTAAGATCAAAACGAATAACAAAAGGGAGTCTTCAACTCCAAAACCTCCCAAGCTAAGATCTCGGAGGCGGCATATTACCTGTACCTAAAAATGGTGTCCCAAGTAGGGTGAGCCAAAGCCCAGTAGAGACATGCTAAACAACATATGTGAATTAACTAAAACATTAGCATCCGATAAATGTTTAACACTCGTAAACCAACTTACACCAAAACCACTACAAATCGACATTGATATCCTAATCAATCCACTTCCCTTTATTTATCAAAATCAATTCATTTACTTAGCTCATTGTTATTCAAACAATTCGAAACGAGACTACAACTTATTTATCAACACTTCAATCATAAACATCATTCATACACTTCCATTCACTTGCCATTTTACGAAACTACGTCCGAGGGAACCGACACCCAAAGATATATAAGATTTCGGGACTTTCACCCTAGACACTCCAGCCAACTTAATTATCAATGGAGTCCATCCCCTATCTCCTCCTAAACAAAAGAGTACATCCCATATCTCCTCCCAAACAATGATATATATGCAATGTATTTAAACACGCTGTCATATACAATGACCAATTAAATCACATATTCAATGTGTTAATCCAACCGTCATATTCAATGACATAATCCAATTGATTAGTTTCAATTTACCTAATCATTATGCATTTTCTACAACAATCATGGCTATACTTTACCGATAGCCCAAAACAGTTATTTCTAAACAGATAAATAAATCTATCAACAAATGATTTATCAACTTTACCATAGGTGAGTGATTTATCAATCCAACTACACCATTTAATCACATTTTTCCCAATCTCATAATTTCCAAACCAATTTCATATTTCCACACTTGATTTCATTATTATACAAATAATTTATTTAATTCAAATTAGGGCATTTTCCCCCTTTAACATACATGGTACCCAAGACCCAATTTCACCAATTATATCCAAGCAATAACATGTCCAAGACCTCTCATACCCATAGGGAACCCAAATTAGAAAACCCCTTATTCAAACATTTCAATTTCAAACCCTAACTTTACCCAAACTTCCCAAATCCCGCCATTTATACCAAATGATAAATATCTATGTTAAAACCCATATAGGAGAGTAGAATATCCCTACCTCAAGTGTAGAAGCCCAAAGGAGAAGAGCCAAGCACGAGATAAACTTCGAAAGTGATGAAACCAACTTTTACTCGGTTGAAAATGGAGATCTTGAATAGCTCAATCTTTTTATCAAAGGAAGGAGGGTGAAGAGATCACTAGATCTAGGTCAAAATGTAGAGAGAGTGTGTATTTTAAAGAGAGAGGCTCTCAACTTAGGGTTTTGGAAAGTTTTAGAGAGAGAAATGACATAAAAAGTGATTTAAAAAGTCACTTTCGCAATCTGATATACGCACAGTCCGCTCGAGCGGAGAGGTTGACGCTCGAGCGTCAGACACATAAATTCGACCTGCTCGAGCGCAATAAAGGCCGCTCGAGTGCCAAGACACAACAGCAAGGCACTACCCGCTCGAGCGCAATGAGACCTGCTTGAGTGTAGAATACACTCGCCCAGTATTTTACAGACTTCAAATAGTCACTTGAGCGCCAGAGGGGCCACTCGAGCTTAGACCCGCTCGAGCGTAAAAAACTCCGCTCGAGTGTGAAAAACACTTCTGCAGTATTTTTACAGACGCACAAAGTACTGAATGAGTGCAAACCCCGCTTGAGCACAAGAAGACCTGCTTGAGTGTATGACCAAAATTTTGGACAACAAGGTTCTAGACCAATTAGCAACCAACCTGTTCTAAACACGCCTGAGACAATCAAAAACCCAAATTCAAAGGGTAAGAAGAGGAAAAGACATAAACAACAACATTAAACCACAAGACCTGAGTCCGGAACGCCAAGGAGGGTGAAGAGATCACTAGATCTAGGTCAAAATGTAGAGAGAGTGTGTATTTTAAAGAGAGAGGCTCTCAACTTAGGGTTTTGGAAAGTTTTAGAGAGAGAAATGACATAAAAAGTGATTTAAAAAGTCACTTTCGCAATCTGATATACGCACAGTCCGCTCGAGCGGAGAGGTTGACGCTCGAGCGTCAGACACATAAATTCGACCTGCTCGAGCGCAATAAAGGCCGCTCGAGTGCCAAGACACAACAGCAAGGCACTACCCGCTCGAGCGCAATGAGACCTGCTTGAGTGTAGAATACACTCGCCCAGTATTTTACAGACTTCAGATAGTCGCTTGAGCGCCAGAGGGGCCACTCGAGCTCAGACCCGCTCGAGCGTAAAAAACTCCGCTCGAGTGTGAAAAACACTTCTGCAGTATTTTTACAGACGCACAAAGTACTGAATGAGTGCAAACCCCGCTTGAGCACAAGAAGACCTGCTCGAGTGTATGACCAAAATTTTGGACAACAAGGTTCTAGACCAATTAGCAGCCAACCTGTTCTAAACACACCTGAGACAATCAAAAACCCAAATTCAAAGGGTAAGAAGAGGAAAAGACATAAACAACAACATTAAACCACAAGACCTGAGTCCGGAACACCATAAAAGCCGGGTCAAAAATCGGGATCGCTATATTGTGCTCTTATATTGGGTATGATACCCGAATCGAGTCTTATGTTAGTATCTTGCCATTCCTTTAAATTGACTAACAAAAATGGTTGTGTGATGGCCTTGACAGGGTATCTTGTGTGAAAAAAAGAAGAAGTAAGATTTACAATCAATGGCCTCTTTTACTTCAACCCGGTCTTGGTCAGCAATGTTGGCGGCACAGGGGCCACCCAGTCAGTGCCAATCATGGGGTCCAACACTAAGTGCCAACCCATGTCTAGGAATTGGGGCCAAAACTGGCAGAGCTACTCCTTGCTCAATGGTCAATTTCTCTTATTTCAAGTTACCGCCAGTGATGAAAGGACTATTACTAGCAACAACGTGGCGCCGACCAATTGGCAATTTGGCCAAACATTTGAGGGGGATCAATTCTAAAGTTACAAATTTTGTATATAGTGTTGAATTAGAGGATGGATAGGCTTTGGAGAGACTCAAGAAAATTGAAAGTCTATTGTTGTGGTGGACTAATAGCTAACTAGCACTCGCTTAGGCCTATGTGTAAAGTTTGAGTGAAAGTTACTTGTAAACAGAGATATTCAATTGGTAGCCTTAAGTTGAAATCAAGGCCATATGAATATCATATAATGTTTGTAGATTAAATCCCCAAGTTGGTATAGAAACCCAATTTGAGGCAATTTTATATCAATAAAATCCTTCGGTGCATTTTCCTAATTTCTTTATGGGTAAATTACATTTTGCACCCCTGTATTGTTTACCAAATATTATTTTAGTCCTTACACATGAAATCATAACAGTTAACTCCCTGCACTTTTGGTCAAATCTTTGGTCCCTATATATGAAATCGTCACAGTTAACTCTTTGCATTTTTTATCAAATCTCACTTTGGTCCTTATATAAGTGTCAATATCCCCCTTCGGTTACTCTTTTGTTTAGATCTTTAACAGAATCCAGTCATGTGACAATAATGTGTCTATGAAATAAGGATAAGAGAGGAAAATCATCTCCATTTTCTACCAATGCACATTTTGTCCCCACATATACATCAAATTATGATTGTATTAGGTTAAACCAAAACATTGATTGTGAACGATTAAGAAAATGAACTAGGGTTTTGCATAAAATGGAATCACGAAACTCTTTTTTCCACAGTAACACAGTCTTTTGTCTATTCCTCTTTTTTCTTTTCAATTTCTCTGCTGCCTTTTTTTTTATTTCAAAAGTTCTATTTTCTTACCTTTAGTCTCAATTTTCAACATATGACCATATATATATATATATATACACGCACTAGGGATATGAGCCCACCCGATCGATGTGCTTAAAATATAAATTTTAATTTTAAATTGATAACATATTTTTTGTCATCCCAATTAGGCAACCCAAGATGGAGGGTGAGTTGGGTTATTAAAAAATAATTTACAATATTAAAAAATAATAAACACAATATTCAGAACAAAACAAAACAATAATTATCAATATAAAAGTAAGAGAGATAAGAAGAGAAAATCAAACACTGAGATTTATAGTGGTTCGGCACGCCGGGCCTACGCCCACTTCCCAAGGAACCTCCTTAAGAATTTCTTCACTATCAAAATGAATCAATACACCACCAAGGCTTCACCAAGCTTGTGGATTTTACATAGGTCTTGCTTTTATCTATTGAGCCTCACTCAATAACAAATGTCTTACCCTTACAAAATTTTCTCACAAAATAATGAATAAAAATAAGAGGTACTTTAACCCTCTTTTACAATAATTTTCTCACAAAGAGTAGATATAAAAATGTAAGAACAAAGATTACACTTAGATCTGAAAGTGAAAGAGCATAATACAATACACTCAAAATTTTGGAGCGCACAGATTTTTTCTCTTCAAGTTCTTGATTTTTCTTCACACAAAACACTTCTATTTATACCCAAAAATATACCCGTTGGAGAGGCAAACGCTCCTCTGACAAATCACGAGGCACCTATTTGTTTTCAACTTTTCATCATGTCGCATCCTTTCCTTTTGTCAAACATTGTGGCTGAAAGTTGAACAAAACTTACTAACATGTGGGTTTTGACTAATATATATTGTATATATATAAAGAAATAAGGTAAAAAAAAATGTGCCTGCAAAATCCACATTAATTTATATAAAGATGTAGCTACAACATTTCAAATTCAAACTTCAACATATGAAATATGCTGCAACTTTGCAGCCATTTCTTTTATATTATATCAAATGTGTATATATATACCCCTTCTAAAAATTTTGTAATTGTTGAAGAGATTAGAAATACACTTGCCAATCATCTCATGTGAGTATATCAAAAGGAAACAATTCAACATTATCATATTTATCAAAATAATACAACCAATCAATTAATTTTCTCAAAATAATACAATTAATCAATTTTAAATTTGTCAAAAAGTGAATATTGACCAGCCAACCAATCAATCAATTTTGTTAAAAAAGCGAATAGTGATATTTTCAAAATATTTCCATTTAATTAATATTTTTAACAAATATATCATACAACCTATATTTTAAATAGATAATATTTTGTGTCAAATAATATAAAATATGTATATTAAAAAAATCTAAAATTTTTAAATAATGTAACGCCCCAAAAATTGGGCAAGGTATATCTATTTATACAACAAACCCACCTGATAGACAAACACATATATCTAGCTAACTATTCCATACATCCATTTCCATTTAATCCCAAATACCAAATACATGTTGTTTACATCTTAATGCCCCAGTTCCAATCTTAAGCATGCATTTTACAACAAGTATAAAATGGAAGCCGAACAGATAATGAGTGCCGTACAGGCTTACAAATTTATCCAAGAACATTCTTGGTTACACAAAATGGAGTTTCAACTCAATGCAAATACAACCTTGGGCTTACATTCAACAAATAACAATAAAACAAAAATGAAGCCTCAGCTCTGAGTCCTTCCAAGTCAATGCCTTGGCGGAGGCATAGTACCTGTACCTAAAATGGTTTCCTTTATAGGGTGAGTCACAGCCCAGTAGAGATATACTACACAACATATAAACCATGACAAGACTAAAGAGGAGTATGCTCATGCCATGCTCATGATAAAATAATTTATCTCTCTTTTTATAAAGCATGCAATGCTGAGATGCAACAACAGATATAAAACCATTTCCATTTTAAACCATATCTGCTACATGAATACAGGCTCTGTGAATCTCTATGTGAGTATCTGCAAGTAGGCCCTAATGCACTACCACTGTCATTTTTACCAGTAAACTGGAAGGCTCGACACCTAACCGTGCGGTTCTACACCCCCTACCCAGATTCACCAAGCATTTATCTTTTCGCAAATAGATACATTTCCAAACATTTCTCAAAGAAAAGATACATTTCCAATGAAATAAATGCAATGCAATGTCCAATGCAACAAATGAGGAATGTGGTTCCATTTACCTAAGTCTCATGTATTTCTACAACAATCATGATTATCCTCCACCGATAGCCCAAAATAGACATTTCTAAATAGATATTTAAACAATTAAATTCCAAAAAATTTTTTTTGATAAATACAATCTATTCCACATCTTATCAAATATGAACAACTACACTAGTTTTCATATCACAATCACGTCTGGTAACCTCTCACAGTCCATTTCTAACCATGTCGATTTTATTCCAACAGATGCATTAAATAAAATAATACCGTTAATGCCCAAGAAAACATTATTTTCTTTCCAAACTCATTCTCTGTAACACTTGTGTCCTTCAAAGCTTTTGGGAAGTGTATTCGAATCCTTTAATTTTATTTTGAAAATCCTTGGTGTTGTTATAGGTTGGTTTTAGAGGAGTATAATCCGATTTAAACTTGTTGGGTTTGGTTGTTCGCACTTGTTCTTGTCAAAAGTTCCTTGGAGACTTAGAAATTCTATTCTAGGGTCGACACCAGCCTTTCTAAGGGTCAACCCTTACCTGTTGGTGAAGTTTCTGGAAGTGTTGTTGGAAAATAGGGTAGACACCAGTCTGCGGAGGGTCGACCCCAGCTTGTCTAAGGGTCGACCCCCTTGCATGCTGTCAAACATAAGTTTCTTCATAGGGTCGACCCCTGCAGAACTTTTTCCAGATTTCAGTTCGATTTTTGGCCCTACTTTTTGGGATTTTGACTTGATCTTTGGGTTGACTTTGGGACTTTATTTCATTATGACCTAGCACTATAAATAAGTCTCTCGCTTAACCTTTTCTTTACTTTTCTTCTCTTTTTCCTTCTCCAAGCCGTGAGTCACTCTCTCCCTCTCCAAGATCACTTTTTGCTCAAAGATCTTTAGATCTACTCTCTTGGAAGCATCTCCTTGCCTTACTCCTTTGAGATTAAGTGTAGAGCTTGTCAAGAGCTTCGTTTTGATCCAAGTAGAAGTATGTTCCGACATCTTTGGATTTCCAACCTTGTTTTGCTCATCTTCTCTTCTAAGCTTAAGGTAGGGATTTTCTACACTCTAATATGGCTCTTAACTTAGTTATTTGCTATTGTGTATAGATGATGAGATTTGGTTATGATTTGGACAAATTTAGGATTTGGGTGTGAAATGAAAATAGGGGTATTTTATGAATATGAGGTAAATGAGTATGAGGCTTGAATATAAGATCATGTTGTGCCAAAATAGTTGATTTTGGTGTTTGGATTGATATTCAGAAAGAGGGAGATTTTGCCCTAATTTTGATTAAATTATTATTTTGCATAAATAATTGGGATTAGCATTGAAAATATGAAATTGGAAGGTTATGGGTATAGATGGTGAAATTAGATATGTATTATCTTACAGTTTTGGAAGTTGTGAATAAACTATTTATCTTGAGATTGAATGTCTATTTAGAGATAAATGTATTGGGCTATATGTGGAGGATAACTGTGATTGTTGTAGAAATTTCATAAGGATTAGGCAATTTAATGCTAATCAAATGTTGGTTGTTATTGCATATGACTATATTTATAAATACATTGTATATGTATGTTTATTTGGGAGGAGAAAGGGGATGGACTCCGCTGAAAGCAAGTTGGCTAAAGTGTCCTAGGTGAAAGACCCGAAATCATATATATATGGGTGCTGATTCCTGCGGACGAAATATCCGTAAAATGGCATATTTGAGAAAAGATAAATTAGTGTCGATTCCCGCGGATGAAATATCCATAAAATGGCAGATAGAAGTGTTTATGTGTGTTTTGTATGATTGGGGAAAAACCATTGAGTTGTAGTCTCAATTTGGTTATTGAATTTGACTCATGAATTGAGAAGTATAAATAAACTGGAATTGAATTGAATGAAAATGGATTAAGGTGTGAACAACTTAGCATGATATGAGCATGCAAGTTTGTGGATGTTTTGGTACTGGCATTGTTTATGCATATGGTACTTATACCTTTGCTAAATCTCATATATTGTGTTAGATTATTTCTACTGGGTTGTAGCTCACCCTATATGGGAATACCATTTTCAGGTGCAAGTGATATGCTTCTGCCAAGGCAATAGCGTGAGGGGAACTTTTAGGAAGCAAGAGCTTCTCGATTATGTTTTGTTATTTGTATGATTATTGTTTGTAAAGCCAAGGGCCTAAGATGTAATGAGCAAGACTCACTTTGTGCAACCAAGCAATGACTTGGGAAGATGTTAGCCTACATGGCATTTAACTGGTTGTTAAACAGTAAACTCTGATGAATGAAAGTATTGTATTTCTGTTATATTCTTCCGCATGATAGATAGGTTTATTGTATTATTTTGGGGGCGTTACAACTTGGTATCAAAGCGTACCGGGTTTAAATACTTTGGGTACATGGGAAGTGGTTAGGACCACAATGGGTTTGTCTCGCTTGATTGAGACGTTAGCATGTATTGTATGCTTATGTGATAACATGTTTATATGCTTATGTGAGTATGGGATTTGGTTCCTAAGATGTTGATTGAGTCTACATTTTATGGAAGTCCTATTGGAAGAGCACTTGATCACTAGTATTTCTAATTAGAACTCTAGCAATGTCGTGGGACGGTCATTATTTGGGAATAAAATTCGTATGTGTTTCTGTGACTATGTGCTTGCATAGAATGATTTATTGTTGTCCAATGTGTTAGGACACAAGTGAGTTAGCGTCGTCACATTTGTGAATGTGCTAATCTCCTGTTACTACCTTTATTAGGATGTCTAGATGTGGACGTGGTGGTGGTAGACGTGGTAGACCTATGGGGCATGAAATGCCAATACCGGATGACATTTCGGCACAGGAGGAAGGAATTGGTCAAGCTAATGTGGCTGAACCAGTTGGTCATCAGGCCATGGGCGCTTAGCTCGTGAAATGGCAAGAGCATTGAGGGAATCTATGGACATTCTCAAGGCTGAGAATCAGGTCCAAGCCCAAGTAGCTAAAGCAGGGCCATCTTTTCTGAAGAAGGAGTCCTTCCGGTCGAATCCGGATGAGTTTGTGGGTGATCCCATGGAGCCACTGAAGGCAGATGAGTGGCTAGAACAGTTAGTAAAGACATTCGAGATGCTTGGCATCGAGGATGATCAGTTGAAAGTGACCTTGGCGTCTTTCTAGTTGAAGGGGGATGCGGGTCAGTGGTGCAAGTATGCGCGTGGGCGCATTAGAGGAACTTGGAAGGCTTTTGTTGAGGCTTTCCAGGATAAATTTCTACCTCCCACAGTTAGGGAGAAGTTGAGAGATCAATTCTCTAAATTGTTGCAGTTGAACACGCCAGTGGCTGAGTTTGAGGCAACCTTTACTAGTCTATCGAGGTTTACACTTGAGTTGGTGGCGACTGAGGAGCACAATTGTTTGGAGTTTGAAAAGAGGTTAAGGACCGGGCTAATGTATAAAGTTGCCGGTTCCATGACTAGAGATTATGGGCGCCTTGTGCAGTCTGCAGCCCACCTTGAAACTATTATGCAGGCAGAAGATGAAATGATGAGGGGCTCCAGAAGGAGTCAGGATAGTCAAGGAGATAGTAAGAGGCAAAGGGGTTCCTACCCACAGCAGTCCCAGGGAACTCAGTCGGGGTCCACTTTTTCAAAACCGAGTTCAGGTTCTGGGAGAGATGGGCAGGGAGATTTTACTTGCTTTAAGTGTGGTCAGTTGGGCCACAAGTCTCCAGCTTGTCCTCAGAGAGGAGGAGGACAGCGAGCAGCATCATTTTCGGCTCATTTTCAGAGCCAGAGTCAGGGAAAAGGCCAGCCGCTCACTTGTTATCAGTGCGGGTAGGCGGGGCACCTGAAGAGGTTTTGCCTACAGTTGGGTGGTACACCTGGTGCATCTGGTTCGAGGCAGACACATAGTTACGAGCTGACACAGTCAGCACAGGCCTCGAGAGCCAATCAGGAAATCTCTTCGGCTCAGTCTGTGCATCAGGCTTATGCTCCGAGGGGAGAGCAGGTTGAGCAAAGGCCTACTGGACGTATGTATACAATTGTAGGGCCAAATCTTGTACCTGCTCCTTCTGTAATGAGAGGTACCTTTTGTTTTGCAATTCAGTTGCTAATGTGTTGATTGATACGGGTGTATCCCATTCTTTTATTTCGTATGCATTTACATCATTTTTGGGTTTAGAGTTGGCACAGTTAGCATCTCCTATTTGTGTAGAGTCACCTATTGGTGGTTAGACTGTCTTGAGACAGGGATGTCGCGGTTGTGACATCGAGGTTGCTGGTCGTCAATTACCTTTTGCATTTGTATTGATTGACATGCTTAGCTTTGATGTCATATTGGGTATGGACTGGTTATCATCATACCGGGTTATTACAGATTGCTACCGTCAGAAGGTTACTATATGTACCTTGAGCGGTGATTGCTTTTATTTCTTGGGAGACCGGGTGGATAGAGTCTTATCACCAGTATATGATCCGCGTGGGCAGGGTGAACTTAGTTGTCTTCTTGTTAGCTTTTTGAGTAGTGAGTGTGATGAAATTCGGGTTGAATTGCCATGGGTAGCTTGTGAATACTCGGATGTTTTTCCCAAGGATCTTGTTAGTTTACCGTCTCACTGAGAGATCGAGTGCTCTATTGATTTAGTGCCTGGCACGGCACCGGTTTCTATGGCTCCATATAGATTTGCACCTGCTAAATTGAGTGAGTTAAAGAGTCAACTCTAGGAATTGTTAGATAAGGGTTTTATTCTCCCTAGTACTTCATCTTGGAGAGCGCCAGCTCTCTTTGCTAAAAAGAAAGATGGAGCATTACGGCTTTGTATTGATTACAGAAAGTTGAACCGGGTTACTGTTAAGAATAAGTACCCAATGCCTCGTATAGATAATCTGTTTGATCGGTTAAAGGGGTCTTGTTGTTTTTCTAAGATAGACCTGAGATCGGGTTATCATCAGTTGAGGGTAAGGGAGGAAGATATCCTGAAACGGCATTCCGTATGCGGTATGGCCATTATGAGTTTCTTGTGATGCCTTTTGGGCTAACTAATGCTATGGATTTAATGAATCAGATCTTCCGTGAATTCTTAGATAGTTTTGTGGTTGTCTTTGTGGACGACATTTTGATTTATTCACCTTCTGAGGAGGAACACGAGGAACATTTACGAGTAGTACTTCAGTTATTTAGAGCCCATAAGTTGTATGCTAAGTTTGGGAAATGTGACTTTTGGCTGAAAGAGGTTAAATTCCTAGGGCATGCAGTGTCAAGGGAAGTGGTGACTATAGATTCATCCAAGGTAGAAGCAATGCAAGATTGGGCACAACCTAAGAATGCTTTCAAGATTCGTAGTTTCTTGGAGTTGGCCGGGTAGTACTGTCGGTTTGTAAAGGAATTCTCTAGACTAGCTTCACCTTTGACTAAGTTGACTAGAAAGGAAATCAAGTTTGTATGGAGTGAGACTTGTGAAAGGTCATTCCAAGAGCTCAAGATTAGACTTACCACTGCTCCAGTATTGATTATACCGGAGAGGGGTTTGAGTTATTCAGTTTATTGTAATGCTTCACAGGAAGGTTTAGGTTGTGTATTGATGCAAGAAAGTAAAGTGGTAGCCTATGGCTCACAGCAATTGAAAACACATAACAGAAATTATCCCACCCATGACCTAGAGTTAGCAGCAGTGATATTTGCCTTGAAGATTTGGAGGCACTATCTGTATGGTGAGAAATTTGAAGTGTTCTCTAATCACAAGAGTCTGAAATATATGTTTACGTAGAAAGACTTAAATTTGAGACAGAGGGGGTGGATGGAATTCATAGAGGATTATGATTTTAAGTTGTATTATCATCCCGGGAAGGCCAATGTTGTGACTGATGCCTTGAGTAGAAAGCCAGTTAACAGTGTAGCTTCTATCGCTATCCAAGAATGGGAAATATTGGGTACTCTTAATGAGTTTGACTTGCAACTGGGCGAGTCTGTTGAATTCGCAGCTTTGTTTTCAGTAGTTGCACAACCTACACTTGTGAACCGAGTGTTGGAAGCGCAGAAGGGTGACCTCGAGGTGGAATCCTTTCGAGAAAAGATTTCCAATGGGAAAGTAGAAAGAGATTTGACTGTGTATCCCGACCAAAGTGTGAGATATCGTGACCGTTTGTTTGTACCAGAGTCTTGCCGAGATGAAGTACGCCGAGAGTTTCATCATTTAAAAATAGATACATTTCCAAACATTTCTCAAAGAACAGATACATTTCCAATGAAATGAATGTAATGCAATGTCCAATGCAACAAATGAGAAATGTGGTTCCATTTACCTAAGTCTCATGTATTTCTACAACAATCATGGTTATCCTCCACCGATAGCCCAAAACAGATATTTCTAAATAGATATTTAAACAATTAAATTCCAACAAAAATTTCGATAAATACAATCTATTCCACATCTTATCAAATATGAACAACTACACTAGTTTTCATGTCACAATCACGTCTGGTAACCTCTCAAGGTCCATTTCTAACCGTGTTGATTTTATTCCAACAGATACATTAAATAAAATAATACCGTTAATGCCCAAGAAAACATTATTTTCTTTCCAAACTCATTCCCCAAGCATTATTCAATTATGACATCCTATTTTGATCGAAAGCCCCAAAAATTAAACGTAATTCCTTTGTTTTTTTTTTTAAATGCTCTTTTGGTCACAAACCGGTAAAAATTTCAAAACCAATCAAATCAAAGTCCGTTTTTGTTCAAATTTAAAACATAACTCTTTCATAATCTTACAAACATATTCCAAGTTTACACTTTTGCAATTTGGGCATCAACTTTTTATTTTTTTCAAAATTTCTCTTTTAAGCAAATAAATCACAATTTTTTTAAAAAATTTTAATTAAATTATATACAACTCTAAACTCTCTATAATCAAGTAAAAGTGCATAAAGAAATGTAGGAAAAATCCCTACGTCAAGTTAGAAGAGGAAATAAGCAAAAATCCAAATTTTCGATTTTGTCGAATTTCGATCTCCACCGATCAAAATGTTGCCCTCACCAAGCTCTTCATTTTGGCCTCAAGAACTAGGGTCTAAAACTTAATCGATTTTGGTGGATCAAAGGTTTTACATGATAGATGTAAAAGAGAAAAAAAATGTGAGAGAGAGAGAGAGAAAATTTTGTTTTACCTTTTTGTGTAATCATGTCATTTCTTACCTTAGCCATCAATGGTTTTGACATGCATGAGGTGCCTGTAATGCAGGCAAATAAGAGGTTACCAATGGTGTAGTCACACGCTATTCCAGTAATTGAGAGTCCTAGTATTCTTGGTAATCGGAATGATATTGATGATATTAATAACACTATGACTCTTAGTACACAAGCAATGACTACAGTTTCCAATATGGCTCGACGACTACAAGCAAGAATACAAGAAAATCAACAATGGAGAGACGATGTGTGCTTATTAAAATAACAACTGGCTAATATTCGTCAAGAGAAGAGAGTGCTAGAAAGGAAAAATTCGTAGTTGGAGAATGCAGTGCAATATTATGCAACGGTTATAATACCAAGACTCACAGAAATCGAAAATAGAGAGATCCATGTAAATGAGGCTAATGAAAAGTTGTTGAGAGAAGTGAAACTCAAAAAATCTACGAAGCCTTCTCAACCCGTACATGTAATCGATCAGTAGTTTCTCCTTCTGAAATAAAATTGCAAGCATTTCTCTCTAAAAAATTATCTGTCTTTGCTATATATAAAAAAAATTGCATATAAGGAGGAAAAAAAATAGTTGATAATGATATATACTCCCCCTAAAATCATGCATAGAATGTACAAATGTCCTCTTAAAATTATTCATATTTTTATTTTTTATTTTATTGATTTAATCTCAAAAGATTACATAATACAAGTCTCTCCCTAAATTAATGCACAGAAGAAAATTACACAAATTATAAGAAAATGATTACCAATTTATAAAACCAAGGACCATTAAGATCCAGCCATAAACAACTACACCAAGTGCACTAGCATAAAAAGAGAAAATACAAATAAAAACAATATTTCATACCAGGTAGAAGTAATTGTTATTAAATACAGGAGGGTTTGTACCACATACAACCATATAAGAAATATAACAAAGTGCAAAAATAATTTTAACATATTGATAGGGAAAAAGATGTTGGCGGATGTAAAATTCGTCGATGACGATGAAAATCGGTGACAATGGTGAAAGATAATGATAATGATGTAGATCTACCTCGATGAAAAGGATCGGAAAGAATAGTGAAGATCGATAGATCGGAGATAGATCTTGGTAGATCGGTGATGGATTTTTGTAGATTTGGGATGGATTTTGGTTAGATCGGTGAGGGATTTGGGTTCATGATGATAGTGATGAACGGAAATGATGGAGAAGATTGGGGATGAATGTTGTGTAGATCAGATGTGGATGTATGTAAATTGAAGATATTTGTGATGAAGTTTATGGATGATGTTGTGGATGGTAAAGCTGGTGGTGGACGATGGTGAAAATGAAGATGGTGTCTGAGGATGAAAGGAAGAGCGAGAGAGAGAGAGAGAGAGAGAGAGAGAGCGAGCGAGCAAGAGAGAGAATATACAAAATATTTTTTTTAATTTTATTTATTTATTTATTTATTTAGATTAAAAAAAATAAACATCATATAGGAGTATTCATCATACCATGTTCAGTTCTAATATAACAAAATTGTTCTTTATTAAGAGGCTTGATAAATATGTCAGTTAATTGACGATTTATAGGGACAAATTCGAGTTCAATGACACCTTTGAGTACATAATCTCTTAGAAAATGATGCCTTATTTCAATGTGTTTAGTGCGTGAGTGCTGAATATGATTTTTTGAAAGGTTAATGGCACTTGTGTTGTCTCATTTTATAGGAATAAGATCATAGTGAAGTCTAAAATCTTGAAGTTGTTTCATCCCAAGCAATTGTGCACAACACCCAGCGACGACAATGTATTCTGCTTCAGCAGCTAACAGAGCCACTTAATTTTATTTTTTTGCAAAACCAATAAGTAAGTGAGTGTCCATGAAGGTGACAAGTACCACTTGCACTTTTTCAATCGAGTCTACATCTCGCAAAGTCAGCATTCGAGTAACCAAAAAGTTCAAAGGTACTTACTTCCCTTAGGATACCATAGTCCCAAATTTGGAGTGCCAACAAAATATCGGAAAATACATTTGACTCCGGTGATGTGTGACTCTTTAGGTGCAGATTGAAAACGTGCACACATACAAATACTAAACATTATATCGAGTCTACTAGTAGTAAGATAGAGTAAGGAACCGATCATACCTCGATATTTCTTTTCATCTACCGGTTTATTTTGCTCATCTTTGTCAATTTTATTGATGTGCTCATTGGAGTTGTTGCAGGCTTTGATAATTCCATTTCAAACCTTTTAAGTAGATCCTTGATATATTTTGTTTAATTTAAATGGATCCAATCCTTGGTTTGTTTAATTTGTAGACAAAAAAAGTAATTTAACTCTCCCATCATACTCATTTCGAATTCACCCTGCATATATTTAGCAAACGTTTTGCACAAATTTTCATTAGTAGCACCAAAAATGATATCATAAACATAAATTTGAACAATTAGCATATCCTCCTTTTTGGTTTTTATAAAAAAAAGTTGTATCAATTTTTCCTCTCGAAAAATCTTTCTTAAGTAGAAAATTACTCAATTTTTCATACCATGCTCTAGGAGCATGTTTTAAGCCACATAAGGCTTTTGAAAGTTTGAAAACATGATCCAAGTATTTATGATTTTCAAAACTAGGAGGTTGTTCAACATAAACTTTCTTCGAAATGTACCCATTTAAAAAAACACTTTTAATATCCATTTGATATAATTTAAAATCTTTAAAACATGCAAAAGTAAGTAACATTCTAATAACTTCAAGTCTAACAACTACTGCAAAAGTTTCATCAAAATCAATGCCCCTCTTCTTGATTATAACCTTGAGCTACTAATCTAGCTTTATTTTTTGTTACAACTCCAGATTCATCCATCTTATTTCGAAAAACCTATTTTTTACCAATAACGGGATGATCCTTAGGTCGAGGGGTCAAAAATCAAACTTCATTCCTTTCAAATTGATTTAATTCTTCTTGCATTGCAAAAATCCAGTTTTCATCATTTTCAACTTCTAAAAACAATTTTGATTTAATTTGTGAAACAAACGCTAAGTTACCACAAACATTTTTAACAGGGAAATGAGTTTCTATACTTTCTGCCGCATCGCCTATGATAAGGTCTTTGGGGTGGCCATGAGCATACTTCCATTTTTTTGGTAGATTTGAGTCATTTTCTAGAAGAGCATATATTTCTTGAAGTTTCTTCATTGTCATTTCTTCTTTATGTTCGCGTAATGAATTTTATTCATTTTCTTTTATGTAAATGCTCTCCATGCTTGGTTGATTTTCTATAATATCATTACTTACAAGATTCTTGGAAATAATGTTGTTAGATTCATCAAACAACATGCATAGATTATTCAACAAGTAGAATTCTTTTATTGAATACTTTATAAGCTTTACTAGAAATTGAATAACCAAGAAATATAGCTTCATCCAATTTAGCATCAAATTTTCTTAAGTTATCTTTATTGTTATTCAATACAAAACATTTACAACCAAATGCACGCAAGTGACTAATATTAGGTTTTTTACCTTTTCAAATTTCATAAGGGGCTTTCTTAAGAATAGATCTAATCATAGCTCAGTTTACAACATAGCATGTAGTGTTAACGGCTTCCATCTAAAAATATTTAGGCAAATTATTTTCACAAAGTATAGTACGAGCCATTTCTTCAAAAGTTCTATTTTTTCTTCCAACCACACCATTTTGTTGAGGAGTTCTAAGGGCAGAAAAATTATGATCAATTCCAAACTCATCACAAAGCATAATAAAATCATCATTGTCAAATTCTCTATCATGATCACTTCTACTACTACAAATATTAAGAATTTTTTCATTTTGAATTCTTTTACAAAGTCTTGAGAAATTATAAAAAGCTTCATTTTTGTGTGCTAAAAATAATACTCATGTATATGTAGTATAATCATCAACACAAACAATAGCATACGATTTTCGTCCTAAACATAATGTTCTAGATAGTTCGAATAAATCAATATGCAAGAATTGAAGCGGTTTAGTAGTTGAAACGATATTTTTGGATTTAAAAGAAATTCTAGTTTGTTTTCCAAATTGACATGCATCACAAAGTTTGTCTTTTTCAAAAACATTTTTTAGTAAACTAATAACTAACTCATTTTTTGAAAGTTTGAAAATTAAATCAAAATGAGCATGTCCTAATTTTCTATGTCAAATCCAACCATTATCATTTATAGCAGATAAACATTTAATATTAAAATGAGAAGACAAATCATGCAAATCAAACACATATACATTCTCATGTCTATAAGCTACAAATAAAGTTTTGTTTTCTAGGGTGTTCTCAATAGTGCAATGAGTTTCCTTAAAAATAACTCTATAACCTTTATCACATAATTGACTAATGCTACGCAAGTTATGTCTTAAACCTTTAACAAGTAAAACATTTTCAATAATAGAAGAAGGATTTTTACCAATACTTCTTACATCAATGATTTTACCCTTGCTATTGCCGCCAATAGTCACATATCCACCATCCTTTGGTTGGAGTATGGCCAATGTAGCTTTATTTCTGGTTATGTGCCTCGAACATGCACTGTCGAGATACCATCCATCGTTACTGGATTTTGTCTTGAAACGTACCTACAAAAATTTGATTTTTCTGTTAGTATCCATATTTTCTTGGGTCTATAAAAATTAGAATTTGACATTCTTGAAATGTCCTTAGGGATCCACATCTTTTTTATTGTAGCAAAAGGATTTTTTTTAACAGGACATGAAGGCAAAATATGACATTTTGTACCACAAAAATGATATGTGAGATGAGAGAGACTAGAAGATGCACACACAAAACCATTTTTGACAGTTTTTACTTTTGAAAAAGGTTTATATCCAATTCTGACTCTACCAAAAATACGATTTTGATTTTTAAGAATTTTATCTAAAGTCTCTCTACTTGAGTGAATTTTAAAAGAGTATTTTTCAAGTCTTCAATATTTTCTTTCAAAACAATTTGCTCCTTTTTTAAAGACTCATTTTCTTTTTGCAATACAACTAAATTTTTTTTTTCAGAAATTGAAGACTCTTTTCGAGTTAAAATCTCATTTTCCTTTTTCATTTTCATGGCTTCATTTTCTAAAACATTTATCTTGGACGTTAAGGATTCATTTTCTTTTGATAAATTTAAAATCACTTTTTTTTTATAGTTACTTTTCAAACTAAGTTTCTTAAATTCAGCATGTAATTCATCAAACATAAAAGATTCATCATTTATCTCATCTTCGTTTCCAAGTGCCATTAAGCATAGGTTAGCAACCTCATTTTTGCAAACTTCAATTTCTGAATTGCTTTCATCGCTATCTTCTCCCCATGCTTCAATCATGGCTTTCTTCTTGTCCTTCTTGAATTGTTTCTTAAGTTCCGGACATTCTGATTTGTAGTGTCCAGGTTTGTTGCATTCGTAGCAAGTAACTTCAGATTTTTTGTGATTTTCTCTCGTTTGAAAATCCTTGTTATTGAAGTCTTTTATGAAAAAATTTCGCACGCTTGGTTTCTTTTTCACAAACCTTTTGAACTTCCTAGTCATAAATGCCATTTCCTCATCAGCATCTGAATCATCTTCCTCATCCTCTTGATGTTTTGAGGTGGATTTGAAGGCTATTCCTTTCTTCTTGCTGTTGTCCTCCTTTTCCTTTCCTTCTTGCATTATGAGCTCATGAGTTAAGAGAGATCCATTAACTCATCTAGACTTAGTTTTGATAAATCCTTGACTTAGGTAATGGTAATGACTTTTGTCTCCTAACTTTTTGGCAATGATCTAAGCATTTTTCTTACAATTTCAGCATTAGTATATATTTTGCCAAGATAAGTTAAATCATTAACAATATCAGTAAAGCGAGTAAACACTTAAGGAATAGTTTCATCAGGCTTCATTTTAAAAAGTTCATAATTATGGACTAGCAAACTGACTCTAGATTCTTTAACTTGTTCGGTTCCCTTATGAGTCACTATAAGCTTATCCCAATTTTTTTTTTTTTCCGATTTTACATGTGGAGATTCTATTGAACTCATAGGCATCTAAGGCGCAGTACAACATGTTTGTGGCTTTGACATTAATTTGGGTCATTCTAATATCTGACTCATTCCACTCATCTTCAAGTTTTGGTACCTTAAGGCCATCTACGATTTTGGTAGGAATTTTTGGACCATTGCAAATAATTTTCCAACATTCATAATCACTAGATTGAACATATATGGTCATCATAGTTTTCCAATAGCTAAAATTTGTGCCGCTAAACAATGGTGGCCTATTGGATGCTTGTCCCTCAGGTAAGGAATAACTAGGCGTTGCCATGATCTACTTTAAGATGGTTAAGTCAGACAAACTAGAGTCTGGCTCTGATACCAATTGTTATCCCAGTTAGGCAACCTAAGATGTGGGGTGAATTGGGTTATTAAAATGTAACGCCCCGACCCTTTACACGTCATCGATATTGTCCGGAATAAAAACAAAACAATAATTATTAATATAAAAATAAGAGAGATAGGGAGAGAAAATCAAATACTGAGATTTATAGTGGTTTGGCACGCCGGGCCTACGTCCACTCCCCAAGGAACCTCCTTAAGAATTTTTTCACTATCAAAATGAATCAATACACTACCAAGGCTTCACCAAGCTTGTGGATTTTACACATGTCTTATTTTTATCTATTGAGCCTCACTCAACAATAAATGCCTTACCCTTACAAAATTTTCTCACAAAATAATGAATAAAAATAAGAGGTACTTCAACCCATTTTACAATAATTTTCTCACAAAGAGTAGATATGAAAGTGTAAGAACAAAGAATACACTTAGATCTAAAAGTGAAAGAACATACTACAATACACTCAAAATTTTGGAGCACATAGATTTTTTCTCTTCAAGTTCTTGATTTTTCTTCACACAAAACACTTCTATTTATGCCCAAAAATATACCCGTTGGAGAGGCAGACACTCCTCTGACAAATCACGAGGCACCTATTTGTTTTGAACTTTTCATCATGTGGCATCCTTTCCTTTTGTCAAATATTGTGGCTGAAAGTTGAACAAAACTTACTAACATGTGGGTTTTGACTAACATATATTGTATATATATATAAAGAAATGAGGTATAAAAAAAAATATCCCTGCAAAGTCCACATTAATTTATATAAAGATGTAGCTACAACATTTCAAATTCAAACTTCAACATGTGAAATATGCTGCAACTTTGCAACCATTTCTTTTTATATTATATCAAATGTGTATATATATACATATACCCCTTCTAAAAGTTTTGTAATTGTTGAATAGATTATAAATACACTCAAATAAAAATAACTAATCATCCCATGTGAGTATACCAAAAGGAAACAATTCAACAATACTATATTTGTCAAAATAATACAACCAATTAATTAATTTTGTCAAAATATTACAATTAATCAATTTTAAATTTGTCAAAAAGTGAATAGTGACCAACCAATCAATCAATCAATTTTGTCAAAAAGTGAGTAGTGATATTTTCAAGATATTTTCAAAATATTTCCATTTAAATAATGTTTTTAACAAATATATCATATAACCTATATTTTAAACAAATTATGTCAAATAATATAGAATATGTATATTAAAACAATCCAAAATTTTCAAATAATATTTTAGACATTATCAAAATTAAACAACATGATTAACATTTTTAATGTTATTTAAGTGATGAAAGTGTCGTTTAGTAAGTTAAGTGAATAAATTTAGGTTCAAATCTTGTGCCCTTCGTTTAATGACTATTTTTTTATATTTTCCCTTTCGGATGTAAAATTTGACACTTGGCACAAAAAGAGAAGGTCACTTGGTAAAAGGAGGGAAGGAAATTCATGGACACCAAGTAAGATGTTCACTTTTAATAATAGTATAGATATTATATAACTCTCACATGTTTACCACCACCACAACAACCACCACCATCTTGTCAGTGACACCACCACTATCATTACCACCACCATCATTGTTACCGTTACCACCATTACTGCCACCATGCCATCGCCACCACCACCACTACTACCACTACCACCACCACCACTATCATACTACCACTGTCGCTGCCACCACCACCACCACGATCGCTGCCACCACCACCACCATCACCATCACCATTGCCATCACCACCACCACCATTACTATTGCTACTGCTACTACCACCACCACTACCACCATGCCACCGCCACTACTACCACCATCGCCACCGCTGCCGCCGCCACTACCACCACCACCACCACCACCACCACATCACACGCCCTTCATCACTATTGTCATTGCTGCCATAAACGCCACCATCATTTTACTACTACTACTACCATCACTACCACTGCCACCACAACCACCATGCCATAGTTACCACTACTACTACTACCACCACCACCACCACTCCCACTACCACTACCATCACATCACAATATAAAAATTGAAATATACAATTTGAAAATAATAAATTTCAAATTTTATCTTATATATATTAAACAATTTATTTTTAGTTCAACACTTAAATTTTTATCAAATAGTTTTTTAGCTAAAAAAATTTAGCATTTAGTTTTCAATACTTAAGTTTTTGTCTTAAGTTTTCAGTTTTCAACTTTATCAAACACCAACATAATTTAGCATTTAAAACTAAATGTATTAAGTGATAATCAATTAAGCCCGTTTGATAATCATAATTGATATCACTTAAAAATTTAAGTACATCTTAAAATGCAGGTTAAAACTTATGAAGAAATTTAAGTCATATGAAACTTACTTAATTTTGACTGAATTTATAAATATTAAACATAAGTATCAATATACACTATTATAAACTCATCATCACCGCTACCACCACCGTAACCGCCCCTATCATGCCACCATCACTACTATCACTAACACTATCACCATTGCTACCGCTACCATCACCACCACTATAACTACCACTACCATCACTACCACTATAACCACTTTCCATCACCGTTGTCATTATTCTCATAAGCACCATCATCATTTTAGTATCACTACCACCGCTACCATCAACGCTACCACCATCATACAATCACCACCACCACTACCATCAACGCTACCATCATCATACAATCACCACCACCACTACCACCACCATCACAATATAAAAATTGAAATATACAATTTAAAAATAATAAATAATAAATTTAAACTTATACATATCAAATGAATTATTTTTAATTTAGAATTTAAATTTTTATCAAACAATTTTTCAGTTAAAAAATTCAACATTCAATTTTCAATACTTAATTTGTAATTCTCAAATTTCGATTTTCAACTTAATCAAACACCTTTGTTACAATCAATTTTTTTCCGGTGGATGTGGGGGAGCATGACGTCCCTGTTAGATAATGTCTCAATGGGACCACATAATTAAATGTGGTGTTATCATTTATAAGAAGCCTACAATTTAAGTGATTCAATTTAGTTAATAGGCTTAAGGGTATATATGTGTTATGGACCTAATGTGTAGATACTAATTGTATAATTTCTATTTCTATGAGGGGCAGAAATAGAAATTAAAACATATTGGTTAAAGTTGGTTTTCATTATCTTTCAGTTTTAAAACCAATAATAATAATGGTTAATTTATTAGTTTTTATTACCTTTCAGTTATGAAACTAATAATGGTTAATTTATTGGTTTTTATTACCTTTCAGTTATGAAACCAATAATGGTTAATTTATTGGTTTTCATTACCTTTCAGTTATGAAAACCAATTACAACCTTTAAAAGGTTATGGTCCCTATTCCTTCCCAAGAGTGAAAAAAACAAGAATACTGTTTTGTTTTCTAAATCCTCTCAAGGAGAAACATAAGGCACATAAGGGAAAGGATTAGAAGGCAATAACATAGTCAATATCAAAGATTTTATTGACAATCAGACGCTTCCGTTTAACCGTTCATCGATGGATTCAGGTATGTTGTTTTAGTCTTGTTTTCTTGATGATATACATGGTAAATGATCCGAAACATGAAGTTCTGAAATTTATGTTAACAGTCCCTTCCTAAAAATAACTAGAAAAGGGTTTTTCAAATGACACAAAATATGAATAGAGTTTCAATTTTAACCAATTCATAATATATAAACACTACCTCACATGGGATCATCCGTTTGATCATTGCAACTTGAAAATTGCTCTTATATATGGCTATTTAGAACTATGGATTTTGTGTTCTTCCAATGAAAAGAAAAACCACTTTGGCATCAATTTGCTTGATGGAACAATTGACTTTGACAATAAAACTTGTCCCTTATCTTCATTGCTTGATTTTATTAAAATAACATATTACATTCAGGAAATAACACATCAAAACAAAAAATAAAAATAAATAAAAAACGTAAATTATATTTTGCACCAAATCTCATTTTAGTACTTACACATGAAATTATGACAATTAATCTTCTGCACTTTTGATCCAATCTCGCTTTGGTCCTTACACAAAAAATCGTGACAATCACCTCCCTGCATTTTTGGTCAAATTTTACTTTGATTCCTACATAAGTGTCAATATCCCCCTTCTGTTACTTCATTGTTTAAATCTTTAGCAGAATCCAGTCATGTGATAAGAATTTGATTACAAACGAACATAAGAGAAGAAAATTATCCCTATTGCTAACCAATATACACTTTGTCTTACGTGATAACACTACAAAAAAATATACCTTCGGCGACTAAAAATGCAACTAAAAATGCCAACTAAAACTAATTTGGTTGGCAAAGATACACACTTTAGCTACTACAAAATATACACTTTAGCTACTACAAAATATTTGGTCGGCATTTCTTTTATTTTTGGCAATTAACTGACATTTAGTCATTGAAAATATGGTTTTGGGCTACTAAGACGAGGAAAAAAACTTTTGGCGACTAAAATGTTTACTCGTAAACTGTCACGACCCAAACCCGCCCCTATAGGTTTAGCGTCGTAACCGGCCAGTAATCCTTGGATTACCAAAGACCTTTGAACAGATATACAAAAAATAAGGGGCTAGCGAAAGCAAATACATAAATATAATTATCCAATGAGCTGTGCTGACTTATATGAACGGAATATTTAAAACTTGATATACATTTCCAAAAGTCATTCTTACATTATACCCACACACATAATAGCATCTTAACTATAGCCAACAAAACAACAAAGTCTTATGTAGACAAACAACCGAGGTTTAATATGCGACACAGTCAAGAACCTCCACGTGAGGCACATCGGTTGGCTGACAACAGAACACAGATCCAGACAAAGCCTTCAAGTATGATCTCTAGAATGCTCAGCTATAACTCAGTAAATAACATTAAGGTAAAGAGGTTAGTGAACGAATTTTAAACATATCGTATTCATAAACAGATCATAACATAATCATTCTCATATTTGAACATAATAATGATACATCCCATAGAACACATCACATATCATCTTCCGACTAGAATAATCGGTTCCGGATACCGATTAAACACATATCACCACAATGAAGTGGCTAACGAGATCCCGTAATTACATAAATGTCATGGACCCGCATATCTATGGATGCCATAATAGATTTCAAACATAGGACATTCGTTCACATAAACAGATATCATGTCAGAAATCATTACTTAACATATAACATTTGGAACATAATTCATATAAACATATCTTTACAATAACGTTACTCACAGTGGGCTCCCGTAAACGGTCAATCAATCTTCGAACGTTGACCTACAAAAACAAAAGTACACAACACAAACATATCATATCATTACACATTCATATGGCCATCACAGCTTAGCTTTCTTTACATTGATTCTTGTTCTTTCTTATCACATTGCTCAAAATACACACTTGTAATCTCTTAACTTAGTATATTCCTTTCTTAGTGTGTTTCTAATTCATATCCTCATTACTATGGCTAAACTAAGGCTTAGGAATGCCTAAGATGCAATGAGAATGCCAAAATGCATTGGAAAACACTTAGTCAAATTTCTAAAAACAGGGTCCCCATTCGAGCGTAGCTTTCCTCGCTCGAGCGGATATGCAAAATGTGAATGGTCGCTCGAGCGGGGAAGCAAAATCTGGGATTTCCAAATTGCACTTCCAAGCTCAAAACTCGAATGCAACTCTCCAAAACACATCTCTTGGGCCCCAAAACTTAAGATAACATTGTAAACTTGCAAATTATGATGAATTAAGGATTATTTCATAAAATCATGGCCCAAGAGTTTGCCAATAGCTCATAATTCATCTTGAAACTTAAAAAGCAAGATATGCATGTAAAATCTTTCAAGCTCTTTTCTTCAAAACTCATGAAATTAGCAAATTGAGCTCATAAGCTCCATGCATGTAAGAAATTCCTTTTCAAAACATGAAATCAAGGTTCAAAACATGATAATTCAAACATGCATGTACCAATCAATTCACAATAACACCTTGAATGCTCAAGCTCAACTTAACATGGTAAAACTCTATATATTCATGCGTGCATGTGGACTTTTCTTCCAAATTCTTTGAAATTCAACATGGATGATGTGAATCATGTTCAAAATGATGAAATTAAACTAAACTAAGCATGCATGTATCAATTAACTCTAAATTCATCATCTTTAGTTCAATTCTTGTACATAATTACAAATTCCTCTTGAATTGATCTACTTGATGACTTAAACTCATAATTAAGCCTTGAATTCTCACCTAGAGTCTTGAATAAGCCAAATTCTTGGAAATCTTAGAGCTTCTCTTCTTAATCTTCAAGAATCAAGCTTTAATCTTTCAAATTCTTATCTTTCTCTCACTAAAGTGAACTCACTCTCTCTCTAGAAAGTGTCACAAGATTTTTCCACTCAAAGAATGAAGGGTCTTGAGCTCAAAATGAATTTATAACTCATATATATATAGTTGTAATGATATAATACATTAATTAGAACATAAGGCTTGCCAAACGAAACTTAATTAATCAGACTAAATCAATTTTTAATAAAATTTACCTTATGGTTCTAAAAATTTCGAATAACATATTTATGTAACCAATTCTGATTTCGGATGCCGATAAGGCTTGCAATTTTCATATTAAAGCAGAATTCTAGACAGATATTTCTACAAGTACAGATAGAAAGCCAAAGATCATGCAAAATACATAATAAACACATAATTTATTTTATCCAGTTAATTAACATCCTTAATTACAGATTAATACTTTATTACGGATCGGGGTTGTTACATTAAGTAAAACGGCAACTAAAATATTTGGTCCCTAAATGTAAAGCAAAACTGTGACTAAAATATTTGGTCCTTAAATATAACATAAAATGGTAGCTTAAATATTTGGCCCCTAAATGTAGTACTATTTGTGACAAAAACTTGTTGGCGACTAAAAAATTTTAGTCACTGCAAGCTAAAATTATTTTTATTTGCGAACTTTTGGGGAAGTCAATTTTAGTAGCCAAAAGTTGTGAATTAGCAACCAACTCAGTTTTAGTTGCCAAATACTTTGGCCAAGAATTAATCCCCAACTAACTGGCAACAAAAATTTTTAGTCGCCATTGACTTTTGGCGACTAAAAATGAGGCTTTGACGACTAATTTTTTAGTCGCCAAAAGTGCATTTTCCTATAGTGTGGTAGTGGGAATTTACGACATGACTCAATAACATGACTTGAACCATACACGAAATTAGTAGGTTAGGGTTGGCCATTTCCTAACACGAATACGTATATGACACAACCCAATAATATAAATATTAAACAGGTTGGCTTAATGTGAAATCTATTTAATACGAAATTAACATGGATAACCTGTATAATGAAGACTTAGTTACACATTTTAATATTATTTCTACTAAAGAGTACCATGATATTTTTTAGAGAAAATATCATTTTGTCCCCCAAACTATCACGCGTTTTTCAATTTGACCCCCATACTTCAATTTATTTCAATTTAGTACCTGAACTTTCAACACATTAATCAATTTAACCATTGTCGTCACATTCTGTCTACAATTGGACGGAATGTGCTGACGTGGCACTAAAGTTCATTAAGAGTCACTTTACCTCCCAAACTATACCTTAAAAATCAATTTGCCCCTCAAATATAAAATAAATAAATAATTAAATTTAAATATTTAATAAATATTTTTTATCTCAATAATGAAAAATTAAATTTCAAATAATATATACTTTGCAAAAAAATAATAAGAAAATATAGAAGTCCTCATTTAGAATTATCTTGAGACTATGAAGCATAGATACTTCGACAAAGATGTCGTACCCATACCGGTTACTTACTGAATTTTGAAAAAAATTTCCCACTTAATTTTGGAATTACTAATATCGATCAATTCTATTGAAATTAATTTGGGTGATAAACTAGTTACAAATGCACACGCACACATACATAGAGTAGTCAAGAAATTTTCGGCTAAGTAATTTTTTCTAGAATCAACTCGAGATAATTTGAGACCTATGAAGCACAAGTATGGGTATGAGTACTGGTATTGGTAAGATATGAATCATCGACATGGTAAAATCTTTAAAAAGTATGGTACGAGTACGGGTATGGTTTAATACATTTGTAAAAAAAAATATTTATTTTTAATTTGAAATAATACAAAAATTGATTAAATGGTTTAATTTGTTAAATCCAACATACAATTGACATTTAATGCCAAAAGCATAGGTATAAGATAAAATTAAATATTATTATATTAAATAACTAATAAACCCTTAATTTTAAAACCATGCTAAGTGCAAAACTAAAAATGAAAAAGAAGTTTAGTAAAATGAATTTTATCTTTGTAGTAGAAGAAAAATATTATTTTCGATTGAGGTACAACACGGCTTGGATATATATTAGATATGTCTAGGTAGGCCAAAAATTAAGAAAAAAAAAATTTTGAATACATATTTTGTGTACCCGACGTATGCAGAAATATCATACGTCGATAAGTACCCGGTACGAGTACTTCATGTTTGTCGAATTATCCATGCTTCAGTCTCAAAATAATTCAAAATGAGAATTTTTGTATTTTTTATTATTTTTTTGCAAAGTATATATTATTTAAAATTTAAAATTTTATTAGTAAGATAAAAAAAATTATTTATTAAGTATTTTAATTTAATTTTTTTATATTTGGGGAGTAAATTGATTTTTAAGGTATAGTTTGGGGAGTAAAATGAAATTCCAAATGAACTTTGGTATCACGTCAGCACATTTCATCCAATTGTAGACAGAATGTGACATCGGGGGTTAAATTGATCAATTTGTTGAAAGTTTAGGTACTAAATTGAAACAAATTGAAATATGGAGGTCAAATTGAAAAACGTGTGATAGTTTAGGGAGCAAAATGATATTTCCTCTATTTTTTAATCTCTTACATAATTACATCAAATTTATTAAAAAGTATGTAAAATATGATTTTAAGTTTAATATAGGTTTTGTTTTTACTTTTAATTGAACTTAATGTAATTTTTTGTTTATTATTTGAGTTAATCTAGGAAAAAATATAATAATAAAATATAATATTTATAAATTAAGAAAATCAAATTATATTGAAATCAAATCTTTATAAATAATTTCATTTAATAAAGATTAGTTTTATTAAATTTTACTTGTGAAGAAAATTTCAAATTTTTTTCATATATTTGATATTTTTAGTTAATAGTGAAATTTTTTGACATAACACAGACCGAAAATGACACGACACAATAATACAAAATAGTAAACAAGTTGAGTTAGTATTGAGATAATTTTGACACGAATCCGAAATGACACGACATGAATACGACCCAACATGACACGACACCCACCCTTTAGTGGCAGTGGTGGTGGTGGTAATAAGTTTATAATAGTATATATTGATATTTATGTTTAATCTTAATAAATTCAGTTATAATTAAATCAGTTTTATAAGACTTAATTTTTTTTTTTAAGTTTTAGTCTACATTTTAAAAGATATTTTTTAAGTGATATCAATTGTGATTATTAAATAAACTTAATTGATTATCATTTAATATATTCAATTTCAAGTACCGAATCAGGTTATTAAGCACTCTTAAAATAAAATAAAAAAAACCCTTAGTTTCTGGTTTGTTTTCGTTCATTTATATGTTTTTAGTCTGTCATAAATGAGAAAAAAAGGTTCTCAAAATTTCAAAATATTATCTATGTGAATTAAGTAATAGTATACATCAAGAGGATTAATGATGTATAACTAGAATTAGCTCAATCATGATTTTAATTTTTGTAGAATAAAACCGGTTCAATTCATCTAAAACAAAACTAACGGAAAATATTTAGGTGTGTAAGATGCATATCATACGTATTTATGTAAATTTTTATAAATATATATATATACTTTATAATTTTCACAAATATAAGTAAGTTATGATTTTGTTGGCTTTTTTGGCTTTTGAAGGTTATTATTGTAATTGCGAGCGTGCCAGCAATGATCAATCAGTCCTTACAGAAAATTAATTGCCAACCAATTACCAGACGATTGTGTTTTAGTTCTTTCAGCCTCAATGAAGAGGACTTTTACTGGTGGCTTAATTTAGGAGAATTAAGCAAAATAACAATTAAATGAAGAACAGTTGAAGTATTTCATTAAAAATGAAAAACTTACAATGATCCAAACTTAGCCTCGTAGAGGTTTACAGCAACAATCTACTTGAAACTACTCCTATGAACGAAGTGCAATGCATGAATTTAAAGTACAGGAAATGTAAGACTGGAAATATAAAACTGGAAAGGAAAATAAGTATAACAAGACTGGTTTTTGGATCTGAGTCTGGGGGCTTTTTCTGGGGCCTTCTCTGCTATTTATACTTCTCGAGGATGACCATCGAACTGCGTTTCCAACCGTCGAACTGCTCCTCCATGACCGCTGATCATGTTGCCTTGTAATTAGCCCACTATGCCATCACTTGCAGTTAGACTTCCCTCATAAATTTGAATTTAAATGTGAGTAACCGTTAAAGTCACATCACCTTGTATCTCTTTGTTGATTCACTGCTACTCAGATCTCGTAATAACTAATACTAACTGCCACGTGTACGATCAGGATCGAAGACTTGAATAGTCTTCCTGTATTACCCTTATTCTGTCACGCGTCAAATTGCAATTGGCTTGTACAAAATATGTAGCCAACATTACCCCCCGCACTAATATACCCAATACTTGATGATATTAGTGGATCAAGGTCTTTTACCCACGTCTTAGAACTTACATGAGCTTTGCATTCTTCTAGAAATGCAACTGTCATTCATCATCTGCATTAACTCCCCTTCAATCTTTTGAACACCCCCACCACCTTAGTATTCGAACAGACTGATACATTTTTATGGCCGAACCAATTTCCTCCTCCATTGATCGAGCACACGAAGAGTCATCTGATGATGCTGTCCCTCCTCGAAAGAACCTCCATGCATTAATTAGCCACCTTTACCCACCTTTCTATATTCAGGTCATGGATGCCTTTGCCAATTATCAACCCTTAGACAACGAACACATTGCCCTTAATCTTTTGATTTAGAAACTTACAAATATGGACATGGGAAATTTTTCTTCTGATTCACCCTTGGACTACGAACAAACTGCTCTCAATCCTTTGATTCAGAAAGTTGCATATATGGACATAGGAAGTTCTTCTTCACAACCCTCTGCATGGGAAGGCTGCAGCTTCTTCTTCTTCTGGGACTTCTAACTGGATGCACTGGTCAAAACTTGAGGCCTGTGATTTAAGGGAGCAGATCAACCATCACTTTGTTGAGTTTACTGACCCTTTAGAGTTCCCTTCCTATGCGCGAAGCTCGGTGGTCTATCCTTACGTACCTATCGATCATCGACGCAGTTTGGAGGAAAATCTGCTTGTAGCATGGTATACATCCTCCATGCCTACAAGGATAGTGCATGCTACCCGACGCCTCGAAGAGACACAAGGGTACAATCCATCATTCTTAGCCCAGAAGGTGAAGATTTGTTCTTCTGACTGGCTCAATTATATTAATGCCCTTGTTCCTTCTGCCCTTGCCCATCTCCTGAAATAGAAGACCTTCTCTTCCGCCAAGTCCTTGCTGGATAGAGAAACTGAGGCTTGCCCTCTCCTTGGATAAGGTCTTTCCACCTTACAAACCTCCACCTTCCCCTATTCCAGTTGAGCGGAAGCAAGCTCAACTTCTGCTCGCGGCTTTTTCTCACTTGCCATTCAATGTTCTTGAAGATGAAGTCCCTTCCAAGAACCTTCGATGGGCTTGTGATATTCTGACTTGGGGTCATGTCCTCAATCCCCTCGCCCAAGCAGAGCTTCACATGTTTTTGGACCAACTTCCATTGCTTCTCCATTGGCATTGGACCTCTATGGCCACCACACAATCTTTAGACTAACTCTCGTCCCTTCGAGTTTATGCCCAGTACGAAGCAGAGAACTTCATTGAGGAATTCGATGATTTCAAGAATAAAAATTCTGCTACTCGGATGACTTGGATATAGACGAATTGGAACAAGGATTGAGAGAAACAGCATTCGAAATAAAGGCTGAAGAGCTCTTTTACAAAGTGAGAGCACATCAACTCATGCAGCCAATATTAGAAGAAATAGAGGATAGAATAAAGAAAGAACAGAAATTCATTGATCATAGTTGGACCAAATTTCATAATCTTGTTATTTATTCTATTCCTTATTTTTATGAACTTGAATTTGTACCCAAAGAGGGCCATTCAATGTAATTGCTTTTGCTTTAATACAACCAAGACTTTTCTCTTTATTTGGCATTGTTTGATCTTGTCTCCATTTGTCTTTAAAAGCAAATTCAGGGCTCCGAACTGAACAGCCTTATCCTTTGAATCTGGACTCAATTGTTTAAAATGAAACACTAAAAACCAACATGAACTTTTCCAATTTATGGAATAATATTTGACAATTTTTGCTGATTTTTATTTAGAATCAGTGCTTCGAATTCGACAGTCCTACCCCTTAAAGTTTATTTCGATCATAACCAACATATGGTCATAGTCAGTATGATCAATCAGTTTTAAATTGACCATTTTTCCCTAGAATAACAGTCCATACTTTCAAAAATATGAAAGCTCCTTTTTAGGGCTGCACTGTTTTAGTCTAGAAAGAGAATCTTTCTTAAATACAAACCAATTATTGGTTTTGATATTTCGAACAGCAATCCCCATCCTTAAGGGATCTCAATTCTTGCTTCGAAGGACATTACTTTCCTTGAGAAACCTAAAACAGGTCTTTAATCCCTTTGAAGTAAATGAATACTTGAGTGTTCTTACATCCATAAGTATGAAATGTACTTCGAAGCTGGCTTCTTAGTTTCGAAACTGTTTATTATTTGACTTTTGGTGCCAAAATCTGGTTTCGAAGCCAAATACTATACTTCGAAGCTGGCTTTAACATCTAGGATGTGTTTTTCCCTCCAAAAGTATCAATATTGAAGGAAGCTCTTCGTATTTGTACTTTTAGTACTTAACGAATTATGCGATATATCTTCCGGACACAAAGGTTTTTTTTTTTTTTTAAAACCCTTTTTATTTCGTGTTTTGGAATCACTTGCTCACTCAAAACACAAACCCTTTTCCTCTGTTAACCCCCTCTTCCTTGCCTCTTCCTTGCCTCTTCCTTGCTGCTTGCTACCAATGGACTCTTCTTCTTTGAAAGTGCTTGCTGCTGATCGTATAAGCCCAACCATGGCTTTGAAAAGATGTATTGATGAAAAGATCGCCAAGTTAACATCTGATGAGTCAAGTGCCATAGACGCCCGCCTCTTCGTTCCTCATCAGAGCAACAAACAAGAATACGTCTTGGGTCCCATCTTTCGAGAGGCTCCTACTCAACTTCCAGCTTTATACCGTCGTCTGGAGGACCATTTTCCTCTCTATGAAGGAGGGCTCAACTAGAGAAATTGGAGGGTGACCCGACCTCATCGCTGTTGGCCAACATTGAGAGCTGAATGGGAAGAATGGTATGACAGAGTTGTACCTGCGCGAGAAGACGACCTGCAAGAGCTTTGTATTCTCGATGCGCTCCGTCTTTCCAGGTTTATCATTCCTGAAGACCCTTTCTTGATTCCCGTTGCTCTTTGTTTTTGGAACATGACTTTCAATTTTTTTCCAATTTCGGTGTGGTATAATAGCTCTCACCGTTCTTGATATTTGCCATCTTTTAGGGCTTTCACCCCTTGGCTCTCCTTTCACTCCCGGCTATCCAGACCTTCCTGTTAAGTTCTCCCTTCTACCCTTAAACTCCTCTTACAGTGATTTTGTAAAGGCCGAAAATAAAAGGGTAGGTCCCGTGAGAGATAGAGAACCTTTTTCCTTCATTTTGTACTGGTTGTGCAAATTTCTCTTTTGTACATCATCTCAGAGGACTATGCCTGACTTCGCCTCACTTGCGAAGGCACTTGTTTTGAAAAAACGCATAGCCCTGGCTCTTTATCTCTTAGGCCATGTTTATAGAGCATGTTCCCAATTTTGTGAGAAACCTCTTGATATAAACCAAGGGGGTCCCCTTTGGGTGCTCCAACTCTGACTCTTTGCTTACTTCACTAATTTGCATCCCAAATGCTTAAGATTCCTTATTCAAGACCCTAGCACTTATGGGGAAAAATATGCCAGAGTTGTTCTTTATCATGCTTCCTTTGCCTACTACTTCACCTTTTTCCACCAACTTTCTATTTCTCCACCTGCTACCTTCTTCTGCCCTATTGATGCCAACAAAGGACTTGCTTGGATACGAACATTCTTAGCTGATAAAGAGTGTTCTACCCCACCTCACAAAGGCATGTGGGCTTCTATTTTGCTGCCAAGGGAGCTGTTCATTAGCACTTTAAACCCTTAAGCTTATAAGTGTGTAGCTGAGGTGTACTGTCCTTCTCAATTTGCCAGGCAATTTGGGTTAACTCAAGGGATTCCCATTCCACTCGGCAGTCTCTTGAATGTCCATCTTACAGTCAGAGACCTGAGAATACCCAAATCAAAATTGAAAGAAGCAACGTTCAAACTGTTGAAAGAAATGAGCGTGTTCAAATTTGTCCCATTCCTTCCTTCTGACCTGGCTCTGAAAAGATTTCAAAACTGGTGGACAACCAATATGGAAGTGCACCTCTCCGTACACCCTCATGACTTACTGATAGGGTTAGGAGTGACTTCGAAGGCCAAATCAACAACAGTTGAGAACATCCCCTCTCTTTCCACAGCTGCCAAAACTGCTCTTGTAGCTTTATCCTCTCCTGCTAGAGTTACCAGAGCTACTTCAAAGAGGGGTAAGTATTTTCAGGTTTTCCCTTAGACTCTTTTGTTTGTTTCTTTTACATTCATACCTCTTGGTGCAGGGTCTCCACAAGAGAAATCTCCTAAGAGGGCTGAAATCCTAGCTACTTTCAAGGACAAACAAAAGCAGAAAAAGAAAAGGAAGCTGATACTCACTCCTGAGGAATCCGAATCCCAGATTGAAGAAGAAGAGATTGAGAAAGAACAGGAAGTACCATTACAGAGGAGAAAGAGGAAACAAATGACTATCTCTCTTTCTATTGAAGATCCCACTCATGAGACAACTGCCAGAGTAGTGGAAGAGGAACTTACTCCTGAGGAATCTGAATCCCAGATCGAAGAGAAAGAAATTGAGAAGGAACGGGCAATACTAGTACAAAGAAAAAAGAGAAAGAATGTGACTATCTCTCCTTCTGATCTGGTCAAAGACCCTATTCATGAAGCAGCTGTTAAGGCAGTAGAACAAGAGTATTCTAAGGCCATAATTGTCTTTGAGAGAGCTGAGAAGAGACGGCAGCAGCAATTCTTAAGAGATGAAGCAACTGCTGCTGATGCAATCCAAAAGGAAACTGCAAGAAGGCAACATATTGCTGAGCACTATTCCCTTCGAAGCTCTCCTATTGCTGCTATCACTTCTGAAACAAGTAATTTCTTTCATGCTTCTACTGTTTCTCCCTTATCAAATTTTGGTATTGAAACTTGAAATTACTTTACATCTCTTCTTTTGCAGCAACAACTACTGAGCCTACTCTTCCAATAAGAACTCCCTCAGTTTCGGTTGAAGTTGATCAAATGCAAAATGTGAGGACTATTTAGATAATACTCCCACTTCCTAGGCCTACATTCAATTTACCCTCCTTGACGCCAAGCATTCCTACATCTCTTTCCTTTGGATTAAATCTGTATCTTCCTTACTTACCTTTGGATCTACCTCAATTCAATTCTCTTTTGAGCCTTGCTCTTCCCCTTTCTCCTAAGGAAATTTCAACTGTTGCTCCATCTCTGATGGTAGCTGATTCCCCTACAGAGGGTGTTGGCAGCTCCCCAACCCATGGTTTATTACCTTTACCTACTTCCAGCCCTTCTTCCATTGACCTATTGGTGGCTAGGACCATAGAGACTGCTGAAGATGCTCCACCCATTTCTCATATCCCTATGCAGTCCTTTGTGCCTTCCACTACTACTCTTTCTGCACCCCTCATGTCCACGGATGAGGTAGATATCTTCGAAGTAAGACTAGCCAATCTCTTCGACATGCCCTCTACCTCTCCAATAGCTAATGATAAGGTTGAGTCGTTAGTTCTGGCTGATTCCTTGTTAGAAATTCTTAAGAGCTCCTCTTCCTCCAGTAGTAAGCCTTCTGCACCTCTAATGGACTTAGACAGCTGTCTGGAGTTATTGACATCGTTTACAAGGATTCCTTTCGATGCTTTACAAAGGACTATAATAAGAAATGGCTTCCTTTAGTGCTACAAAGTTGTTGAGCAATCCAGTATAACTGTCTCAAGTCATCTATCTCAGGCAGTAGCTACTATTGACTTTTACATCAACATTTGTCATGTTGTCAAGGCTGCAGAGGAGAAATTAGTGAGAGATCAGAGCTTTGTCTCCACAGTACATGCTGAAGTCTCCGGGCTAAATGAACAACATTCCTCTGTCTTCCATTTTTGAACTCAACTACTGGAGAGGAAAGCTCAACTTGAAGAGGAGCTATCTACAGTGAACCAAGCCTTAATCCGAACTGACACCAAACTGCAGATCACCAATCAAGGACTGGCTAACCGAAAGCAGGAAATGACCACAGCCATTCAGTTGTTTTCATCTTTTAATAATAGAGCATCCATTGTAAAAGAACAACTGAGACATTGTAATGATTTTTGGGCCAATTTGTGGCAGAATGTATTCAACTCTTTATGAAAAACAAGTTCTTATTTATCATCTGAGTATTTTTGTGTTCTTGTACTTGGCATTTATTTTACTCCTTGTGTTTCCCATATAGTTGGAAAATAAGGCTTCAAATATCTGCCATTAATATTTTTGGGATGTACATATCCATTCAAATTTCTCAAGTGGTATGCTCCAAAAGGAAGGACTCTATGGACTTGGTATGGTCCTTCCCAGTTAGGTGACCATTTGCCAAACTTATGGCTTTAAATCCCTATTGGGAGTATGGTTTTCCACACCAAATCACCTTCATCAAAGCCAATGTGTTTGACTTTTTTATTATAGTTTTTGGTTGCTTTCTTCTTTTGGGAAAGAATGCTATTTAATGCCAGAATTCTAGCTTCATCTATGCTTTCTAATTCCAAGCACATACTCTGATGGTATTACTCAGAATTTAACTGGTCTTGGCATTTTACCCTCAAGGACTTAACATTAATTTCCACAGGTAACACTGCATCATGCCCATATACCAAGGCATAAGGAGTGACTCATGTGCTTGATCTTGGGGAAGTTCTATAAGCCCACAATACATCCAACAACAAGTTATGCCAATCCCTAGGATTGTCCTCCACAACTTTTTGTATTCCCTTTTTCAAGGACTTATTGGATGATTCAGCTTGACCATTGGCTTGTGCATAATAGGGGGTGGAATTAACAAGGCTAATTCCAAAGTCTACCACAAAAGACTTTACCATTTTCCCATCAAACACAGTCCCATTATCAACAGTTATAGTCTGTGGGATACCAAATCTATGGATTAAATCCTTAATGAATCCAATAACCTCAGTTTGGTCTACAGTCTTGTATGGCTTAGCTTCGACCCATTTAGTGAAGTAATCAGTGGCCACTAAGATGAAACAATAATGCCTCGAAGAAGGTGGGTGCATTTTTCCCATCATATCCATGGTCCATCCTCTAAATGGCCAAGGCTTTACTACTGCATGCAGGTCAGTTATGGGCACATGCCTGATCGTGCCATGCTTTTGACATACCTGGCAACCCCTTGCATATTCTATGCAGTCTTTAAGGATAGTTGGCCAATAGTAGGAATGCCTTCGAAGCAACCACCTCATCTTCACACCAGGCTGATGAGCACCACAGATGCCTTCATGAACCTCAGCCATAGCTGTCAATGCTTCTTTTGGGCCTAAACATTCCAACAATACACCATCTCCCCCTCTTTTGTAGAGAGCATTACCGTATATGACGTATTGCATAGATTGCAATTTAATTTTTCTGTTGGCCTTTGAAGATGGGCCAGCCAAGTACTGCATTATTGGATGCCTCCAATCTTGTTCCTGTAAGTCATTATGATTGACTTCCAGGACCACATTCCTTTTATTTAAAGGTGGCATTGATTTCTGGTATGTTGTTTGGCTTATGTCCCTTTGAGTATTATCTCTTCTCTTGAAATTCGAAGCTTTCTAAGCCATATCATTAGCTCTATTATTCAAGAATCTTGGGACATGAGTTACATTTGCTATTTGAAATTGAGAAAGCAGATATAATGCAACAATATAGTATGGTAACATGCTTATACTTTGACATTTGAAAATCCCTTATACTTGGTTAACCACCAATTGAGAATCTCCAAATATGTCAACTGCATGAACTTGTAGTCCAATAAGAATTTCCAATCCCACTATTAAGGCTTCATATTCAGCTTGATTATTAGAACAAATAATTTCATCCACTCTGAAACCATGTGTGGTTTCTATTCCTTGTGGTGATTTAATCACTATATCAATTCTGGTTAGGCCATTGGCTTTCGATCCATCGAACCACATTTGCCATGGCTCAACACTAGCCATACCAAGTTCCATTATCTCTTGGCTTTCTGTTTGAGATGGATGGTCTGCCAAAAAATTGGCTAAAACTTGTCCTTTTATTACTTTTTGGGGAACATATTCTAAATGAAATTCTGATAAAGCTAATATCTATTTGCCAATTCTTCCCCTCAACATAGGTCTAGATAACATATACTTAACCAAATCTGTGGTTGCAATTACCAAGACAGTTGTAGGCAAAAGATAGTATCTTAATTTCATTGCAGCAAAATACAATGCAAGGCACAGCTTTTCTACAGCTGAGTATTTATATTCACAAGAATTTAAAAACCTACTAACATAATAAACAGCTTGCTCCTTGCCTTCTTCATTGTCTTGGGCTAAGAAAGCTCCCAATGAATCTTTTGCTGCAGTTATGTACAACTTCAAGGGCTTATCACCCTTTGGTGGCATCAGCACTGGAGGGTTGGCCAAGTAGGCTTTAATACCTTTGAAAAAAATTTGATGCTCTGCTGTCCACACAAATTCCTCTTCATCTTTTAGCCTTAATAAGGAAGAAAATACTTTAGTTTTCCCTGCAGTGTAAGAAATGAATCTTCGAAGAAAATTAACCTGTCCAAGGAACTTTTGTAATTCTTTCTTACTTGATGGAGGTCTGGCTTCAATGATGGCCTTGGCTTTATGCTGGTCAATCTGTATTCCTCTCTTGTGTACTACATAGCCCAAGAAATTTCCAGATGATACGCCAAAAGCACACTTAAGAGGATTGGGTTTCAACTTGAACTTTCTCATTCTTTCAAAGGCTGCTTCTAAGTGAAACAGATGCTCCTCCATGGATTGGGATTTAACTACAATGTCATCAATATAACACTCTAAATACCCTCCAATAAGGTCATGAAAGATAGTGTTAGCCCTCTGATATGTAGCCCTCTCCGCATTCTTCAGGGCCAAAATGGCATTTTAAACCCATTCTAAGGTGCCCATATTCCCCAGGACATGCCTCTGTGTTTGATGTTGTCATTGTGAACATCCTCCTCTGCAATGCACGATTTGGTTATAGACCAGAGTGCCATCCATCATTGGTAAAATTTGATGCCCAACTGTCTACCAGCAAATCTACTATAGGCATAGGATACTCATCTTTTGGAGTTGCTAGATTTAAGTTTCTAAAATCAATGCATACCCTCATTTTACCATTCTTCTTAACTACAGGCACAATATTAGATAGCCATTCAACATACCTAGCTGTTCTAATAAAGCCTGCCTTAAGTAGTCTAAGAATTTCCTCCTTAACTTTCTGAATCACTTCTGGACTTATTCTTCTTGGTTTTTGCTTGTATGGCTTAAAATTAGGCTTCATAGGGAGCCTATGTTCCACTAATGACCTATCCAATCCTGATAGTTCATTATAAGACCATGCAAAACAATCTTTATATCTCTTCAGAATAGCCAGCAATTGGTTCCTATCAAGAGCATTCAACCAAGCACTTATATAAATGGGCTGTTGTACAGAACCTTCCCCTAAATTTATTTCTTCCAAGGGGTCTTGTATTTGAGAACTTACTGAAGCTCCTTCCTTGATTCCTTCTGGCTTCGAAGCAATCCCCTTGCTGTGTTATGTTCCCAGGTTCTTTGATTCAACATCTTTACCCTCCTCCTCATAGACAAAGTCTATCCACAAGGCTTCTTCTTCCTGTATCTCCTGGACTTTTCTTTCAATGTCCAATGCACAGTATTTATCAAGGGCCAAAACTCTAGCCTGTTGCTACTCCTACTTGCAGCCAATTATCATGGCCTCTTTCTCTTGCACTTTCTGGACTATTGATTTTACATCCAATATTGAGAACTTAATTAGAGCCAAAGACTTGGCTCCTTGTGCTTCACCTCTTTGCCTACAACCAGGCATCATTGTCATCTTTAATGACAACCTTGCCATCAGCACTCTCCTGGACTAAGTGCTTCAGGTGTGTCACTTCCTCATCAGCCGTCACTTCGGCTGAGCCATCAGGTTTCCTCAGTATACTGAGTGGTGTCACTCCCTCAATATACAACTTGGCCTCTGCAAAGTCTGCGTAGGCTATGAAAGGTTGAGGATCTGCACCAATTTCCTCTGTCTCTCCATTACCTAAGGCTATCATTATTTTCTGATGCAAAGAGGAAGGCACACATTTGTTGGTGTGGATCCAATCTCTGCCAAGTAAAGCATTGTACTTAGCATTGTTGTCGATCACGAAGAATGTCGTCATGCAGTCCCTGGTTCCCACACTCAAGTTGATGGGCAGAATTCCCTGAGCTATCTGTCTATCTCCAACGAAACCAGCAATGGTTGTGCTGGTTGGGATTAACCTAGGATTCCTTTTCCCTAGTTTCTTCAAAGAAGATTTCGGTAGTAAGTTCACCGCTGCCCCATTATCCACCAAGACTCGGTTCAATTGTATCCCATCAAAAAAGGCCTTGATATACAAAGGCTTGACATGCTGTGTCATAGAATCCGAGGGATACTCAAAAGGATATGAGAGGTTAATGCTCACCTCTTCTTCACTCTCATATTCAGTTTCCATTGGGGTAGCCATTCCGGATTCATCCTACACCATACTCACTTGTGAGTCTTCACTAGAGACTGGAATTGGATCAATTTCTTACCCCTCTTGGTTCTCATCTCCAGCTTGGAATTCATGCAGTAGTATGTGTACCATATTCACTGACACTGAGCCAAATTGGATGGCTGGCTGTGTCTGTTTTTCCTTTTGGCCACCTTGTTCAGTTACTCCAAAAGAATCCTCCATGCTGCTTTTTGGCACTTCATCCTTCGAATGGTCTGTCATGGCTGGCTTTTCAACCAGAAATGTTTGTTAAGCCATGAAAGCTTCAAACATTTCTTCTTCAACCATTTCTTTCTTTTGGCCTAAGCCAACTTCTTTCTCTGCCTCGATGTCACTCTCCATCAACGCCTTCTCCAATCCTGCTAAACTGGACTTCTCTCTGGCTTTTAGTTCAGAGTGAACTTTGGCCAACTGTTCTCTGCTGTAACCCATTTCGCCTTGTAGAGTTGGTTTTGGAGTATGGTCTGACTCTGGATTCTTCTTTTCTTCTATCTGTACCAATGAAGAACTCTCTCCACTCTCTTTCAGGTCTTGCTGGTACTGAGTGTACCTACACTAAATTTTTCTCCTTTGTGATCTAGAAATTACGGGAACCATATCTGGTTCCTTTGTTTTTGGGTGCTTAAGCAATACCTAATTGTTTGGAGCTACCAGAGGAGGCTTGACCATCCTGCCTTAGTTTCCAATTACATCTCTTTGGGTAAATACCTTCCTAGGTTTGCTCTTCATCATAAACCAATCTGGGACCCCAGGTACCTACGAACTTACTGACCCAGCTGTTGCACTGCTTCTTTCTTCTTTCGAAATCACTTTCGAAGCTGGCCGTGAAGGCCACTGCTTGGCCCTGACTTCATGCTTTGGGCCTAACTCAGGCCTTCGATGAAGGTGTCCACTTTCTTCTATCCAGCGTGAGGCTGGTCTAGGGGGCCAATCTTTGGCTTTGATCCCATAAAATGAACTCTTCTCCAACCTCCTTTCAGAATGACTGTTCTCCACTCTATAATAGTTAGGTGGCCTGGACTCATATAAAGGCCTCTTGCCTTTAGAATGCATTCTATCAGCTATTGACTCAACCATCAATGGCTACTGCCTAACACTAGTTGGGTATGGCCTTTTATTGTGAGCACTGGTTGGTTTAGGACGTCTCTGCACATCCCTGTAGTACTGTTTCCTATCAATCGAGAGCCCTTTCAACCATTCGTAACTCAGCCTGCACCTGGGACACATCCTTTGCATTACCGCTGCCTCTAAAGAATCGTCATGCAGTGCTTCTTCATCAGAGTCTTCCCTCTGGTGTGGGAAACCTCATCCAATAGTTGGTAGATTTCTAGTGTCCTTCTTGATAGTTGTCTGGTTGGCAACATACATCTGCACATTGACTTCTCCCAATTCTTTCAAGGACAAGCTTCGAAAGTCTGGCATTACGACATTGGCTGCCACCCCTCCAATTTCTAGAAACGGATTACTGTCGATCCCCATGGCCTTTTCAGCTTTGGCTGGGAATTTCAACTTCCTTTCTGAATTTGTTCATGGATCCTGTCTCAAAAAACAATACAGCTCCTAGTCGAGTGAGACCAAGAATTATGCCATTTACAATATACTTTTCCTTTAAGTTCATCAAGAGATGGAATTTTAACTCCTTTTGGTAACTTAAGGAAATTGGCCGTAAGCAAATGATCAAAAATGTCATCTGCCTTAGTTAAATCGAAAGAGTATTTCCTGTGAAGGTCTTTCTTTTTAAATTGTTGGTCAATTGTTGTATCCTTATGAATTAAAACTTCACAGATCACAGGTTCTTTCCCCACAATCTCTGCTGCATCGATCTCATAATTAGGATCTCTATAATATGTCTTGCACGATGCATTATTTCGATCTTGTTCTTCCTCTAGTAGTGCTTCGCATCTAGACACCTTATAAGTGAGTTCCACTAAATCTCTGAACTCAGTTGAGTCAAACTTCTTTCGAAGCCTAAACTCTAAGCCATTGTGAGCCAATCTCACGAATTCTGGCTCTGGCAGGATGATTCTACATTTATTTCGAGCCCTTTTAAAGCTGGCAATAAACTGAGTAGCCTTCTCTTCAGGCCTTTAACTCAATCTTGCCAAGTCTGCCATGGAAACCTCTAGCTCCAATTGGAAGAACTGGGCATGAAATGTCTCTTCTATTTGTTGCCAAGTTTGGATAGAGCCAGGTGTAAGGCTAATATACCATACAAATGCTCCCCCAGTTAGGGAATTTGGGAATAACCTTAACTTCATATAGTCATTACTAGTAAATTCACCGCATTGAGCAGCAAACCTAGCAATATGCTTCACTGTTGATTGGTTTCCATTTCCACAAAAAATGGCAAAATCTGGTATCCTGAAACCTCTTGGGTATTCATGTACCTTGTCCACCAATTCCGGGTACGGTTTCCTGTACACTGGAGTCTGGACCCCCCGAGCCATTGGTCCACACATCTCTCTAACAATGTCAGCAATTTGGTCCCTAGGGACCATATTTTGTGCCTGCTGAACCACTACTGGAGGGGCAAACATAGGATTTGGTGGGCAAACTTGTGCTTGTGGTCCTCTTGGTCCATAAGGTAGTATATTTGGGACTGGTTGTCCCTATGGTGCAAGTTGCTGTTGGGGGTGTGGGTAACCCCTTTGAGCCTGTCCCGTGAAAGGACCTGTGAAAGGTGTTGGAACTGGTGTTGTGTCTCTTCCATTTGTAGGAAAAACTTCCAACCCCCCGGGTATAAATTCGAATAAGGGATTAGTGAATCCCCTTGTGCCAGGCATGGCTTCGAACATGGGATTTGGAACCATTCTTATGCCATTTTCTTGTACTGGACCAGATCCACCAAATTGCATGGCTTCACTGTTAAGTGCTGAGGCATTTTGACCTGCTATAGGCATCGGAATAGGTTCGTACCAAGACTGAGGTGATGGTCTTTCATAGTTCTGATTACTAGTTTGACCATTAGAATGTCCATTAACTTGCATAGGCTATTTATCTCTAGTCAATCTTTGCTGAGGGATATTTAAAACTTCCTCCATGTGTCTTGCGTTTGTTGGTTGGTGGTTATTCATTCGATCCAAAAAGGATGTTGCCCACATTTCCATCGTATTCATTAACTGTTGTCCCATGGCATCTATTAGGCCACTCCATGGATTTATTGGCTGAGTAGATGGAACAGTGGATGGTCCAATTCCTTGGTCTCGTCCAATATTACGAACCTGTGGTACTTGTTCTAAAGTGTTGGTCTGTTCGACCATAGGTTCTGATATAATGGGAGTTTCCACAAGATGTGTTATCACATTATCCTCTGGATTAGGTATTTCTACCTCTCCTTCTACGCCTTCTTCCAAGCGTTCATTTTCTCCTTGTCTCCTACATCTAGCCATTTCAATTGGTCCCACTAGACGTGCTAAAAATATATGTTGGCTTTTTTGGCTTTTGAAGGTTATTATTGTAATTGCGAGCGTGCCAGCAATGATCAATCAGTCCTTACAGAAAATTAATTGCCAACTAATTATCAGACGATTGTGTTTTAGTTCTTTCAGCCTCAATGAAGAGGACTTTTACTGGTGGCTTGATTTAGAAGAATTAAGAAAAATGACAATTAAATGAAGAACAGTTGAAGTATTTCATTAAAGATGAAAAACTTACAATGATCCAAACTTAGCCTCATAGAGGTTTACAGCAACAATCTACTTGAAACTACTCCTATGAATGACGTGCAGTGCAGGAATTTAAAGTACAGGAAATGTAAGACTGGAAATATAAAACTGGAAAGGAAAATAAGTATAATAAGACTGGTTTTTTGATCTGAGTCTGGGGGCTTTTTCTGGGGCCTTCTCTGCTATTTATACTTCTCGAGGATGACCATCGAACTGCGTTTCCAACCGTCGAACTGCTCCTCCATGACCGCTGATCATATTGCCTTGTAATTAGCCCACTATGCCATCACTTGCAGTTAGACTTCCCTCCTAAATTTGAATTTAAATGTGAGTAACCGTTGAATCCACATCACCTTGTATCTCTTTGTTGATTCACTGCTACTCAGATCTCGTAATAACCAATACTAACTGCCACGTGTACAATCAGGATCGAAGACTTGAATAGTCTTCATGTATTACCCTTATTCTACCACGCGTCAATTTGTAATTGGCTTGTACAAAATATGTAGCCAACAGATTTCTCAAATTTTTATGAACTAAGTTACATATATTTATAAAACATTATATACTTTTATAAGATAATTTATATATATTTATAACAATTTATACAAATGTATATTGGACTTTTTGGGAAGGGTGAGAAAATTAAAAACTAACTTTTATTCTATTTTAGATAATATCATTTTTTTTACATTTTATATATTTAAAATAAAAAATAAAAAGTCATAAAGCGAATTTTTGAAACTTTTCAAAACAACCCTTTGTATGCACTTGCACAGAAAGAATTTCTCTACCGAAATCATTCTGATCTATGAACCCACTAGAAATGTCTGCCATACACAGCAAGCTTTCGAGAGCCGCCGCCAGCACCACCATTGCCTCCGTCGTCTTCGAACTTTAGCCAGACCCATTTCGATTATTTCTAAAATGGGACAGAGCTCTGGAGGATCAAGTGCTTTCCTGTGTATTTGGTTGAAATATTTGAGAAGAGATTTGAAAAAAAAAAAATTAGTTGGAAGATTTGAGAAGAAATTTAAAAAATAAAAGGAAAAATTATGCCTATATTTTATTTAATTTTACACACCTTTCCTTTCCAAATCCTCCTCAAATCCCTTAACCAAACCAAACCCAGCATTATCTATGAACCCACTAGAAATGTCTGCCGTACACAGCAAGCTTTCGAGAGCCGCCGCCGCCACCACCATTGCCTCCGTCGTCTTCGAACTTTAGCCAGACCCATTTCGATTATTTCTAAAATGGGACAGAGCTCTGGAGGATCGAGTGCTTTCCTGTGTATTTGGTTGAAATATTTGAGAAGAGATTTGAAAAAAAAAAAAATTAATTAGAAGATTTGAGAAGAAATTTAAAAAATAAAAAGAAAAATTATGTCTATATTTTATTTAATTTTACACACTTTTCCTTTTCAAATCCTCCTCAAATCCCTTAACCAAACCAAACCCAGCATTACGGTTTCGACTATGTCCAACGCTGTCCCCCTCTCCAGCGGCCAAAAAGTCATCCCAAACATACTAGTTTTTTTAGCTCATATTTTAGCCAAATAGCCAAAAAGTTACTAAATTAGCCTGTTCCCAAACGAGGCCTAAGTTCTGTTTTCTTCTCTCTTAATTACTCACATCTGCTTTTTTTTATTGTTTTGCCTGTGTAATTGGGGATTTTTAGATTCCGGTTGGATTGTTGGATTTTTTGTTGGGTTGTCAACAAATTGACTTACTTGCACAAAATTAGATAAAAATACTGAGAGAATAACTAACGCCCATCTCATAATAAAGGTTCTTTTTCTCTTGTTCTTGTATTGTACATATAAGAATCCTCAAATGGTGAAAGAGTAATAATAAAATAAAAAACATTATTATGTTTCTCTCCTTGTATGCATAGGCCAAACAATTAATTAATTCAGAACGTGACCTTTTCATCCCGATGCAACATTCGGATCACAAAACTTGAGCTTGGGACCCTAAACATAACTAACATGGAATATTACATCGCCATCGGTGGCCTACCACCTCAAACTACCACTGGAATGCACATAGAATCCATGCTCAGGAAAATACCCAGAAAATTTAATATGATCCACATTCATTCAAGATGTGGACTTTGTCATACAGGAGTTGAATCTGAATCATACATTATTTTTCTAAGTATGTTTTTGTGCATGAATCCAATGCACGTTTCTTTACTACGCCATCAATTACCGGTATGAGTTTTGGTCCCTGGAAGCTTATGTGGGCTGTCTGCAAATGCTTTGTGGTGACCCTTCTATTAAGTACCACTTAAAGTGACCCTTCATGTCCCTCTTGCTTATGTTTCTTTCCATATTGAGGGATGTCATAGTCTCTCACTAGTGGGAGTAACAGACAAACCCTCGTGAAGGGCACTTTCATTGGTTTCTAACCAACAACATTCGGATAAATCCCCTCATGACATGCCTTTTGTGGGTTTAGGGTTTGTTGCAAACTCTCGAAGTGAAAAAATACTTAGGGGGTTTATGATCACAGAAACTGGTCGGATTCGTAAAAATTGAAACAAATATTGATAGAAAAAATTGAAACCATACTCTTCTTAAATCAAAGAACGGGAAATATTTGTCTTATGGCTCAAATTAATTGCTCATTCTTGTCATACAAAATTAAAGGTAGTAAAATTATAGAACAAATGTTGATAATTAGGGTGTTTGATAATTTTTTAGGTTTTCCACTTATTTCTTTCTTCACCATGATAATTAGCCTTTTGTCTTTATTTTGAGTTTTTTGAGTAGAAAAGGAAAATAAAGGTCTACCAAAAATAACAAACATATTACATTTTCAACTAAGAAGTATGGACACTTCTACAAAGGAAGCATGTCGTGTCCGACACCCGTATCTAACACGACACTCTTTGGACACTCCTAAAAGCGTGTCAAACACTTCTTCAACGTATCTTGATTAAAAAATCAAATTCATAACATCGGACACTTCGGGGACACTTTGGTGACACTTCTTAAACCCTCCAAATACATCCTATATAATGAACCCCTTCATTATAACAATGTTCTCCATTCTTCATAACACAACTTATGCATCCTAAATATGTTTAGAAACATTTATAAGATGAATACATTACGTATAATGCAATGTCATATAATTGTTTTGCATTATTTTGAATGTAATTGCTATATAAATGATATCTTGATATTTAATTTAAGTAATATATAGCTTTTTAATTTATGTTAAATTTTTTTAATTATATTTGAATAAATTATTCATATATATGATATATAATTAATTTATAATGTCATATGTCTATGTCTGTGCTACTTAGATTTTCAACGCACAACTACTTAAGCATGTAATTTATAAAATTTAACTTGAAAACCAAACAACTTCTTCTTCTTTTTTTCGGGTCTATTTATATGATATTGTCAAGTTCATATCACATTGCCATCAATTGATTGCAAAGCTATTATTTTCTTACATAACATGAAAGCCAAATTCCCATGGATCTTTGTCATTGTTAGTATATTATTATACTTTGTATATAATATAGCATTGTTATAGCATTAGCTTTCGGCGCCTTTGTTATCATTGTGTTTGTTCCTTTCGGCTAAAGCATTAGCCTTGCCTTTCGGTGCCTCGCGTCTCGCATGGCATGCCCAATATCAGTCTATAAATAGAGAGCTAAGCTCCCTTTGTATAAACACACAACAAATATATATACACATTTATTCATTTGCTCTCTCTCTCTATCAATTTATTTTACAGTCATTATGTTATTATGTGTGTGTGTGTGTGTGTGTGTGAGAGAGAGAGAGAGAGAGAGTAAATCTTGAAGGGCTGGGTGTGTAGATCCTTTGCTCCACCTCCACAATATTCTCTTCCAGAAGAGACAACTTTGAAGATTTTGGCCAAAACATTTTCTTGGCTTCTACTGATGAAAAAAATATTAGTAATTAATAATAATTGGATGCTAAGAAGATTTTTATTAATTCCCCAATTTTCTTGTCAAAAGAAGCCAAGAAAACGCTAGCCAGAACATCTGTTCTTTTTGTATTGATTTTCAACAAGTTCATTCGGATTATACGAAAATAATCTTTCTGCATGTGGGGTAATACTGCGTATGCAATAGCCGGCAGTGTGACCCCTTTATATATATATATATATAAGCTTGGAAATGGATGGTTCTAAAACTATGATAATGATGCATGTATAAAAGGGTCCACAATGACCAGTACTTGCATGTGCTCCTAACATGGCAGGGTATTAAACAAGTCCCCTCCCTATTTTTTAACTAGCCCTTCTAGTTTTATCTAATATTTAATGTCAACAACAAATTTGACAATAAGTCAGGTTTAGAATTAAAAACTTGATTATAAAACCATTTTTGCATGTACCATTATGATTTTCAATGATATGCACAATTATCGCTATGTCATAGATTGACATATTGTATTGCAAAACTTTTTTTTAACATAGTTTTGTCTTCCATAATATTCATAAATAATAACTGACCTTTGGTTCCTAGATAATCTTATCCAGCATCCACAATCCCTATTCTTGTTTCAAGATTCAGCTATAACTACACAACATTGTTGAAAAATGCAATATAATCAAAAAATATTAATGTTTGTTTCTTGAAATTTATATGTGATTCATTTAGCATTTAGTTTTGCTAGGCACTTTGAGCTCAACCGGATCTCAAAGCTTTTTTACCATAAAAGAGTTAACACATGGTACCTACAAAGAATTTTAACATAGTTTTGTCTTCCATAATATTCATAAAGAATAACTGACCTTTGGTTCATAGATAATCTTATCCAGCATCCACAATCCCTATTCTTGTTTGAAGATTCAGCTATAACTACAAAACATTGTTGAAAAATGCAATATATATATAAATATTAAAGTCTGTTGCTTGAAATTTATATCTGGTTCATTCAGCATTTAGTTTTGCTAGGCAGTACGAGCTCAACCGGATCTCAAAGCTTTTTTACCATACAAGAGTTAACACATGGTACCTACAAAGAACATGAGCTCTTAACTTCGGATGTGCAATTGTTTGCATATTGGTTACTCCTAGGAGGCTATGGTTCTTTGTTGACTTAAGGAGAACAAGATTTCACTGAAGTTTTTTGGGGGAAATTTATGATAAGAAAATAAAGTGTGACGGAAGTTCAAATTTAGTGTGATTTGGGTTATATATATTATACATAATGAATCAAGTTCACACACTTCATTTTTTTGTCATTTTTTAACTACGTTTTTTGACTTCATGGTATTATTGTGTTTTTCAAAATGGAAAATTATAATATAATAAAAATTGTCGTTCTCAGCGTTACAATGCGTATCTTGATGCCATTGCAGGGATAGGTCAGAGAGGACATTTCTAGAGGCTTAACATACACAGTCCACTAACACTTGGCAAATCATAAATTTGATAGGATAATTGATATAATCACACTTAATTGAAAAGTGACATAAAAAATAAATATTATCACACTCAATCAAATTAAGTGTGATTAAAATATCAATCTAATTTTTTTTATCACACTTCCAATAAAAGTGAGATCTTTTTTTTTGTCAAAGTGTGATCTTTAACTATTTTTGTAGTAGTGACATTTCTAGAGGCTTAACATACACAGTCCACTAACACTTGGCAAATCATAAATTTGACAGGATAATTGAATTTTTTAAGCTCTAAACTCTTCAAATCTTAAACAAAATTTAAAAAAAAAAAAAAATGTGTTTACTAACAATGCAATGGTGGCTTAGAGTACTGACACAAGATCCTCTGTCCCCGAAATCCCTATCTCTATCCCAACACACTATCAGCTACCTGATCATACTTTAAGATTCTTGTATCTCAAAATTTTCACCATATCATATGGTTGAGAGTGCATTCGAAACAGAGGGCATAGATTTTGAGTCAAAGAATCCGGTGCATCTTTTAGAAATACGCAAAGTAGCTGCAAATCTGCCCCAAACTCTCCAATTAAACCTGTCCACATTACCCATTAGTAGACTCTGTGATTTTAGTCGGATGTGAGGGGGGAAAAAATAAAAAGTTGTCCATATGAAAGACATGTAATCCGTAGTATAGAGGGAAGGAGAGGAAAATGAATAAATTAATGACATAGAGACAGTTGTGAAGTGTGCTTTGTGGGGTCATTTGAGCTTTGCAGTTGGTAGTTTAGTCGGAACATTTGCATGTGCAACTTTGATCCCTTGTACATGACCTTGAAAAACATTTTGCTTCAGGTTTTGTGGTTTTGGCAATCTCTCAAAAGTGAGCATGGCTAGGGTGTCACTTTCTACCATACAACAGTGCCCCCATCTATCTAACCCTCTCACAGTCCTCAACTTGGCCTCCATTCCCTTATTTAAGTAAAGCCCCATTTCCCCTCTTTGTACTAAGAAGCTCTTACCGCACAATCTTCTCTCTCTCTCTCTCTCTCTCTATATATATATATATATCAATGGCTATTCAAGTATTCTCCATTGTTTCTCTTCTACTCTTATTCTCTTTCGATTTATGCCTCTGCGGCACTTCTGGTGACTGTGTTGGGTTGGGTTTCCATCCTATGTGGTGGAAGGCCCAAAACATTTAGTAAGCCCATGTGAATTCCAAAGCCCACATGGAGAGGTTATGTTTTTTGACAAGATCTGGCCCATAAGTTTAGGATTACAAACCCTTTCTCTACACAAAAAGAGACGTAGAAGCTGCCACCAAAACAGAGAGGAGAGGAGAAATTCTGTCCATCAGTGATCAAGCTATCCGATCAACAAGAATCTGTGGTCCGATTGAGCTGAAATTTGGTAGGCGAGTTCACAACTCAAGACTCTAAATTCTGGACGGTGGAGATCAGATTTGGAGTTTTATACTGCTGGTTTTTGGCCCGTGAACAGTACTGTTTTTCGTGAGTTTTTTCCTAAACTTTGTAGTTTGATCTTTGGTTGCCAAGGAAGCTTATTTGTAAGTTGTTCTTGATTGTTTGCCTCTAGTTCTATCTAGAGAGCTCTTGTATACCCATTATTTGTTTATAGTGGAGATATTTGGTGGACTACGGTCCCGTGGTTTTTTCTTTCCACATCGGGAAGGTTTTCCACGTTAAAAATTGCTATCGCCTTATTGTGTGATTGTTTGATCATTGTTTTCAGATTATTTTCAGAATATATTGTGCTCTATTAAATTGTTTCCTAATAGGTTCACACAAAGAGGGAGAATAAACACTTCCGCTATTTTTGTGCCGGATTCGGATATTTCAAATTTGGTTTTTTGTTTTGTTTTCTCCCAACACTATGGAGGGTGGCAAGGTGGTCATGCCGCTTTCTATGGTGGGGGTGATGCATCTGGCACAATGGGTAAGTTGGACAAATTTTCCATTTAGTACAGAAAAAAAAAACAAATATATAAATAAATAAATAAAAATTAAGAAAATAAATAAAAAATGTAGTATTGACAACACTAGTGGCCCCATTTGAGATGAATATGCAGTGTCGTTATTTTGAGCGCTTATCTGTAAATAAATAAAATATGTAATTTTAGAATTACTGATTTTGCAGAACAAAATTTCTTTGCTTTGACCCATAACTTCACATTTTGCTTTGACCCATAATATGTTTGAGTTTTATAAACTTGACGGTTAAAAGAGTGACATTTTTCTAGTAAAATTTGATAAATTTAATGTTTTGGGATTCTAATACTTGATTTTGGTGTGGCAGGAGGTGCATGTGGGTATGGCAATTTGTATAGCCAAGGCTATGGCACTAACACCGCAGCACTAAGCACTGCTCTATTCAACAATGGCTTGAGTTGCGGGGCATGCTATCAGATCAAATGCAACAGTGACCCACAATGGTGCCTCCCTGGGACCATCACTGTGACTGCTACAAACTTTTGTCCACCTAACCCTTCTCAATCTAATGACAATGGCGGGTGGTGCAACCCTCCCCTCCAACACTTTGATCTAGCAGAGCCTGCTTTCTTGCAAATTGCTCAATACAGATTGTTCCAGTATCTTTTCAAAGTAAGGGTTGCTCTCTAATTACCCTCACAACTTTGCTAGTTGCACTAAACACAGAGAAGGGTGTGGACCCAACACCACTGTCTATGTTTCTCGTGTCATGTAGAACCTTTTATATTTATTGTTCTGCAACTAATATTATACACATATACCCTCAACCACTACAACAAAAACATACTTTAGCGGCACTACACTAGTGACATATTTTTAGAAAATGTCACAAAAATGATATTTAGTGGCACGTTTTTGAAAAATGCCACAAAACGACAAACATAAAAGGCTCTAGTGGCATTTGAATGAACAAGTGTCACAACACTACAACAAAAACATATTTTAGTGACACCATACTAGTGGCATGTTCTTAAAAAATGTCACAAAAAGAATATTTGGTGACATTTTTTAGAAAAAAGTCATAGAGCCACAAACATACAAGGCTCTAGTGGCATTTCAATTAAAAAAAGTGTCACTTCACTACAACAAAAATGTCACTACAAAAACTTTTTATGAATATTTGCAATGGCATTTTTTTAAAAATGTCAGGACACTAGGTAGGTGCAAATTACTTTTTATGGCACTTAAGTGAAGAGTGTCATAAACAAATATTTTATAGCATTTTGAGAAATGCCACTAAGCCAAAAACTTTCCAAGCTTATAATGACATTTTTGAAAAAACAAAAAAAATGCCAATATATTTTCTAAATTTTTAAAATGCAGTAAATGATTAAAAATAAATGAATTAAACTCAATATACACTACAGGAAAAAGCATATTCGGCGACTAAATTTCCTGACCAAAAAAATTTGGTCGCTGAAAGTATAGCTTTCTGCGACCAAAACAGCATTAGTTGCCAAAAGTAAAGCTTTTTGGCGACTAAACAATTTTAGTAGCCAAAAGTCTACAATTGGCAACTAAAACTAAGTTTGGTCACTGATTATATGGGTTTTAGTGACTAAAAAATTTTTAGTAGCCCAAAGCAAAGCTTTTTGGCGACTAAAAAAATTTAGTAGCCAAAAGTCTACAATTGGCGACTAAAAATAAGTTTGATCGCTGATTATATGGGTTTTACCGACTAAAAAAATTTTAGTAACCAAAAGTAAAGCTTTTTTGTGCCAAAAAAAAATTTAGTAGCCAAAAGTCTACAATTAGCGACTAAAAAATAAGTTTAGTCGCCAAAAGTGGTCATTTTTAGCGCGGGAGAACTAAAATCCTAAGGTGGGAATAAAATTTTTTTGTGACCAAAATTTTGGTAGCTGAAAGTGCATCTTCAGTGACCAAATCAGATTTTGGTCGACAAAAGTTAAGTTTTTTAGCAACTAAAAAATAATTAGTAGCCAAAAGTATAGAATTGGCGACTAAAAAATATTAGTCGCCAAAAGTGGTCTTTTTTTTATTTTGGTAGTAAATAGTTTATTTTACATAAATTATGTTCAATAAAATAATTATGTTTATACATATACTTTTATATTAATATGGATGTATGTACTATATAAATAATATATGTTGCATATATAATCATGTGGTGCTATAGAGGTGTAGTGAAAAAAGTGTGGTGTTTAAGGTTTACGGTGCGAGAGGTTGGCGGTTCGACTCTCTGCAAGAGCGGATCAAATTGTTCCACAATGAATTATCGTCACGAATAGTGTCTATCATGACATTAAAGTATTGCTGAATGGTTTTAGTCTTGACATTAAAGTGTCACTAACTCTTTTTTTAATGACGCTTGATAGTGCAATCTAATGACAATGGTGGGTGGTGCAACCCTCCCCTCCAACACTTTGATCTGGCAGAGCCTGCTTTCTTACAAATTGCTCAATACAGAGCTGGAATTGTTCCAGTCTCTTTTCAAAGGTAAGGGTTGCTCTCTAATTACCCTCACAACTTTGCTAGTTGCACTGAACACAGATAAGGGTGTGGACCCAACACCACTCTCTATGTCTCTCATGTCATGTAGAACTTTTTATATTTATTTTTCTGCAAGTAGTATTATGTACATATGCCCTCAACATTCCTAAAAGTCAAACAAATTAACTAAAAAATTAGTCAAAGCAATTTGCTTAATCTTTGCTAGTTAATTTGACTATCGAATAAAGACCAATGAGTTTGTGATGTCTTATCGAGTGTGATACTCGGATCGAGTCTTACTGCCAGTGGTTTCTCCCTTCTTTAAATTAACTAACGAATATTGTTGTGTGGTGGTCTTGACAGGGTGCCCTGTGTGAAGAAATGAGGAATAAGATTTACAATCAATGGCCACTCTTACTTCAACCTGGTCTTGGTTAGCAATGTTGGCGGTGCAGGGGACGTCCATTCAGTGTCGATCAAGGGGTCCAAAACAGAGTGGCAACCCATGTCAAGGAATTGGGGTCAAAACTGGCAAAGCAACTCCATGCTCAATAGCCAATCTCTCTCATTTCAAGTCACTACCAGTGATGGAAGGACCATTACTAGTTACAATGCAGTGCCGGCTAATTGGCAATTTGGCCAAACATTTGAGGGGGGTCAATTCTAAGTTTTCACGATGCCATGGGTTAAAAAACTTTGTATATGATGTTCAATTTGAAGGTGGGTAGGCATGGGAGAGACTAAGGAAATTTAGAGTCTATTGCTGTGGTGGCTAACTAGCACCCGCTTAGGCCTATACTCATAAAGTTCGTGTTGTAGATACTTATAAACAATGATATTCAATTGATAGCCTTAGATTAAAATCAAGGCCATATGAATATCTTATAATGTTTGTAGATTTAATCACAAGTTGGAATAGAAACCCTATTTGAGGCAACTTTATATCAGTGAAATCCTTTAATACATTTCCCTAATTTCTTTATCTTGATGTGTTATTTTCTTAATGTAGTTTTTTATTTTAATAAAAATCAATCAATGAAGATAAGGGGTAAGCTTTATTGTCAAATTAATTGTTCCATCATGTAATTTGATTGGAAAGTGTATATATAATTCTCAATTTTATTGTGACACAAAGCTGTGTCTATTTTTATTCATTTACACGCTTTTAATAAATGCTTTTAGTCGTAATAAAATGACAACAAAGCTCCCAACAAGGGGACAGAAAGTTTTTACTCAAATATCTTCTTTAAAAAATTAGTTTTAAGAAATTAACTCACAAAAAAGTAAGTTTGGTTTAGTTTTAAAATTATGATTTAAGTAAAATTTTAAAGAACAAAATAAATAAATAAAAGAAAGAAAATTTGATTTTTTTTATTGGAGTTTTGAAAAGATTTTGGTTATAAATTTTGAAAAGAAATTTTGAATTGTGTGTTTGGTTATGAGTTTTTAAAATAATTTTTAAATTGTGTTTGATTATAAATTTTGAAAAAAAAAATTAAATTAAATTTTTTGATTAAAATTACAATTACAAAACTAAGCCAAATACGAAGATAATTTCTCTTAGCGAAAGGTTTTTGTTAACATGAAAGTTACTAGAATAAATTAAATTCTATTGTACTTGTGTTTCATTTCTGAACTCAACTTGTCTTAATTATTAGGATCAACTGTACACATCCCTTTATTTCAATTGATTTCATTTGAAAATTTTATATTAAGTTGTTTATATGATAATCACCAATTGAAATAATTTAATTGAATTATTTCTTCACCCATCGTAGACAAATAGGGTTATGGAAGTTTATCTTTATATTACTTAATTGCTCTAATGCCACTGAAATAATCTCCTTTCATTCCCTTTAATTCCACAGATTGTATCATATTAGTCCAATAAATAACAGCAATTAAAATATTTCGCTATATTGTAAATGCCTTCTATTTATTGTATAGGATTAATTAATTAAATACAATATATATTATTTCCACTCTCTCTACTATTGGAACATGGTATGAGAGCTATAGGTTAAGCTCTTGGTGTTTTTCGCCTTACTGGCAGGCAACAGCCTTGCATTGGCCACTCGCCGGGCCTCAACCTATTCCACTGTCATATTTTTCTGTCAGTATCGCTTCGTGGTGATCTCTTCCTTTGTCTGCTGGTTTATTCATACCCCAAATATCTCTATCATATTTTGAAAAAAAAAATTTGTACTTCTGCTTCATTCTATCTTTCTTTCTGCTTCAATTTGTGCGCTTCTGCTCTACTTTGCCTTTCCCTTTGTTTCAACCTCAAACAAGTTTCTATCTTCAAACCTATTTGAGTTTGAGGGGGGGTATTATACCTATATCATGGTGAACATAGTTATACACCATGCAAACCACCTAAGTCGTCTCCCGTGGCGCATAACTCAAGCCACCCCCTATAGCATACCACCCAAGTCGCCTCTTGGCACACCACCCAAGCCGCCTCCTCTAGCTCATAACCCAAGCTGCCCCCTAGCATATCATTCAAGCCGCCCCCTTGTGGCGCACTCAGTCATCTGTTGCCATCATCGTTCAACACCACGTCATAAGTTATGTGTTTGTCACGCTTGCTGGTTCAACATCCAATCTTTACAACGGTTTAACATGACCCCGTAAACTGTTCCGATATTGATTCTGACTCATTCTTACAATAGTCCGATATGACCTTAAACTGTCCCGACATTAGTTTCGTCCAGTTCTTACAACGGTCCAACATGACTATAAACTATCTCCCGGCATTAGTTTCGGCCTCTGATCTATTTCAAGCGCCCTTGAGCTCCTGTTCGGACTTTGCAATCTATTTTCCTTTTATTTTATTTAGTTTTATTTCATGTTTTAGTTTCTCTCTCTAAACTCAAGATGTTTATCCTCCTTGAGTTTGAGGGGAAATGTTAATGTATTATGGTATAAATTTCTAGATATATTGGGTATGGATTTCCTAGATATATTTGTATTGCCATTGTTAAGTTTCTTATAAGATACTTGTACGGGGAGCAAATATTCAGGCAAGCCCGTACTCCTTTCTTCCAAGCTCCTGTCTGTCCGATCAACCTGCAAACATTACGGCGGTGAGCTACCTGGCGGTGTGTGGCCGGAAAACCCCTCCGACGATCAAGTTAGCAGACACACACAGGGATAGCTATAGAGGAGAGAGTTGAGTATAAGTGTTTATCTCACCAAATGTTCATCCGTCTAGGCATGGGGGGCGCAAACAAGCTTACATACCTTCTGTGCCCCAAATCTACTCCCATTAGTCTCTCGACACGTAGTGCTGTTATCCCATCTGCCAGCACAAATCTAGCTGATCATCACCTAACCAAACTGCCAGCCCACACTACCGGGATCTCGACAACCGGGCTGCATTATCTTGGCTACCAACGGCCGTGTTGCACAACAAGCTAGAGTGCTCCGCTCGCCGAGCTCAACGACGATCGAGCTCGGTTGCATTCCGGCATAGCCGAGCTGAAACTGGTCGAGCTGATAAACCGAAGACCTTTCCAGCCGGGCTGGAAGAGCGAACATAAGACCCGGATCGGCAGACAATCATCTCAGCCTCTTTCGACCGAGCTACTTATCGAGCTCAACAGTGCCACTCGCCGAGCTCCATCACAACCAAGCTCAACAGCACTTCGGTGCGACTGTGCTCCAGACAAGTTAGGCCGATCTGCGGCAGATCACGATCACCGAGCTAAAAAGAGCGAAAAAGAGAAAACAAGCTGGCAGAGGATCTTCTCGGCCAACTCTGGTCTGGACTTCGGCCGAGCAAGCTTCACCTCGGCTCGGCCTAACCCAGCTAGGCCCAAATACGCTTGGACCACATTCAGCCCGGCCAGAACCGCGGCCCGAGTCGAGATTTCGAAAATCCCCCTCTCAATTGTCCCTTAATTCCGTCTGCGCTAGCGTGACTGGGATTACATTACAAGGCCGGGCTATACTTTTTGCTCGGTGATCCACTTTTCTCGGTTTAGAAACTCCAAGGCGAGCAAGGTTCGCTCCGCGACTTGCTTCTTGGCGAGCAAGATCAGCTTGGCAAGGAACTCCAAAGAAGGTGAGCAAGGTCCGCTCCGTAACTTCCTTCTTGGCGAGCAAGATCAGCTCGGCAAGGAACTCCAAGGTAGGTGAGCAAGGTCAGCTCTGCGACTTGTCTCTTGGCGAGCAAGATCAGCTCAGCAAGGAACTCCAAAAAAGGCAAGCAAGGTCTGCTCCGCAACTTCTTTCTTGGCGAGCAAGATCAGCTCGACAAGGAACTCCAAAGAAAGTGAGCAAGGTCCGCTCCGCAACTTCCTTCTTGGCGAGCAAGATCAGCTCGGCAAGGAACTCCAAGGTCGGCGAGCAAGGTCCGCTCGGCGACGTGCTTCTTGGCGAGCAAGATCAGCTCGGCAAGGAACTCCACGGTCGGCGAGCAAGATCCGCTCGGCGACTTGCTTCTTGGCGAGCAAGACCAGATCGGCAAGAAACTCCAAAGAAGGCGAGCAAGGTCCACTCCGCAACTTCCTTCTTAGCGAGCAAGATCAGCTCGGCAAGGAAATCCAAGGTAAGCGAGCAAGGTCCGCTCCGCGACTTGTCTCTTAGCGAGCAAGATCAGCTCAGCAAGGAACTCCAAGGTCGGCGAGCAAGGTCAGCTCGGCGACTTTCTTCTTGGCGAGCAAGATCATCTTGGCAAGGAACTCCAAGGTCGGCGAGCAAGGTCCGCTCGGCGACTTGCTTCTTGGCGAGCAAGATCAGCTCGGCAAGGAACTCCAAAGAAACTGAGCAAGGTCCGTTCCGCAACTTTCTTTTTGGCGAGCAAGATCAGCTCAGCAAGGAACTCCAAGGTCGGTGAGCAAGGTCCGCTCCGCGACTTGCTCTTTGACGAGCAAGATCAACTCAGCAAGGAACTCCAAAGAAGGCGAGCAAGGTCCGCTCCGCTACTTCCTTCTTGGCGAGCAAGATCAGCTCGGCAAGGAACTCCAAGGTCGGCGACTTTCTTCTTGGCGAGCAAGATCAGCTCGGCAAGGAACTCCAAGGTCAGTGAGCAAGGTTCGCTCGGCGACTTGCTTCTTGGCGAGCAAGATCAGCTCGGCAAGGAACTCCAAAGAAGGCGAGCAAGGTCCGCTCCGCTACTTCCTTCTTGGCGAGCAAGATCAGCTCGGCAAGGAACTCCATGCTCGGTGAGCAAGGTCCGCTCGGCGACTTTCTTCTTGGCGAGCAAGATCAGCTCGGCAAGGAACTCCAAGGTCAGCGAGCAAGGTCCGCTCGGCGACTTGCTTCTTGGGAGCAAGATCAGCTCGGCAAGGAACTCCAAAGAATGCGAGCAAGGTCCGCTCCGCAACTTCCTTCTTGGCGAGCAAGATCAGCTCGGCAAGGAACTCCAAGGTCGGCGAGCAAAGTCCGCTCGGTGACTTGCTTCTTGGCAAGCAAGATCAGCTCGGCAAGGAACTCCAAAGAAGGCAAGCAAGGTCCGCTCCGCAACTTCCTTCTTGGCGAGCAAGATCAGCTCGGCAAGGAACCCCAAGGTCGGCGAGCAAAGTTCGCTCGGTGACTTGCTTCTTGGCGAGCAAGATTAGCTCGGCAAGGAACTCCAAAGAAGGCAAGCAAGGTCCGCTCCGCAACTTCCTTCTTGGCGAGCAAGATCAGCTCGGCAAGGAACTCCAAGGTTGGCAAGGTCCGCTCGGCGACTTGCTTCTTGGCGAGCAAGATCAGCTCGGCAAGGAACTCCAAAGAAGGTGAGCAAGGTCCGCTCCGCGACTTTCTTCTTGGCGAGCAAGATCAGCTCAGCAAGGAACTCCAAGGTCAGCGAGCAAGGTCCGCTCGGCGACTTGCTTCTTGGCGAGCAAGATCAGCTCGGCAAGGAACTCCAAAGAAGGCAAGCAAGGTCCGCTCCGCAACTTCCTTCTTGGCGAGCAAGATCAACTCGGTAAGGAACTCCAAAGAAGGCGAGCAAGGTCCGCTCCGCAACTTCCTTCTTGGCGAGCAAGATCGGCTCGGCAAGGAACTCCAAGGTAGGCGAGCATGGTCCACTCCGCGACTTGTCTCTTGGCGAGCAAGATCAGCTCGGCAAGGAACTCCAAAGAAAGTGAGCAAGGTCCGCTCCGCAACTTCCTTCTTGGCGAGCAAGATCAGCTCGGCAAGGAACTCCAAAGAAGGCAAGCAAGGTCCGCTCCGCAACTTCCTTCTTGGTGAGCAAGATCAACTCGGTAAGGAACTCCAAAGAAGGCGAGCAAGGTCCGCTCCGCAACTTCCTTCTTGGCGAGCAAGATCAGCTCGGCAAGGAACTCCAAGGTCGGCGAGCAAGGTCTGCTCCGCGACTTGCTTCTTGACGAGCAAGATCAGCTCGGCAAGGAACTCCAAAGAAGACGAGCAAGGTTCGCTCCGCTACTTCTTTCTTGGCGAGCAAGATAAACTCGGCAAGGAACTCCAAGGTCGGCGAGCAAGGTTCGCTCTGTGACTTGTCTCTTGGCGATCAAAATCAGCTCAGCAAGGAACTCCAAGGTCAGCGAGCAAGGTCCGCTCTGCGACTTTCTTCTTGGCAAGCAAGATCAACTCGGCAAGGAATTCTAAAGTTGATTAAAACCATCAACAAACCTCTTGCCGAGTAAAATTCATCCAACAAGGAATTCCAGAGTTGATAAAATCATTAACAAACCTCTTGCCGAGCAAATTCCGATCGACAAGGAATTCCAAAGTTTTATCAAAACCATCAACAAACCTCTTGCCAAGAAAAATCCGACCAGCAAGGAATTCCAAAGTTGATCAAAACCATCAACAAATCTCTTGAATTCCAAAATTGATCAAAACCATCAACAAACCTCTTGAATTCCAAAGTTGATCAAAACCATCAACAAACCTCTTGCCGAGCAAAATCTGCCCTGCAAGGAATTTTGATCTTTCCGTCAAAATGATTGTTAGTTGCCCCTTGGACCGCACTAAATCCACTTGGCAAGGCAAAAATACAACAATTCTCAAGAAAATGGTCTGCTTGTTTCATTGCGCCAATGGCAAAAAGGGTTACAAAAATAGAACTAAGAACAAAACTTTAGATTAGCAGAGTTCGATGTTCTGAAAATGGATCGGCCATTCACATTCTGCGAGTTTTATGCCCCTTTTCCTCAGCCTTCTTATAGACGTCTTCTAAAAACCGAACTCCCTATATCTCTTCCAGGGTGGTTTGCATGGCCATCATCTTGTCCAACTATATGAACCTTTTGCACTACTCTCTTATTCTCTACTACCGGACTTGCCGTCACGGTAGCTGCGGCTGCATCGTCTTCGACTCAGATGTGCTCATTGATGTGCTGCATTAGTTGGCCCATGCATGTCGGCTGGTTCATGGTAAGCGAGTCCAGTAGCCTATGTCCGACCGAGAGACCGCACTTATATTGGGTGATTGCCAGGTTGATCGGGCAATCTAAAATCTCGTTGAAGGTTTCCCAGTATCCGGAGTTGTATGCCTTGAGTGTGTCACTCAACTCCATTTTGACACTAAGAAGGTGGTCCACCTCCTTTGGCATTTTGGTGTTGGTCTTGAAACGTGTCACGAAGGCTTCCGCCAACCGTTGCCACCTTTCGATGCTTCCCTTCGGCAACCTCTCGAACCACTTCAAGCCCAACTTGCCCAAACTTGATGGGAAGATAAGGCACATAAGAGCGTCATTTCGCCTATGTCTGGCCATGACCTGTCAGAAGTGGCTTACATGCATATACGGATCGGTTTTTTCGTCGTAGAGCGTGAACTTTGGCTGGTGGAAGCCCGCCAGAAGCGGTGTTGTTTCTATCTCCAGGGAGAAAGGACTGGCGCTCAGCCTCGCCAAGTCTGTGTCTAAAAAGAGAGGCGCAGCTAGGCGAGGTGGAGGCATTCCGGCCTCTTCACTGGCGTGAACCCCATAGGATAGCCGCTGGAACTCTGGCACCCTCTGAGCCTCCCGCCGGTGAGCCCATTCCTTCAAGACTACCCGCAAATCCTCTAAGCGAGCGGAATAAGAATACCTCGACGTCGTCGCCGGACGTGAGGGTTGATAGGTGCTGTCTTGAGCGCTGGACTTCTCTACGTGCGTGTCAAAATCTCCAACCTTGTAACTTCTGGTGATTGAGATGGACGGAGTACGCCGCTGGCTCTGACTGCCTGAACGGCGGGGTTGGGTGCGCTCACTATGGTCTCCCACTCCAACTACACATTTCCCTTTGACATGCCGCTTAAAATCCTCTATCTCCGCCGTCATTCGTCGGATGACGGTGTCTTGGTCCCTTAGCTTGTGTTCTAATCGTCTGGCGTGCGATTCTCTCCGCCGCCGGTGACTGTCTGGACTCTGTGAATGACCAAAGCTTCTTCCGCGCTTATCCTGCGCGTCTCTTGAATGTCCTCCTGGAGAAGTCTCCAGGTCCGCCATAGGAGAGATGGCGGGATGTCCTTCTCTCCGTCTGCCTGACTCCGGGGTAACTCCGTCGATGGCAGACAATGGAATCTCATCGTTGTTCGCCATGGACGGCGATCAAATGAGCCTGGAAGACAAGGTTTTGTCTGTTAAGTTCCCACAGATGGCGCCAATTGTACGGGGAGCAAATATTCAGGCAAGCCCGTACTCCTTTTTTCCAAGCTCCTATCTGTCCGATCGACCTGTGAACATAACGGCGGTGAGCTACCCGGCAGTGTGTGGCCGGAAAACCCCTCCGACGATCAAGTTAGCAGACACACACAGGGATAGCTAGAGAGGAAAGAGTTGAGTGTAAGTGTTTATCTCACCAAATGTTCATCTGTCTAGGCATGGGGGGCGCAGACTCGCTTATATACCTTCTGCGTCCCAAATGTACTCCCATTAGTCTCTCGACACATGGTGCTGCTATCCCATCTGCCAGCACAAATCTAGTTAATCATCACCTAATCAAACTGCCAACCCACACTACCGGGATCTCGGCAATCGGGTTGCATCATCTCGGCTACCAACGGTCGTGTTGCACAACAAGCTAGAGTGCTCCGCTCGCCGAGCTCAAAGACAACCGAGCTCGGTTGTATTCTGGCATAGCCGAGTTAAAACTGGTCGAGCTGATAAACCGAAGACCTTTCCAGCCGGGCTGGAAGCGCGAACATAAGACCCAGATCGGCAGACAATCATCTCAGCCTCTTTCGACCGAGCTACTTATCGAGCTCAACAGTGCCACTCGCCGAGCTCCATCACAACCAAGCTCAGTAGCACTCCGGTGCGACTGTGCTCCAGACAAATTAGGCTGGTCTGCGGCAGATCACGATCACCGAGCTAAAAAGAGTGAACAAGAGAAGACAAGCTGGCAGAGGATCTTCTCGGCCAACTCTGGTCTGGACTTCGGCCGAGCAAGCTTCACCTTGGCTCGGCCCAACCCAGCTAGGCCCAAATACGCTTGGACCACATTCAGCCCGGCCAGAACCGCGGCCCAAGTCGAGATTACGAAAATCCCCCTCTCAATTGCCCCTTAATTCCGTCTGCACTAGCGTGACTGGGATTACATTACAAGGCCGAGCTATACTTTTTGCTCGGTGATCCACCTTGAGTTTGAGGGGAAATGTTAATGTATTATGGCATAAATTTCTAAATATATTTGGTATTGATTTCCTAGATATATTTGTATTGCCATAGTTAAGTTTCTTATAAGATACTCTTTCTCATAGTTAGGTTTCTTATAGAATACTCTTTCTCAGCCTATATATACAGGCTTTCTAGTTATTGTATATGATTAATTAATTAAATATAATACATATTATTTCCTTTCTCTACTATTGTAACAACTAAGTTGTCACTTTCTACCATACAACAATGCCCCTATCTATCTAACCCCCTCCTCGACTTGGGCTCCATTCCCCTATTTAAGTAAACCCCCCATTCTCTCTCTTTGTACTAAGAAGTTATTACCACACAATCTTCTCTCTCTTTTCTAGCATCTCTCTCTCTCTCTCACCCTTTCTCTATGGCTATTCGAGCATTCTCCACTATTTCTCTTGTTCTCTTCTTTTTTTTTAATTTATACCTCTGCAGCACATATGGTGACTATGTGTAGACACCCCATTTTTGATCGACCTTAAGACTCAGATGTCACTGGTTGAGCGCTCGGTGATATTGCATATTGCGCTCGTTCAGAAGTTTCAGAGTCCCGGCTGCAAGCCTTGCCTCCGGACTTCCGGACTCTTTCGTGCCTTGCCTCGGTTTGCGAACCAGGCTCTGTTTTCTCTATTTTCTCTTCCCGAAGGGAGGGAGAGGTCTCGTAGATCATCTCTCAGTGGCCATAGGCTACATTTTGTGGTCGTAGGCCATTTTTCCCGTTTGGAGCCCGGTTTTCAATTTTTCGGAGCCGACGGCCGTGGGCCTCGGTTCGAGACCACCTAACCACCTCCGTTTGCTCCGGTTTTTGGTATACACCTTATTTCCTCCCTTTTGAGGAACACTGTGGCCCGAGAGACCAACTTCATGGTCGAACGCCACCTCCGGTGCTTAACAGCCCATTTTCGGGGCCCCGGGCCGCGCGTTTCGGTCCCCCGAACCTCCGTTTTGTATCCATTTTTGTTCAATTTTGGTGGAGACCTTATTTTCATTGTTAGGAAGCTTGTAAAAGGATGGGAGGCCAGCAATTGTTCAGAAAAGCCAGCTTTATTTCTTCATCGCTCTCCGACGCCCGTTTTTCTCACTAAAAAGCCAATGTTGACCACCCCAGGGCCACTTCCTTGAACCCTAAACCCCATATTTGTGTTGTACACACCTAGGAGGCCACCAATAGTTGGTGGCCAGACCAGTAATTGTTCCTGACCCTTTTGACCCCCTCTAAAAAATGGTCTTTTCTCTCTCCTGGTTCACTTTTTCTGGGTTTCAACCGCATAGTTGTGTTGTGCTCATTTGGGAGGCCACCTTTCTGGGTAAGCCGACCAGTAATTGTGATTGACCCTTTTGACCCCTGTTCGGCCGACCAGGGGAGGTGGCCGGCCGGCCCCCTGGACCTTTTGAACCTGGTTGGCCAGAATCCTCTCACCTGGTTCCTTCCAGTTATGTATTTTGTTTCTCCCCAGACCCTGTATCCGGGGGGGGTGCCCTTTTGGGGGGAAATTTGAATTGGTTTCCCCCCCTTTTTCTCCCCTCCTCTCCTCTATAAAACCAGCCCCCCAGTTCCATTTTTCAGGGTTAGAAAAATTGGTCTTGAGCTCTTGCATTCAATCTCTCTCTATTCCAACCCTCAAAACCACCTTGCTCCTACACCATTTCTACATTAACCCATAGCATAAGGCCTCCATCCTCCATTCCAGCAACTTGAGGCTGCTTTCCAGAGGTGAAGAGCTCCCAAACTTGGTCCAAGAGCTGCTGGTCCATTGGTCTACAAGGGTAAGTCCCATTTTCCCTCTTTTGTGCCTTATTTTGCTTTGTATCTAATCCACACTTGATTGAATTTTTGAACTCCGACCCAAACTATAAATAGTCATATTTTGAGCCCCTTTTCATGTTTGATTAAGGGTCTTTCTCTGTTTGAGGCCAGCAGCTATCACTTGCTTCTTTATCTCTCTTTTAGGCCAATTTTTGCATAGTATTTTAGGCCTATATGTGAGCTGTTTTGGACTTTTCCATAAACTTTAAAATAACTTTTTTGAGCCCCTCTTCAACATTGTTGAAGGGCTCTCCTCTGTTTGAGGCCTCCTGCTATCACTTGCCTCTTTATCTCTCTTTTAGGCCAATTTTTGCATAGTATTTTAGGCCTATTTGTGAGCTGTTTTGGACTTTTCCATAAACTTTGAAATATCTTTTTTTGAGCCCCTCTTCAACATTTTTGAAGGGCTCTCCTCTGTTTGAGAACAGAAACTGCCACTTGTCTCTTTACCCCTCTTTTAGGCCTTTTCTTGCATAATAGTTTGGCCTTATTTTTTATTATTTTTGTGGCTTGATGTAAACTGTAAAGTGCCTTTTTTTGATCCGCTCTTAAACTTTGTTGAAGGGATCTTTGCCATTCGGGCCCAGCTGCTATCCCTTTGTGTTTAATCTCTACTTTAGGGCCATTTTTGCATGTTAGATTAGCCCTATTTGTGTTCATTTTTTAGGCTTGTTATAAACTGGAAATATGCATGTTTTGGGACTGTATTTCATCTGTCTTCATGCTTCATGATCAAATAATGCATGCTTTGTATAGCTATAGGTCATTGCGTATGCCTAGTTTTGAGTTTCAGGTTTCATCTCATGCATCGGGTGCCATGTTTCCATGATTCGGGGCTGTTTTGTATCACATTTCAGTGCTGGAATTACATGCTTGTATGCCATATTTCATGCCTTGCCATGCCTTGTTAGAGTTGCATTCTATGCCTTAGGTTTGGTCCTCGGTTTGCGTGCATGTGTGTACGCATTTCGAGTGTCTCATTTTCATCTCACGGCTACTGATGTGAGTATGGCTGAGGTCCACTCATATTGGTGTAAGTCCATTGCGCATTGTGTATGCCATTTCATTTCATAGCATTACGTATGCTAGGTTGCATGTTAGCGCATTGTGTATACCATGTTACCTCGTGCATCGTGTATGCCATTTCATAGCATCGTGCATGCTAGGTTATATATTAGTTGCATTCATGCATGTCATACATATTGCATTGTGTTTGGGATAGGAGTTAGCCCGAGCACGGGAAACAAGGGACGTTTCGTACTTTGAGTAACGGAACGTGTCTCAATCCCCAGTCACCAACACTCCGGATAATCCATGATGGCGTTTAGGCCTTGTTGTGTCCATATGTGCATTCATTTCATATTGAGTCGTGCAAATCGACTCCTCGGCCATCATGCATTGAGATGCGTGATTGGTGGCACGAGGATCGAGGACTACACTCCCCGAAGAGTAATCATGCATACATATGTAAAAATACTTTGCCATGCCTCTATGTTGCTCTCTGTTGCAACAAATCAGAAATCGGCAGCCTTTCGGAGCTTGGCACGCACCCGAGAACAATTGCAAACAGAGGCAAACCGGGGCATCGCAAGGGATTTCCGCGCAAGGCAAATTCAAGCATGCATCATTCATCATCCGGAGCAGAGTTGAGGCAGTCCCTGGCTTGCATGCCAATTTATTGCTTTCTTAATTTAATTTGTTAATTAATTAGGGTTTTGTACATATTTGGACTGTAATTATTCATTTGGGACTGTATATTATTTATTCGGACCCTCTGCACGAGGGCAATGTTGTAATAAGTGTGCGTGCGTGTGATGTATGTCTTCCAACCCCACGTCTTTCTCCCTTTTATTTACCAGCTTATGATGGTTAGATTAGGGCATGTTTCAATTAGCATACAATATGATAGCATGTTTGCATTCATTCATCTGTTTTGCATGCACCAGGCTCGGCACATCGTACTAACTGCATTGTATTTTCAATTTCAAATTGAATACATGTTAGCTGTAGCATTTCATATGCCATGTTTAGAGTAGCCGAGCCTATCTTAGTTGCATCTTGCATGTGTTGCATTAGGCATTTTCGTATAGTTAAGATCATGCATGGATTTCTAACCTAGCTTCTGTTTTGTCTTGGAGTACTCGGTAAGTTTTATGCTTTAGCATCCTTGAATGTGTGTGAGTGACTGCCATGAATAGCATGCTTACCATGAGACTATATGCTTATGTGATATAACTGCTTGAATGCCTGTGGGTGAAGGTTGGGTTATTTGAATTGGAACAATTCATTCACTGTGAGTTTTAAGCCCACTAGATAGTGGCAAAATAATGTTTTTCTAAGCCCACCCGAGGGTAGCAAATCCACGTCTTAGCCTACTTGCGGGTAGCACCATCAAACCATTTTCAAATAAACAAACAAGGGTTTCCTAAATTTTTCCAAAATAAAACATTTAGGTGGCGACTCTGTATCTGGAAAAGCAGTCCATGTTTGGCACTTCTTTCAAAAATCGGTTTTCTCAAAATGATTTGCCGGATTTGGACTCTTTGGTTCAGATTTAGAACCGTGACAATTTGAGAGTCTGAGCTGTAGTGACCCCAATACGAACAGAACGGGACCTCATCCCTCCCGGGGCGTTCGGGGACGTCTACACTATGGAGGGTAACAAGATGCTCATGCCACTTTCTATGGTGGGGGCGATGCATCCGGAAAAATGGGTATGTCAAAACAAACTGTCCATGCAGTATGGAAAAACAATGCAAACATAAATGATTACATTCATTCTAAATGGACCTGCACTCCACTAGAATATATGCAATGATGCTAGCATTGAATTCTGAGCACAGTTCTACGAATTTTTTTTTTTTTTCTACTTATAACATTACTTATTTAGCACATCAAAATTGCATTGCTTCGACACACAACATCACATTTTACGTATCCTAAATTTTATAGTACCAAAATGACTTTTAGAGTTTTATATAACTTTCACATAAAAAATTTACTTTTTCTTATACATGATGAATTTGGTGTCACAGGATTTGCTTGTGGATATGGCAACTTGTATAGCCAAGGCTATGATACTAACACTGCAGCACTAAGCACTACTCTGTTCAACAATGGCTTGAGTTGTGGGGCATGCTATGAGATCAAATGCAATGATGACCCACAATGGTGCCTTCCTGGGACCATCACTGTGACTGCTACAAACTTCTGCCCACCTAACCCTTTTCAATTTAATGACAATGGTGGGTGGTGCAACCCTCTCCTCCAGCACTTTAATCTGGCAAAGCCTACTTTCTTGCAAATTGCCTAATATAGATCTGGAATTGTTCTTGTATCTTTCCAAAGGTAAGGGTAACTCTTTAATTGCCCTCACACAAATTTGTTATTTGTGTTTTATACAACTTTCTACGATTTCATTTTGACAACTATTTTTTTTTTTTTTTTCTGGTTACCTTGAACATCCTCAAAAGTCAAACAAATTAACCAAAAATTTAGTCAAAGTAATTTGCTTGGTTAGAGCTATTAAATTTGACTAGAGACTAAAGACCAGAGAGTTTGTGCTCTTATATTGGGTATTGGGTGTGATACCATTGATTGAGTCTTATGTTAGTATCTTCCCATTCCTTTAAATTGACTAACAAAAATGGTTGTGTGAGGGCCTTGACAGGGTATCTTGTGTCAAGAAAGAAGGAATAAGATTTACAATCAATGGCCTCTTTTACTTCAACCTGGCCTTGGTCAGCAATGTTGGCGGTGCAAGGGACGTCCAATCAGTGTCAATCAAAGGGTTCCAACACTGAGTGGCAACCCATGTCTAGGAATTGGGGCCAAAACTGGCAGAGTTACTCCTTGCTCAATGGTCAGTCTCTCTCATTTCAAGTCACTACCAGTGATGGAAGGACTATTACTAGGTACAACATGGCGTCGACCAATTGGCAATTTGGCTAAACATTTGAGGGGGGTCAATTCTAAGTTTTCATGTACCATTGAGTTACAAATTTTGTATATGGTGTTGAATTAGAGGATAGATAGGCTTTGGAGAGACTCAAGAAAATTGAGAGTTTGTGGTGGACTAGTAGCTAACTAGCACCCGCTTAGGCCTATGTACAAAGTTTGAGTGAAAGTTACTAGTAAACAGAGATATTCAATTGGTAGCCTTAGGTTAAAATCAAGGCCAATATCATATAATGTTTGTAGATTAAATCCCCAAGTTAGTATAGAAACCCAATTTAAGGCAATTTTATATCAATAAAATCCTTTAGTGCATTTTCCTAATTTCTTTATGGTAAATGACATTTTGCCCCTCTGTATTTTGTACCAAGTATCACTTTGGTCCTTACATATGAAATCATAATAGTTAACTCCCTGCACTTCTAGTCAAATCTTTAGTCCCTATACATGAAATCGTCACAATTAACTCCTTGCATTTTTTTATCAAATTCCACTTTGATCTCTACATAAGTGTCAATATCCCCTTTCTGTTACTCATTTGTTTAAATCTTCAACAAAATCTAGTCCTTTGACAAGAATGTGATTATGAAATAAGGATAAGAGAGGAAAATCATCTCCATTTTCTACCAATGCACATTTTGTCCCCACATATACGTCAAATTATGATTGCATTAGGTTAAAACAAAGCGTAGATTGTGAACGATTAAGAAGATAAACTAGGGTTTTGCATAAAATGAGATCACAAAACTCTATCTTTCACAATAACACAGTCTTCTATTTATTCCTCTTTTTCTCTTCAATTTCTCTGCTACCTTTTTTGGATTTCAAAGTTCTACTTTCTTACCTTAGTCTCAATTTTCAACATATGAACATATATATATATACACACTGGGGGTGTGAGCCCACCCGATGGGTGTGCTTAAAATATAAATTTTAATTTTAAATTGATAACATATTTTTTATGTTATTTAAGTGATGAAAGTGTTGTTTAGTAAGTTATGTGAATAAATTTAGGTTCAAGTCTTGTGCCCTTCGTATAATAACTATTTTTTTTTATTTTTTTTCCTTTCGAATGTAGAATTTGACACTTGGCGCAATAAGAAAATGTCACTTGGTAGAAGGAGAAAAGGAAGTTCATGAACACCAAGTGAGTTCACTTTTAATAATAGTAAAGATATTATATAACTCTCACATGTTTACCACCACCACCACAACCACAACCACCACCATCTTGTCACTGACACCACCACTATTACTACCGCCACCATGCCACCGCCATCGCTGCCACCACTACTACCACTACCGCCACAACTGCCACCACCACCACTACCACTACCATTGCCATCACCACCATCAATTAAGCCCATTTGATAATCATAATTGATATCGCTTAAAAATTTAAGTACATCTTAAAATGTAGGTTAAAACTTATAAAGAAATTCAAGTCATATAAAACTTACTTAATTTTAATTGAATTTATAAACATTAAATATGCGTATCAATATACACTATCATAAACTCATCACCACCACTACCACCGCTACCACCACCACAACTGCCACTATTTTGCCACCGTCACCACTATCACTATCACTACCACTACCACCATTGCTACCGTTACCGCTACCACCATCACTGCCACTACCATCACTACCGCCATGCCACCGCCACAACTACCACCACTGCCATGATGTCGCCACCATCATCACCACTACTACCACCAATACTACTATCACTTTCCATCACCGTTGTCATTATTTCCATAAACACCATCATCATTTTAGTATCACTGCCACTGCCGCCATCAACGCTACCACCATCATACAATCGCCACCACCACTACCACTACCATCATAATATAAAAATTCAAATATACAATTTAAAACTAATAAATTTTAAATTTAATCTTATACATATCAAACGAATTATATTTTAATTTAGCATTTAAATTTTATCAAACAACTTTTCAATTTAAAAAATTCAACATTCAATTGTCAATACTTAATTTATAGTTTTCAATTTTCAACTTTATCAAACACCTTTGTCACAATCAATTTTCTTTCGGTGGATGTGAGGGAGCATGACGGCCCTTCCTAAAAATAACTTGAAAACTAGGGTTTTTCAAATTACACAAAATATGAATAGAGTTTCAATTTTAACCAATTCCTAATATATAAACACTACCTCAATTTGCTTGATAGAACAATTGACTTTGACAATAAAACTTGTCCCTTATCTTCATTGCTTGATTTTATTAAAATAACATACTACATTCAGAAAATAACACATCAAAATAAAAAAAATAAAAAAAAGGAAAATTATATTTTACACCAAATCTTATTTTAGTCCTTATACATAAAATCATGACAATTAATCCTCTGTACTTTTGATCAAATCTCGCTTTGGTCCATATACATGAAATCGTGACAGTCACCTCCCTGTATTTTTGGTCAAATTTCACTTTGATCCCTACATAAGTGTCAATGTCCCCCTTCTATTACTCTATTATTTAAATCTTTAACAAAATCCTACGAATGTGATTACAAATGAACGTAAGAGAAGAAAATTATCCCTATTTCCCACCAATATACACTTTGTTTTACGTGATAACACTATAGGAAAATACACCTTCGGCGACTAAAAATGCCGACTAAAACTAATTTGATCGGCAAAGATACACACTTTAGCTACTACAAAATATTTGGTCGGCATTTGTTTTACTTTTGGCGACTAACTGACATTTAGTCGTTGAAAATATGGTTTTGGGCTACTAAGACGAGGAAAAAACTTTTGGCGACTAAAATGTTTTGTCATAAAATAAAATAAGTCTAAAATATTTATTTTTTGGCTACTAAAATGTTTAGTCGTAAACTAAAACGGCGACTAAAATATTTGGTCTCTAAATGTAAAACAAAACGGCGACTAAAATATTTGGTCATTAAATGTAACATAAAACGGCAGCTAAAATATTTGGCCCCTAAATGTAGTACTATTTGTGACAAAATCTTATTGGCAACTAAAAATTTTAGTCACTGCAAGCTAAAATTATTTTTATTTGGAAACTTTGGCAAAGTCAATTTTAGTAGCCAAAAGTTGTGAATTAACGACCAACTCAGTTTTGGTTGCCAAATACTTTGGTCAACAATTAATCCCCGACTAACTGGCAACTAAAAATGAGGCTTTGGCGAATTTTTTAGTCACCAAAAGTGTATTTTCCTATAGTGTGGTAGTGGGAATTTGCGACACAACTTGAACCGTACACGAAATTAGTAGGTTAGGGTTGACCATTTCCTAACACGAACACGTATATGACACAACCCAATAATATGAATATTAAACAGATTGGGTTAGTGTGAAATCTATATAACACGAAATTAATACGAATAGCCTGTATAATGAAGACTTAGTTACACATTTTAATGTTATTTCTACTAGCGAGTATCATGATATTTTTTAATCTCTTACATAATTACATCATATTTATTAAAAAAGTGTGTAAAATACGATTTTAAGTTTAATATAGGTTTTGTTTTTACTTTTAATTGAACTTAATGTATTTTTTTATTATTATTATTTGAGTTAATCTAGGAAAATATATAATAATAAAATATAACATTTATAAATTAAGAAAATAAAATTATGTTGAAATCAAATATTTTTATAAATAATTTCATTTAATAAAGATTAGTTTTATTAAATTTAACTTGTGAAGAAAATTTTAATTTTTTTTTTATATATTTAATATTTTTAGTTAATAGTGAAATTTTTTGACATGGCACAAACCAAAAATGACACGACGTAATAATACAAAATAATAAATAGATTGAATTAGTATTGAGATAATTTTGACACGAATCCGAAATGACATGACACAAATACGACCCAACATGACACGACACCCACTCCTAAGTGGGAGTGGTGGCGGCGGTAATAAGTTTATAGTAGTATATATTGATATTTATGTTTAATGTTTATAAATTCAGTCATAATTAAATCAGTTTTATATGACTTAATTTTTTTTTAAGTTTTAGCCTACATTTTAAAGGATATTTAAATTTTTAAGTGATATCAATTATTGTTATCAAATGAACTTAATTGATTATCATCTAATATATTCAATTTCAAGTACTAAATCTGGTTATTAAACAATAAATAAATAAAAAAACCCTCTTAGTTTCTAGTTTGGTTTCATTCATTTATATGTTTTTAGTCGGTCATAAATGAGAAAAAAGGTCCTCAAAAGTTTAAAATATTATCAATGTGAATTACGTAATAGTATGTACTGCGAAAATTAATGGTATATAAATATAATCACCTCAATCTTGATTTTAATTTTTGTAGAACAGAACTGGTTCAATTCATCTAAAACCAAACCAGTAGAAAATATTTTGGTGTGTAAAGTGCATATCATATGTACTTATATAAATTTTTATAAATATATATACTTTATAAAATTACATAAATTCTCACAAATATAAGTAAGTTATGATTTTTTAAATTTTTATAAATTAACTTACATATATTTATAAAAATTTATACAATTTTATAAGATAATTTATATATATTTATAATAATTTATACAAAAAAAAAAGTGTAAAAAGTTAAAAATCAACTTTTAACTTTTATTTTAGATAATAATATCATTTTTTTACTTTTTTTTATATATTTAAATAAAAAATAAAAAATTAACCCAAAACAACCCCTTGGGCCTTGTATGCACTTCAGAATTTCTCCAACGAAATCATTCTGATCTATGGACTCACTAGAAAAGTCCGCCGTACTCGGCAAGCTTTCGAGAATCACCACCACCACCATAGCCTCCGTCGTCCTCGAACTCTAGCCAAATCCATTTCGATCATTTCTAAAATGGGACAGAGCTCTGACGCTATGTTTGAATTGAGTGATTTAGAGAGAAAAGAAAAGAAATGAAGAGATATGTATTTCTCTTACTTGTTTGGATAACCTAAATAGAGAGAAATGAGAAAAAATGGAGAGAAATAGAGGAAAACTCATTTCTCTTATGAGCTTCATTTTCAATCTTTCTAAAAGTGGAGAGATTGGGAGAAAAAAAAACTACTATTTTCTTAATATCAATTTTGTCCCTATAAAAATAAAAGAAATAAAATGATTGAAAATATAAAAAGGTTATTTTGATAATATAACATAAAATAATTTCTTTTCTTTTCTCTTAATGAAACCTAACCAAACAAGAATGAGAGAAATCTCGATGACTCTTCCGACACCTTAGTAAGTTGTGTTTTCTTCTGTCTTAATTACTCACATCTGTTTTTTTTTTTTTTCTTTTTGCCTGTGTAATTTGGGATTTTTAGATTCCATTTGCATTGTTGGATTTTTTGTTGGGTTGTCAACAAATTGACTTACTTGCACAAAATTAGATCTTTTACTAGTTCCCCTGAATAATTCCAAGCACATTCAAACCTAGGGCAAAAAACTTTGCAGCCAACAAACTACATTCACCAAGATAAAAATACTGAGAGAATAACTAACACCCAGCTCATAATAAAGCTTCTTTTTCTCTTGTTCTTGTATTGTACATATAAGAAGCCTCAAATGGTGAAAAAGTAATAACAAAATAAAAAAACATTATGTTTCTCTCTTTGTATGCAGAGGTCAAACAATTAATTAATTCAGAACGTGACCTTTTCATCCCGATGCAACATTCGGATCACAAAACTTGAGCTTGGGACCCTAAACATAACTAACATGGAATATTACATCGCCATCGGTGGCCTACCACCTCAAACTACCACTGGAATGCACATGGCCAACTTCGAACAGTAATGCTATTTACACAGAATCCATGCTCAGTAAAATACCCAAAAAATTTAATATGATCCAAATTCATTCAAGATGTGGACTCCGTCATACAAGAGTTGAATCTGAATCTGAATCATACATTATTTTTCTAAGTATATTTTTGTGCATGAATCCAATGCACATTTCTTTACTACGCAGTCGATTACCGGTATGAGTTTTGGTCCCTGGAATCTCATGTGGGCTGTCTGCAAATGCTTTATGGTGACCCCGCTATTAAGTACCACTTGAAGTGACCCATCATGTCCCTCTTGCTTATGTTTCTTTCCATGTTGAGGGATGTCATAGTCTCTCACAAGTGGGAGTAACAGACAAACCCTTTTGACAGCAACATTTGGGTAAATCCCCTCATGACATGCCTTTTGTGGGTTTAGGGTTTGATGCAAACTCTCGAAGAGAAAAAATACTTTGGGGGTTTATGATCACAGAAACTAGTCAGATTCATAAAAATTGGAACAAATATTGATAGAAAAAATTGAAACCATACTCTTCTTAAATCAAAAAAAGGAAAATATTTGTCTTATGGCGCAAATTAATTGCTCATTCTTGTCATACAAAATCAAAGGTATAGTAAAATTATAGAATAAATGATGATAATTAGGGTGTTTGATAAATTTTCAGGTTTTCAACTTATTTCTTTCTTCACCTTGATAATTAGCCTTTTGTGTTTATTTTGAGGTTTTTGAGTGAAAAAGGAAAATAAAGTTCTACCAAAAATACTGAACATATTACATTTTCAACTAAGAAGCATGGACACTTCTATGAAGGAAGCGTGTCGTGTCCGACACCTATATCCAACACGACACTCTTTGGACACTCCTAAAAGCGTGTCAGACACTTCTTCAGCGTGTCTTGATTAAAAAAATCAAATCCATAGCATTGAACACTTCGGTGACACTTCTTGAACTCTCCAGATACATCCTATATGATGAATCCCTTCATTATAACAATGTTCTCCATTCTTCATAACACAACTTATGCATCCTAAATGTGTTTAGAAACATTAATGAGATGAATACATTACGTATAATGTAATGTCATAATTGTTTTGCATTGTTTTGAATGTAATTGTTAAATAAATGATATCTTGATATTTAATTTATGTAATATATAGCTTTTTAATTTATGTTAAATTTTTTTAATTATATTTGAATAAATTATTTATATATATGATATATAATTAATTTATAATATCGTGAGTCTCTGTCTGTGCTACTTAGATTTTCAACGTACAACTGCTTAAGCATGTAATTCATAAAATTTAAGCTAAAAAAACTCAAACAACGTCTTCTCCTTCTTCTTCTTCTTCCTTTTTTTTTTGAGAGAACCAAACAACTTCTTCTTCTTTTTTGGGGGTCTATTTATATGATATTGTCAAGTTCATATCACATTGCCATCAATTGATTGCAAAGCTATCATTTTCTTACATAACATCAAAGCCAAATTCCCATACATCTTTGTCATTCTGTTATTATGTTAACATCTCACACACACACAGAGTCTTGAAGGGCTGGGTGTGTAGATCCTCAGCTTCACCTCCACAATATTCCCTTCCAGAAGAGACAAATTTGAAGATTTTGGCCAAAACATTTTCTTGGATGCTACCGATGAAAAAAATGTTAGTAATTAATAATAATTGGATGCTAAGAAGGATTTTTATTCAAAGCCCAACTCCCCAATTTTCTTTTCAAAAGAAAGCCAAGAAAATGCTAGACAGAACATCTGTTATTTTTGTATTGATTTTCCACAAGTCCATTCAGCTTATACAAAAATAATCTTTCTGCATGTGGGGTAATACTGCATATATCTAATGTTCCCAAACCCTGCAAAAGCCGGCAGTGTGACCCCTTTACATATATATATATATATATATAAGCTTGGAAATGGATGGCTCTAAAACTATGATAATGATGCATGTATAAAAGGGTCCAAAATGACCAGTACTTGCATGTGCTTCTAACATGGTAGGGTATTAAACAAGTCCCCTCCCTATTTTTTAACTAACCCTTCTAGTTTTATCTAATATTTAAGGTCTAACAACAAATTTGACAATAAGTCACAGGTTTAGAATTAAAAACTTGATTATAAAACCATTTTTGCATGTACCATTATGATTTTCAATTATATGCACAGTTATTGCTATCTCATAGATTGACATATTGTATTGCCAAACTTTTTTTTAACATAGTTTTGTCTTCCACAATATTCATAAATAATAACTGACCTTTGGTTCCTAGATAATCTTATCCAGCATCCACAATCCCTATTCTTGTTTCAAGATTCAGCTATAACTACACAACATTGTTGAAAAATGCAACATAATCAAAAAATATTAATGTTTGTTTCTTGAAATTTATATGTGATTCATTTAGCATTTAGTTTTGCTAGGCACTTTGAGCTCAACCGGATCTCAAAGCTTTTTTACCATAAAAGAGTTAACACATGGTACCTACAAAGAACACGAGCTCTTAATTTCGGATGCGCAATTGTTTGCATATTGGTTCTCCTAGGAGGCTATGGTTCTTTCTTGACTTAAAGAGAACAAAATTTCACTGAAGTTTTTTGGGGGAAATTTATGATAAGAAAATAAAGTGTGATGGAAGTTCAAATTTAGTGTGATTTGAGTTATATATATTATACATAATGAATCAAGTTCACACACTTCATTTTTTTGTCATTTTTTAACTACTTTTTTTGACTTCATGGTATTATTGTGTTTTTCAAAATGGAAAATTGTAATATAATAAAATTTCTTGTTCTCAGCACTATATCTTGATGCCATTGCAGGGGTTGGTCAGAGAGGACATATTTAGAGGGTTAACATACACAGTCCACTAACACTTGGGAAATCATACATTTGATAGGATAATTGAATATTTTATGCTCTGAACTCTTCAAATATTTTTAAAAAAAAAAATGTGTACTAACAATGCAATGGTGGCTTAGAGTACTGACACAAGATCCTCTATGATGCCATTGCAGGGGTTGGTCAGAGAGGACATATTTAGAGGGTTAACATACACAGTCCACTAACACTTGGGAAATCATACATTTGATAGGATAATTGAATATTTTATGCTCTGAACTCTTCAAATATTTTTTTAAAAAAAAATGTGTACTAACAATGCAATGGTGGCTTAGAGTACTGACACAAGATCCTCTATCCGCAAAATCCCTATCTCTGACCCAACACACTGTCAGCTGCCTGATCGTACTTTGAGATTCTTGTATCTCAAGATTTTCACCATATCATATGGTTGAGAGTGCATTCGAAACAGAGGGCATTGATTTTGAGTCAAAGAATCCAATGCATCTTTTAGAAATACGCAAAGTAGCTGCAAATCTGCCCCAAACTCTCCAATTAAACCTGTCCACATCACCCATTAATCTAATCACTTAGTTGACTCTGTGATTTTAGTCGAACGTGAGGGGGAAAAAAATAAAAAAAAATTGTCCACATGAAAGACATGTAATCCGTAGTATAGAGGGAAGGAGAGGAAAATAAATAAATAAATGACATAGAGACGGTTGTGACATGCATGTGTTTTGTGGGGTCATGTGAGCTTTGCAGTTGGTAGTTTAGTCAGAACATTTGCTTGTGCAACTTTGATCCCTTGTACATAACCTTGAAAAACATTTTGATTCAGGTTTTGTGGTTTTTGCCATCTCTCAAAAGTGAGCATGGCTAAGTTGTCACTTTCTACCATACAACAGTGCCCCCATCTATCTAACCCCCTCTCAGAGTCCTCAACTTGGCCTCCATTCCCTTATTTAAGTAAAGCCCCATTTCCCCTCTTTGTACTAAGAAGCTCTTACCGCATAATCTTCTCTCTAGCATCTCTCTCTCTCTCTCTCTCTCTCTCTCTCTCTCTCTCTCTCTATATATATATATATATATCAATGGTTATTCAAGTATTCTCCATTGTTTCTCTTCTACTCTTCTTTTTCGATTTATGCCTCCGCGGCGCTTATGGTGACTATGGAGGGTGGCAAGGTGGTCATGCCACTTTCTATGGTGGGGGTGATGCATCTGGCACAATGGGTAAGTTGGACAAATTTTCCATTTAGTACAGAAAAAATAACAATAAATAAATAAAAATTAAGAAAATGCATAAAAAAATGTAGTATTGACAACACTACTCTTTCTAGTGGCCCCATTTAAGATGAATATGCAGTGTTGTTATTTTGAGCACTTATCTGTGAATAAATAAATAAATAAAATATGTGATTTTAGAATTAGTGATTTTGCAGAACAAAATTGCATTGCTTTGACCCATAACTTCACATTTTACTTATCTTGAGTTTTAGGGCTAGTTTGGCATGTATTAAATAAGTCAAAAAGTTAAAAAGTCACTATCTTATTTAAGTCACATTATCTTATTTAAATCACATCACCTCTCTAACACATCACATCAAACCCAACCCAAACCCAACCCAAACCCACCAATAAGTCAAAAAGTGCACTCTTTTAGGACATCCCAAACCAACCCAAGTGACTTTGTTTGAGTTTTATAAAATTGACTGTTAAAAGAATGACATTTTTCTAGTAAAATTTGATAAATTTAATGTGTTGGGATTCTAATACTTGATGATTTGGTGTGGCAGGAGGTGCATGTGGGTATGGCAATTTGTATAGCCAAGGCTATGGCACTAACACCGCAGCACTAAGCACTGTTCTGTTCAACAATGGCTTGAGCTGTGGGAATGCAACAGTGACCCACAATGGTGCCTCCCTGGGACCATCACTGTGACTGCTACAAACTTCTGTCCACCTAACCCTTCTCAATCTAATGACAATGGTGGGTGGTGCAACCCTCCCCTCCAACACTTTGATCTGGCAGAGCCTGCTTTCTTGCAAATTGCTCAATACAGAGCTGGAATTGTTCCAGTATCTTTTCAAAGGTAAAGGGTTGCTCTCTAATTACCCCCACAACTTTGCTAGTTGCACTGAGCACAGAGAAGGGTGTGGACCCAACACCACTCTCTATGTTTCTCTTTTGTCATATACAACTTTTTATATTTATTTTTCTGCAGCTAGTATTATATACATATACCCTCAACATTCCTAAGAGTCAAACAAATTTACTAAAAAATTAGTTAAAGCAATTTGCTTAATCTGTGCTAGTTAATTTGACTATCGAGTGAAGACCAGTGAGTTTGTGATGTCTTATCAAGTGTGATACTCGGATTGAGTCTTAGTGTCAGTAGTTTCTCCCTTCTTTAAATTAACTAATGAATATGGTTGTGTGGTGGTCTTGGCAGGGTGCCCTGTGTGAAGAAAGGAGGAATAAGATTTACAATCAATGGCCACTCTTACTTCAACCTGGTCTTGGTTAGCAACGTTGGTGGTGCAGGGGACGTCCATTCAGTGTCGATCAAGGGGTCCAAAACAAGTTGGCAACCCTTGTCAAGGAATTGGGGTCAAAACTGGCAGAGCAACTCCATGCTCAATGGCCAATCTCTCTCATTTCAAGTCACTACCAGTGATGGAAGGACCATTACTAGTTACAACGCAGTGCCAGCTAATTGGCAATTTGGCCAAACATTTGAGGGGGGTCAATTCTAAGTTTTCACGACGCCATGGGTTAAAAAATTTGTATATGATGTTCAATTGGAAGGTGGGTAGGCATGGGAGAGACTCATGGAAATTTAGAGTCTATTGCTGTGGTGGCTAACTAGCACCCGCTTAGGCCTATACTTGTAAACAGTGATATTCAATTGGTAGCCTTAGATTGAAATCAGGCCATACAAATATCATATAATGTTTGTAGATTTAATCACAAGTTGGAATAGAAACCCTATTTGTGGCAACTTTATATCAGTGAAATCCTTTAATACATTTCACTAATTTCTTTGTTTTGATTTGTTATTTTCTTAATGTAGTTTTTTACTTTAATAAAAATCAATCAATGCAGATAAGGGGTAATCTTTATTGTCAAATTAATTGTTACATCAAGTAATTTGATGGGAAAGTGTATATATAATTCTCAATTTTATTGTGACACAAAGCTGTGTCTATTTTTATTCATTTATATGCTTTTAGTCGTAATAAAATGACAACAAAGCTCCCAACAAGGGGAAAGAAAGTTTTTTCTCAAATATCTTGCTTAAAAAATTAGTTTTAAGAAATTATATCACAAAAAAGTAAATTAAGTTTGGTTTAGTTTTAAAATTATGATTTAAGTAAAATTCTAAAGAACAAAATAAATAAATAAATTTGAATTTTTTTTGTAATGGAGTTTTTAAAACGATTTTGGTTATGAATTTTGAAAAGAATTTTTGAATTGTGTTTTTGATTATGAGTTTTTTAAATAATTTTTGAATTGTGTTTGATTATTAATTTTAAAAAAAAAATTATCAAAATTACGGTTACAAAACTAAGCCAAACACGACCATAATTTCTCTTAGCGAAAAGTTTTTGTTAACATGAAAGTTACAAAAATAAATTAAATTCTATTGTACTTTTGTTTCATTTCTCAACTCAACAATCTTGTCTTAATTATTAGGATCCACTGTACATATCCCTTTATTTCAATTTTAGTAAGTTGTTTATGATAATCACCAATTGAAATAATTTAATTGAATTATTTCTTCACCCATATTAGACAAATAGGGTTATGGAAGTTTATCTCTTTATATTACTTAATTACTCTAATGCCACTGAAATATTCTCATTTCTTTTCTTTTAATTTTACGGATTGTGTCATATTAGTCCAAATAAATAACGACAGTTAAGTTTGATGGATGGAAAATCAAATGATATTTTAATTTAGTTTCTGTAGTTTATAGAAAGTGTCAATTTGATCCTTGTAGTTTATAGGAAAGTCAAAACAATAGGGATCAAATTGACACATCCTGTAAACTACAAAGACCAAATTGAAACATCATATGATTATCCGTCCATCAAACTCAACAGCCATTATTTATTGGACTAACATAACATAATCTGTAAAATTAAAGGGCAAAATTGAGCAAATTGAAACAATAGGAATCAAAATGTAAAAAAGGTAAATTACAGGGACTACCACCGTAATTTGTCCTAAAAAAACATTATTTGATTAAGGTTTTGTGATTTTTGGCTTTTTCACAAATGTTAGCATTCCTAATGTTAATGTATATATGGTATATATTCTTAGATATATTAGGTATTGATTTCCTAGATATATTTGTATTGCCTATGTTAGTTTTCTTATAAGATACTTTTTCTCATAGTTAGCTTTTTTATAGGATACTCTTTCTCAACCTATATATACAGGCCTTCTATTTATTCTATAAGATTAATTAATTGAATACAATACATTATTTCCTCTCTCTCTCTCTCTCTCTCTACTATTGTAACATGGTATCAGAGCGATAGGTTAAGCTTTTGGTGTTCTTTGCCTTACTGGTGGACGACAACCTTGCATTGGCCGTCCGTCGAACCTCAACCTATTCCGTTGTCATATTTTTATATCAGTATCACTTCGTGGTGATCTCTTCCTTTGTCCACTGGTTTATTCTCACCCCAACATCTCTATCATATATATATATATATATATATTACTCGCAATCTGTATTTTTTTTTTGTGCTTCTGCTCTACTCTGTCTTTCCCTCTGCTTTAACCTCAAATAGGTTTCTATCTTCAAACCTATTTGAGTTTGAGGGGTGTATTATACCTATATAATGGTGAACATGGTTATACACCAAGCAAACCACCTAAGTCGTCCCCTATGGCCCACAACTCAAGCCGCCTTCTGTGGCACACCACCCAAGTCGCCTCTTCTGGCTTACAACCCAAGCGGCCACGCCCCTTGGCGCACCACTAAATTCATCCCCTGGTGTACCATCCAAGTCACCCCCTGTGGCGCACTCAGTCATCTGTTGTCATCATCGTTCAGCACAATGTCATAAGTTATGTGTGTTTCATACTTGCTGGTTCAACATCCAGTCTCTACAATGGTCCGACATGACCCCATAAAATATTCCGACATTGATTCTGGCTAGTTCCTACAACGAACCGGCATGACCTTAAATTGTCCCGACATTAGTTTCGGTCAACTCCTATAGTAGTCCGACATGACCATAAATTGTCTCTCGGCATTAGTTTCGGCCTCTGATCTATTTCAAGAGCCCTTGAGCTCCCTTTCGAACTTTGCAATCTATTTGCCTTTATTTTATTTAGTTTTATTTCATGTTTTAGTTTATCTCTCCAAACTCAAGATGTTTATCTTTCTTGAGTTTGAGGAGAGATGTTAATGTATATATGGTATATTGTAACAACCCCGAACTATGATTAACCACTAAACCATGATTAAGATGCTTAATGAGTAATTAAGATAGAATTCTGAGTTAATTGCATGTGTATTGCATTATTTGTGATTATATCTGTCTGCTGTAGGACTATCTGTTTGTCTTTTTGCTCTGTTCTGCGAATTGAAGGTCTTATCAGCATACAATCACAAAATTGACTTGGTTTCTGTGTTATTTAGAATTTTTAGAATTTTATGGTAGGTTTAATTGGAAATCGATTTGGAACGAATTAAATTAGAATAATTAATGTCAATTTGTTTAACTTAAGTTAAGTTTAATTAATTCCCTAAGCAAGCCTATATAAGGCCTATACAAGCCACTTGAGTTATCTTTTCCTCATCATCTTTGAGCCTTTTCACATAACAAACGTGAGAGAGAGGGAGATGAGGAAGTTTGAGCTCAAGTAAAGGGAGAATTGCTAAAAATTGTTGGAGAATTGAAAAGAATTTAGAAGTTTAATCCTCTACACTTGTGAATTCAAGGTTTAAGGTAAGCAATTAAGCCTTTGGTCTTGCTTTTGAGGTGGTGAGTTCATGAATTCAAGAGAATTGAACTAGGATGAAGAAATATGGATCATACCATGCATGCATGCACATTATCTTGCATTTTGAGTTGAATTGCTAAGAATTCTCAAATCCATGCCTCAATTCTAACTTAGTTTTGAGAGTTTATCATGTTTTCCATCTATTGACCTCATTTGATTATGATTTAGAAGCTTTGAAGTCAAGCCATTACATGCAAGTTATGTTTTAAAAAATTTGAGTTTAAATTTGAACAATTGACATGCTTTTGGGCTTTGATTTTGCGAAACGATCTTCACTTTCTGATATTCTATAAGTTTCTAAGTGCTTTCTTGAGTTTTAGGCCCAAATGAGCAAGTTTGAAGTTTTAAATTCATGTTTTGCACCTTGAACAGCAATTTGGAAATTCCATAATTCCATCTCTCCGCTCGAGGGAGTGTTCATGCGCTCGAGCGACCACTTAGTATGTTTTAGTTTCGCTCGAGCGACCAAAAGTTGGCTCGAGCATAAAATGCATGCTCCCAGAAGTTTACCATTTTTGCAGATCGCTTGAGCGACAATAGTTGCGCTCAAGCGAGGACCTCAGTCTCACGCTCAACCGACCGTCGAGCGGAGCATTCACACAACCAGTACTTTTGCAGAGTTTATAGACCGCTCGAGCGAAAGAAGTTGTGCTCGAGCGACCACTCACATTTTTGAACATCTGCTCAAGCGAAGGAAGCTGCGCTCGAGTGAGGCCCCTGTTTTCAGCATATTTGCCTAAGTGTTTTCAAGTGTATTTTAGCATCCTCATTGCATCCTAGACATTCCTAGGCCATGTTTAAGACATCATAATGAGGATAAGATGTAGAAGCATACTAAGAACGAGACGAAATAAGTGAAGTACTACCCGAGCGTATGTTTCATTATGTGTATCTGCTATGTTGTGTTGTATAGGTCATGCGCCGTACGCTATTTGATTAGTTTGTTCTGTTTGTCTTCTTTTGGAGCCAACTATGAGTAATAACTCTGTAAAGCTATGTTTCATTGTACGTATTTTCTGACTAAATGATACGATCAACTTTCTAAAATGCTATTTTATGAATCATGAATGAATGTCTATTTTTTTGAAATGTATTTATGGCATCCCTAGTTCACACGGCCTTCGCCCGGGGGTAACAATAACGTGGCCAATATGCACGTGGTCCTCACCCAAGGGTAACAATATTGTTTCTTATATTTATGTGGTCCTTACCTGGGGGTAACAATACCGAGGTCTATATCTACATGGCCCTCACCTAGGGGCAACAATACCATGGCTACTTGTGCACAAGATGTGGACCTATGTGGTCGTCGATACCGATTATGCAAATTTGTTATGTTATGACAGCTAAATGGATGTACCACTTATAATTGCCATGATTTCTGGTCAAGTATATGAATCTGAATTTGATTTTGATTTGAAATCTGTTAAGGACATCATTCATTAAATTCTTTACTCCGTTATTATTCACTGGCCTTTGCTTACTCTATTTATATTATGTATGTAGGTGACCAGGCGCGCGATCAGGCTCAGAGTTGATGACCTGGGGTTTTGGTTTTGTCAGCCACCCTTTTGTGCCTCCTGAAGAGGTTCCAAATTAAGTCAAGTATTGTGGCCATTTTGTGTGATCATTTAAGACTTCGTTTCCTTTTGATACATGAACAAGCTTTGGTTTATCTGTATAATGGGCTAAGTTCCCTTTTTGCTTTACCTGTAATGAATGTGACGTAAGACCATTATACGTATGACATCACGATTCTATATATAAGTTTTCTAATTTCTATCCCCTATATGTCTATACAGCTTAATGGACTATGTATGTTTCTCCATATATGTCTATACAGGTCAGTGGACTATGTATGTTTCTCTAATTGCTTCCGCTAGCCCCTTATATTTTATATTATTCAGGTCAGAGGCCTTTGGTAATCCGAGGATTACTAATCGATTACGACGCTAAACCTATAGGGGCAGGTTTGGGTCATGACAGAGTGGTATCAGAGCACGCGTTATACTGCATACGCAAGTCCATATGAGCTATAAGATGTTCTAGAAAAAAGTAGGGACATTTCATTTGCATGTGTGCGTGTGTGTTAAATTCTATAAATGTGAAAATTGAATCTAATCAGGCACTCATGAAATTGAAACGAATGAACTGGGAGTGAATGTTCTGAACATTGTGAAAAGAATTGTTTACCTATATTTATCAGTGCTCTGTTTACCTATAGCAATGGAAAATACAAGAAGTGACGGTACAACTGAGTCTTCAGAGGCTCAAATGAGCCGAATGGAACAGATGCTCGCAGCCCTAACTGAAATAATGATATAACAGCAAAGACAACAACCTCCGCCTCCACCGCCTCCTCTAGTCCAAGCTGAATTGGATAACAATGATGTCATAAACCTAACGTAGAAGTTCATAAAGATGAAACCGTCAACTTTCTTAGGTGGTATTGAAACATTGAAGGCGGAGACATGGTTACTCGAGATGGAAAAATTATTTGAAGTACTTCCCTGCTCTAAGACTCAGAAGGTTCTCTTGGCCACCTACACCTTGAAAGATGAAGCCCATAGATGGTGGTTACTAATCCGAAATAGCAATGGGAACGTGACGTGGGCACAATTCATCGAGATTTTCTACAATAAATACTTTCCTCAGTGCTCTCAGGATCGAAAGGTTTCTGAATTCCAAGAACTTAAGCAAGGAAAGATGTCCATGGCCGAGTATGAGGCGAAGTTCACAGAGTTGGCTAGATTTGCTCCTCGTATGGTCAACATAGATTACAAGAAGGCCCAAAATTTGAAAGGGAATTAGACCTGGATGTGTATGGCCGAGTAGGTGTACTAAAATTACCTACATATGTACAAGTACTTGATAGAGCATTAATGGCAGAGGCCATCCTGGCAGCAAAGAAACAAGTTCCAACTCTAACAACTAAATGGAAGGGTAAAAGATTTGGATTTAATTTCAATAAAGGCCGGTCATTTTCAAAAAATCAGAACAAGGGGATCCTCTAGTAGCTCCAGTCAAAATAGTGGATCTATTCCAAACTATCCCTGTCATGACTCGAACCCGCCCCTATAGATTAAGGTCATAACCGGCTAGTAATCATGAGATTACCTATGGCCTCAAACGAAAATCAATCAATAATTAATAATATGGGGCTAGATGCGGAAGCAGACTTAAAAATTTTGTCCAATGAGCTGTGCTTACATGGCAAATTAAAAACATTTCCCATATACTTGATAATAACTCACACCATATAAATAGTAGTTAACATCTTGTGCACCTAGGATCATTCAAACACATAATCACCTATACCAAAAGCTTATACACATAAATGGTCTATCATGATCAATGAAAATAGCAAAAGAAAATACAAAAGATCATAAATAAAGCCTCTTGCATGAGGCACTTGGGTTGACTTCACAAAACTCAGGTCCCTTTCATAATCTCACTAAGGCTGGGGCTAGTCATTCCACTGCTCACCTACACACATATAAATACAGAGTGAGCTACAGCCCAGTGAATAATATCAAAATAAAGGAGTTACATGAATGAAATTTGTAGCAAACATATCAAACGGCCATAGGCCCATTTAAGTTTCCATCTAATACATCAAACGGCCTCAGGCCCAAATATATCAAACGACCTCGGGCCCAATTCATTCTTATTAAATAGCCTCAGGCCCAATTCGTTCATGTCAAACAGCCTTCAGCCCAATCATTCATGTCAAACGGCCATTGGCCCAATCATTCATGTCAAATGGCCTTTGGCCCAATCATTTATGTCAAACAACCTTTGGCCCAATTATTTATGTCAAACGGCCTTTGGCCCAATCATTCTCACATTCGTATTTATGTGTGTCTCATATCCGTGATCATGATCATATTCATATTTAATTAGTCTTATGCAAAAGATTGACATTTTCATCCATAATTCAAAATACAAATTCATAAGGTTTATACAGAAGTAACGTTTGGAAAATAACGTACTTGAACATATCTTTACTAAGATATTACTCATAGTGATCTGCTAGATGATTTGTCCTTGCGCTTGACCCTATTTTCATAACACATTGGGTCACAAGCGATTCATTCCGTTTTTAATTTATTTCTTTTAGGCCTCTATCTTATTCTTTTAGGTCATTTACAATGCCCAATGCATGCCTAAGAGTTCTTAGAAATGAAAGAGAACAAAAAACAAAACACAAAATGACTTTTCAAAATTTCTGAAACAGGGCTCCCTACTCGAGCGGACCCCTTTTGTCTGCAAAAATACTGGTTGCTTGCAAATTACGCTCAAGCTAGAAGTTTTGCAAAACAGGGTACGCTCAAGTGCAGCTTTGGTAGCTCGAGCCTCCGTGTATTCTCTGTAAAACTTCTGGGAGTTCGATTTCTACACTCGAGCGGACAAGCCGAATTCTAGGTTTTCATGAACTCTGTTTGAGCTTCGAATTTGCATTCCAATTGATGTAACTTGCTTGTTAGGACTCATAATTCACTTGTACATCTTCTAACATGATTCAAATACTAAATTAATTACATGCATACTCAATTTATACCAAACTTATTTCCAATACTTCAAACTCATGCAACCAAACCTTATACCTCCATGAATTGTGCTTGGATGTGGAATATAACTTCCATTCTCAACTTAAGTGATGCAAAAGATGATCAAAAGCATGAATCTTAATCAAAATTTGACATGGATCATATGTTTCATGCTCAAATATACAAATTCATGGCAATCTTTTACATGCATGTTTATAATGACTTCAAATTCATCATATTTAGCTCAATTCTTGACCTTGGTCACATACCATGCTAGAATTCATGTATTTCAAACCTTCAAGACTTAAAAAACATGGTTGCATGTAAGTGACAACTCCCAATTCAACATGATTATTAAAGTTCATGTCCAAAACTTGAAGAATCAAAGCAAATACTTGCATGCATGTATAATTTCATCTCAATTCCTACAATCTTTGTTCAATTCACATATTTAATCTTGTTATCTTCTTCTTAAACCCACAATTTAATGACTTAACTCACAAATTGAGGTTCAAACTCTTACCTACTATCTTCAATGAGGCTAGGTTTAGCAATTTCTTAAGCCTAGCTTCCAAATCTTCAATCCTCCAAGCCAATACCTCAAGATTGAGCTTCTATCTCACTAAGATGAAGATTTCTCTCTATATATAACTTAATCTCAGCAAAATGGTGAAGACGAGCTCAATTTTTATGAGTCTAGGCACTAACTCAACATATATATATAGTGGGTGATTAGCTTAAGTTAATTAAGCAAGATTAAGACTAGTCAACCTTATTTAATTTAATTCCATGTAATCTAATTAATTTGATCCGAATCAATTTTTAATTAAATTTCACCGTATACTCTAAAAATCATGCTAAGCACAAAAATACAGTCCATTTCACTTTCTGACGCCTCTACGACCTTCAATTTAAATTCTATAGCATAAAATCAAACAGATTTTCCTACGGTGAACAAATAGGAATTCAAACACACACATAATCATATAAGTAGCACCCAAAATCATATTAAGCACGTAACCACAATCATAATTAAGGTTAATTAACATAACATGAGACTGGATTATCACAGTTTCGATTGTGGAAGAAAGCATAAAGGCACATGTTACCGTGCATCAGGTGCTTGTTTTCGGTGTGGCAAGACTGGCCACATGGTCAAAGATCGTCCGCTGAGATCCAACGATACTAATCATCCTGCAATAAGTTCAGTCGGGTCTACTTCTGTAGCGAGAACAAATACTAAAGCTAATGTTAGGGGTAACACGGGAAATGAGACACTAGGACAGGGGAGAGTGTTCGCACTAGTACCCGGAGATGTACAGAACACTGAGTCTATGGTGTCAGGTATAATTTCAATCTGTAACCAAAATGCATATGTCTTGATAGATTCTGGTTCTACACACTCATTTATGTCGCATGCCTTTTCTCGGAAATTGACTAGACCTTTAGAATCCATGAATTATTTACTGCCTGTTTCTACACCATTTGGGGGTTTTATGATATGTGCTTATGTTTATCCGGCATGTGATATAATGATTAGTGATATGACATTGTACGTTGATTTGCTGCCTCTGAGTATTGATCATTTTGATTGCATAATGGGTATGGACTAGTTGACGAAGTACTGTGCAACTATTGACTGTGTGAATAAATCTGTTGTGTTTCATCCACCTAGTTTACCTGAATTTGTGTTTACTGGGAATGGGATAGTTCCTCCCCATATTTGATTTCTGCCATGAAAGCTGTTAACCTGCTTAGAAAGGGATGTAGAGGGTATATGTATTGTGTTTTGACTGTGACTTCTACTAGTCCTACTGTAGAGAATATCTGGGTAGTAAATGAATTTCCTGTTGTATTTCCAAATGAATTTCCTGGGGATTTAATTGATAGAGAAATTGAGTTTACTATTGATATTGTACCCAGAACACAACCAATTTCTAAAACCCCGTATAGAATGTCAACTTTTGAGTTGAAGGAATTGAAAAGCCAACTTCAAGACTTGTTAGACAAGAAGTTTATCCGACCGAGCACTTCATATTGGGGTGCTCTAGTTTTATGTGTTAAGAAGAAAGACGGGTCCTTGAGATTGTGTATACATTATCGGGAATTGAATAGAGTAACTATAAAAAATAAGTACTCGTTACCCCGAATAGATGATCTGTTTGGCTAACTCCAAGGAGCACAAGTGTTCTCTAAGGTAAACCTTAGGTCCGAGTATCATCAGTTAAAGGTCAAGGCTGAAGATGTAGAGAAAACTGCATTCAGAACTAGATACAGACACTATGAATTTTTGGTAATGTCATTCGGAGTAACTAATGCATCTGCAGCATTTATGGACTTAATGAATAAGGTGTTTAAACAATTTCTAGATGAATTTATAATTGTATTTATTGATGATATTCTGATTTACTCCAAAAGTAGGAAAGAGCATGAGAATCATTTGAGAACTACTTTACAGATTCTGAGAAAAAAGAAATTGTATGCAAAATTGTCCAAATGTGAATTCTGGCTTGATAGTGTAGCATTTTTTTGGAATGTAATCAACAAGGATGGCATCTCTGTTGACCCACAAAAAATTGAAGCTGTAGTGGACTAGCCTAGACCAACCAATGTGTCAGAAGTTAGAAGTTTTCTAGGGCTTGCTGGCAATTATAGAACATTTGTGAAAGACTTCTCCAAACTTGTTATGTCATTGACACAGTTGACGCAGAAAAATGTACTGGGAGTCGACCTTTCAAGAACTAAACACTAGGTTAGTAACTGCACCAATTTTGACTTTACCTAATGATACTAATGGGTTTCAAATTTACAGTAATGCTTCATATAAAGGTTTGGGGTGTGTGTTAATGCAAAATGGGAAAGTGATTGCTTATGTTTCTCGGCAACTCCGACCACATGAAAAGAATTATCCGACCTATGACCTCGAATTGGCAGCTGTGGTGTTTACTTTGAAAATTTTGCGCCATTACCTACATGGAGTGACCTGCGAAGTATACACTGATCATAAAAGCCTCAAATATCTATTTACCCAAAAAAAACTGAATATGAGATAGAGACGATGGCTTGAATTGATCAAGGATTATGACATGCAGATTTTGTACCATTTGGAGAAAGCTAATACCACTGTAGATGCTTTGAGTAGAAATTCAATGGAAAATTTATCATGTTTACTCACCGGTCAGAGAGAGTTTCTATGTGACTTGGCGAAGAATGAGATTGATGTTGTGTTGCGAGAACAGGGTGGAATTCTAGCCGCCATCTCTGCCTAGCCTGTTATCGTTGAAGAAATTAGAGAGAAACAACTTGAGGATGAGTTCTTGAAGAAAAATTTTTATGAGATTGATTCAAAACCAAAGCCAGGATTTGTACTTGAGAAAAATGGGTTGAAGTTTCAGAATCGATTTTGTGTACCGGACTGTCTCAATCTGAGAAAACGAATGATGACCGATGCTCACAATTCTAAATTTTGCAATGCATCCAGGGAATACAAAGATGTACCATGATTTGAAACAAAATTTTTGGTGGCCGGGAATAAAGAAGTGTGTTATAGATTTTGTGGCGAGATGTTTGTATTGCCAACAAGTTAAAGCTGAACATCAACGACCCGCTAGATTACTTCAACTGTTTCTAATACCGGAATGGAAATGGGAGCACATTACAATGGATTTCATTGTTGGATTGCCTCGCTCTACTCGAGGTATGGATTCTATTTGGGTCATAGTTGATCATTTGACTAAATCTGCTCATTTTCTACCTATTAAAACTTTTTGTAACGTTGACAAGTTAGCTAACATTTATATGAATGAGATTGTGAGATTACACGGTGTGCTAGTATCTATTGTATCTGACAGAGATTCGAAGTTCACGTCAAGGTTCTGGCAGAGTTTACAACAGGCTTTGGGAACTGAGTTAAGACTGATCAGTGCATATCACCCCCAGACAGACAGTTAATCAGAAAAAATGATACGAACTTTGGAAGATATGCTCAGGATGTGTGCCTTAGATTTCCAAGGCAATTGGGAGACCTACTTACCATTGGCCAAATTTGTGTATAACAACAGCTATCACTCAAGTATTGGGATGGCTCCTTATGAAGCTCTGTATGGTAGAAAATGTCGTTCTCAAGTCTATTGGACCGAGGTAGGTGATAGACCCTTGTTGGGACCGGAACTTGTGCAAGAGACGACGAAAAATGTGAAATTGATTCAACAAAGATTGAAAACTACACAAAGCCGTCAAAAGAGTTATGTAAATGTTTGAAGAAGATACAGAGAATATGAAGTCGAGGATTACGTGTTTATCAAAGTGACACCAATGAAAGGGCAAACTCGGTTTGGTGTGAAGGGCAAATTGGCATCGAGATATGTTGGGCCATGTGAAATCCTTGAGAAGATCAACTTGGTGACGTATTGGCTAGCTTTATAGAGCATAGGCATAATGTTTTTCATGTTTCGATGCTTCGGGAATATTTACGAGATCCATTCCATGTGATTTAGCCGACCTATGTGTTTCTGAAGGATGACTATACATACGAAAAGAGGCCAATTCAGATTGTGAATCCTAGAATCAAACGATTGAGGAACAAATAAATATTGTTGGTAAAAGTTGATTGGCAAAACCACAGAGGAACATATGCAACCTGGGAGACAGAGGAAGATATGATGAGAAGATTCCCTGATTTGTTTCCTTTGGAACTGATGTTCTTCCAAAATGAAAGTAATTCATGTTTGGAGGACCAAACTCTTTAAGGGGGGGAAATTGTAACAATCCCGAATTGTGATTAACCACTAAACCATAATTAAGATGCTTAATGAGTAATGAAGATAGAATTCTGAGTTAATTGCATGTGCATTGCATTATTTGTGATTATATCTGTCTGCTGTAGGACTAGCTGTTTGTCTTTTTGCTCTGTTCTGCGAATTGAAGGCCTTATCGGCATCCAATCACAAAATTGACTTGGTTTCTGTGTTATTTAGAATTTTTAGAATTTTATGGTAGGTTTAATTGGAAATCGATTCAGAACGAATTAAATTAGAATAATTAATGTCAATTTGCTTAGCTTAAGTTAAGTTTAATTAATTCCCTAAGCAAGCCTATATAAGGCCTGTACACACCATTTGAGTCATCTTTTCCTCATCATCTTTGAGCCTTTTCACATAATAAACGTGAGAGAGAGGGAGAAGAAGAAGTTTGAGCTCAAGTAAAGGAAGAATTGCTAGAAATTATTGGAGAATTGAAGATAGAAGTTTAATCCTCTACACTTGTGAATTCAAGGTTTAAGGTAAGCAATTAAGCCTTTGGTCTTGCTTTTGAGTTGGTGAGTTCATGAATTCAAGAGAATTGAGCTAGGATGAAGAAATATGGATCATACCATCCATGCATGCATGCACATTATCTTGCATTTTGAGTTGAATTGCTAAGAATTCTCACATCCATGCCTCAATTCTACCTTAGTTTTGAGAGTTTATCATGTTTTCCATCTATTAACCTCATTTGATCATAATTTGGAAGCTTTGAAGTCAAGCCATTACATGCAAGTTATGTTTTCAAAAATTTGAGTTTAAATTTGAAAAATTGACATGCTTTTGGGCCTTGATTTTGTGAAACGATCTTCACTTCCTGATATTCTACAAGTTTCTAAGTGTTTTCTTGAGTTTTAGGCCCAAAGGAGCAGGTTCGAAGTTTCAAATTCATGTTTTGAACCTTGAACAACAATTTGGAAATTCAATAATTCCACCTCTCTGCTCGAGTGAGAGTTCCTGCGCTCGAGCGACCACTCAGTATGTTGCACTTCTGCTAAGGCAACCAAAAGTTGGTTCGAGCATAAAAAGCATGCTTCCAGAAGTTTACCGTTTTTGCAGACCGCTCAAGCGACAATAGTTGCACTCAAGCGAGGACCTCAGTCTCACGTTCGAGCGACCGTCGAGCGGAGCATTCACACAACCAGTACTTTTGCATAGTTTATAGACCGCTTGAGCGAAGGAAGTTGTACTCGAGCGGCCACTCACATTTTTGAACATCTGCTCGAGCGAAGGAAACTGCGCTCGAGTGAGGCCCCTGTTTTCAGCATATTTGCCTAAGTGTTTTCAAGTGTATTTTAGCATCCTCATTGCATCCTAGGCATTCCTAGGCCATGTTTAAGACATCATAATGAGGATAAGATGTAGAAGCATACTAAGAACGAGACGAAATAAGTGAAGTACTACCCGAACGTGTGTTTCATTATGTGTATTTGCTATGTTGTGTTATGTAGGTCACACGTCGTACGCTATTTGATCAGTATGTTCTGTCTGTCTGCTTTTGAAGCCAACTGTAAGTAATAACTCTGTAAAGCTATATTTGATTATACGTATTTTCTGACTAACTGATACAATCAGCTTTCTGAAATGCTATTTTATGAATCATGAATGAATGTCTATTTTTTCTGAAATGTATTTGTGGCATCCCTAGTTCACGTGGCCCTCGCCCGGGGGGAACAATACCATGGCCAATATGCATGTAGCCCTCGCCCAGGGGCAACAATACTGTGGCTTATATTCATGTGGCCCTTGCCCGGAAGTAACAATACCGCGATCTATGTTCACGTGGCCCTCGCCTGGAGGTAACAATACCATGACTACTTGTGCACAAGATGTGGACCTATATGGTTGTCGGTACTGATTATGCAAATTTGTTATGATATGACAGCTAAATAGATGTACCACATATAACTGCTATGATTTCTGGTCAAGTATGCGAATCTGAATTTGTTTCTGATTTGAAATTTGTTAAGGATATTATTCATTAAATTCTTTACTTTGTTATTATTCACTGGGCTTCGCTCACTCTATTTATATTATGTACGTAAGTGACCAAGCTCATGACCAGGCTAAGAGTTGATGACTTAGAGTTTTGGTTTTGTCAGCCACCCTTTTGTGCCTCCCGAGGAGGTTTCGGATTAAGTCAAGTCTTGTGGCCATTTTGTGTGATCGTTTAAGACTTTGTTTCCTTTTGATACATGAACAAGCTTTGGTTTATTTGTATAGTGGACTAAGTTCCCTTTTTGCTTTATATGTAATGAATGTGACGTAAAACTATTATATGTGCCATTTTGGGAACATGGCAAAAAGCCACGTTTTTGGACAATGGCTGCCAAAAACGCCAGAAAAGTCATTTGGCAAGTGTCAAAAACGCAGCCGTAAAATTACAAATTAGGGCCTATGAAAAAAAAATAAAAAAATAAATCTCTTATGTTGGGTAAGGGTATTTTGGTCATTTTAATTTGATTTGACACCATAAATAAATATTAAACTAAAAAGCAAAAGGCTAGCTTTTTACCAACTTCCCAAATCACTTCCAAAAAAGCCAAAAATCTTGGTAAAAAGCCAAAAGCCAGCTTTTTACCAACTTCCCAAAACAACCCTATGTATGGCGTCACGGTTCTGTATATACATTTTCGAATTTCTATCCCATATATGTCTATACAGCTTAATAGACTATGTATGTTTCTCTGATTGCTTCCGCTAGCCCCTTACATTTTATGTTATTAAGGTCAGAAGCCTTTGGTAATCCGAGGATTACTGGCTGTTTACGACGCTAAACCTATAGGGGCAGTTTGGGTCGCGACATATATATTCCAAGATATATTAGGTATTGATTTCCAATATATATTTGTATTTTTACAGTTAAGTTTCTTATAAGATACTCTTCTAATAGTTAGGTTTCTTATAGGATACTCTTTCTTAACCTATATATACAAGCCTTCTAGTTATTGTGTATGATTAATCAATTGAATACAATACATATTATTTCCTTTCTCTACTATTGTAATAACTAAGTTGTCATTTTCTACCATACAACAATGCCCCCATCTATCTAACCACCTCAAAGTCCTCAACTTGGGCTCCATTCTCCTATTTAAGTAAACCTCAATTCTCTCTCTTTGTACTAAGAAGTTATTACCACACAATCTGCTCTCTTTTCTAGCATCTTTCTCTCTCATCCTTTCTCTTTGGCTATTCAAGCATTCTCCATTATTTCATTTGTTTTCTTTTTTTTCTTTAATTTATACCTCTGCAACGCATATGGTGACTATAGAGGGTGGCAAGATGCTCATGCCACTTTCTATGGTGGGGGTGATGTATTCGGAACAATGGGTAAGTTATAACAAATTGTCCATGTAGTATGGAAAAACAATGCAAACATGAATGATTACATTAATTCTAAATGGGCATGCACTCAACTAGAATATATGCAATGATGCCAGCATTGCATTCTGACCATATTTCTACGATTTTTTTTCCCCTACTTATAATATTACTTATTCAGCACATCAAAATTGCTTGCTTCGACACACAACATCACATTTTACATATCCTAAATTTTATCGTACCACAATGACTTTTAGAGTTTTATATAACTTTCCCATAAAAAAATTTACTTTTTCTTATACATGATGATTTTGGTGTCATAAGAGGTGCTTGTGGATATGGCAACTTTTATAGCCAATGCTATGGCACTAACACTGCAACACTAAGCATTGCTCTGTTCAATAATAGCTTGAGTTGTGGGGCATGCTATGAGATCAAATGCAATGATGACCCACAATGGTGCCTCCCTAGGACCATCACTGTGATTGCTACAAACTTCTGCCCACCTAACCCTTTTCAATTTAATGACAATGGTGGGTAGTGCAAGCCTCCCCTCCAGCACTTTGATCTAGCAGAGCCTGCTTTCTTGCAAATTGCCTAATATAGATCTGGAATTGTTCCTGTATCTTTCCAAAGGTAAAGGTAACTCTTTAATTGCCCTCACACAAATTTGCTATGTGTGTTTTATATAACTTTCTGGGATTTCATTTTGACAACAAATTTTTTTTTTTTTGTTACCCTGAACATCCTCAAAAGTCAAACAAATTAAATAAAAATTTAGTCAAAGTAATTTGCTTGGTTAGAGCTAGTAAATTTGACTAGAGAATAAAGACCAGGGAGTTTGTGCTCTTATATTGGGTGTGATACCCGAATCGAGTCTTCTGTTAGTATCTTGCCTTTTGTTAGTATCTTGTCATTCCTTTAAATTGACTAACAAAAATGGTTGTGTGATGGCCTTGACAGGGTATCTTGTGTGAATAAATAAGGAATAAGATTTACAATCAATGGCTTTTTTTACTTCAACCTGGTCTTGGTTAGCAATGTTGGCGGCACATAGGACGTCCGGTCAGTGTCAATCAAGGGGTCCAACACTTAGTAGCAACCCATATCTAGGAATTGGGGTCAAAACTGGCAGAGTTACTCCTTGCTCAATGGTCAGTCTCTCTCATTTCAAGTCATCGCCAGTGATGAAAGGACTATTACTAGCTACAACGTGGTGCTAACCAATTGGCAATTTGGCCAAACATTTGAGGGGGGTCAATTCTAAGTTTTCATGTACCATTGAATTACAAATTTTGTATATGGTGTTGAATTAGAGGATGGATAGGCCTTGGAGAGACTCAAGAAAATTGAGAGTCTATTGCTGTGGTGGACTAGTAGCTAACTAGCACCCACTCAGGCCTATGTACCAAGTTTGAGTGAACTTTACTTGTAAACAGAGATATTCAATTGGTAGCCTTAGGTTGAAATCAAGGCCATATGAATATCATATAATGTTTGTAGATTAAATCCCCAAGTTGGTATAGTGTAACAACCCCAACCTGTGATTAGCTAATGATCTTTGATTATAAAGGCCTAATAAGTAATTAACATCAAATTCTATGTTAATTGTATGCGTTATATGTTATTTGCATATCTGTTTGTGTTTTAGTTTTGTTTTGCGAATTGAAGGCCTTATTGGCATCTGATCACGAAATTGATTTGGGTTATGTGTTATTGGGAATTTTTGAAAAATTATGGTAGGTTTAATTGAAATTCGATTCGGAACCAAATAATTAGAATTAAATAATGCAAATTAGTTAACTTAAGCCTAGCTTTATTAAACTCCCTAACGAGCCTATATAAGGCCACTTCTAACACCTTCTATACACTTTACACCTTCATTTCCTCATCTTTTGAAGACCAAACATGGAGAGAGAGTGAGGGAGGTGAGATTCAAGTTGTTAACTAGAAGAAGGAGAATTAAAAGGAATTAGCTTGGACTCTAGCTTAACTTGAGAATTTTGAAGGGATCACTCTAGTAGTCAAAGAGTTGAGACTTGTAAGTAAGAAATCTAACCCTTAAGTTATATAGTTGGCTCACTTAATTTGTGAATTTAAAGGATAATGAAGGATTAATGCATGAAATGAACTAATAAAATAGCATTTCATGGTATTTTTGAAGTTGATTTAAAGCAATTCTTTGATGCATGTCATGTTTTTAACTTAATTATGAGACTTCATCATGTTTTCCATCCATTTACCTTGTTTGAACATGATTTGAAAGGTTTAAGTTTGAAAAAATTACATGCATGTTTATATCATGAGTTTCAAGTTTGATTTTGCACAGTTGGCATGCTTTTGGGCTTTAATTTTGCGAAATGAATTTGAATTCACCATGTTTTACAAGTTTACATATGTTTCCTCAAGTTTTGGGCTCAAAATGATGTGTTTTGTTGGTTTGGATTTGAGCTTTGAACTTGAATCTGCAATCTGGAAATTCCAGAATTTGCACCATCCGCTCGAGCGGTGGAGTCTGCGCTCAAGCGGAGAATGAAAACTCCTAGTACTTTTGCATATTTTGGGGGTTGGCTCGAGCGATCGAAATTGCGCTCAAGCGTAAAATTAGAGCTCCCAAAATTTTTATAGACTTTTGCAGACCGCTCGAGCGACCAAAGTTGCACTCGAGCGAAGACCCTTTTTACCCATTCTTGCACTCGAGCGATAGTCAAGTGTCTGTCGAGCTGAAAAATCAAGCAACCAGTGCTTTTGCAGACTTTACAAATCGCTCGAGCGACGGAAGTTGCGCTCGAGCGGACTACCCTATTTTTGAAAATTTAACTAAGTGTTTTGAAGTATATTTTGGCATCCTCATTGCTTCTTAGGCATTCCTAAGCCCTAATTAAGACATAATAATGAGGATAAAGGCTAGAAACATACCAAGGTAGAAAGAAGTAAGTTAAGTGTTTTCCCAGCGTGTGTTTCAATGTGTATCTGTTATGTGTTTATGTAGGTCACGTGCCGTGAGTTGTTTAATCCATTTGCTCTGTCTATCGAAGTTACCTGTGAGTAATAACTCTGTAAAGCTATGTTCAATGTGAAATACTTTCTGAACATTATGATACGATATGATCTATTTCTAAAACGAATGGTCCAAAGGCTATTTTTGAGATTACACGAATGATGGCCCAATTCTTTGAAATATATTTGTGACATCCTTAGCAAAGGCCCACGTCCAGGGAAAACAATATTGTGGCTTATGGTCATGAGGCCCTCGCCCGGGGGAAACAATACCGTGGCATGAGGCCCTCACGCAGGGGAAACAATACTATGGCCTACGTATGTTTCATGATACCCGGTATCGGAGGTTCCATTATGAAACTTGATATGAATGACCAATGTAATTTGTTAACGCTAATAGATGTACCATGCATGATTTGAATATGAATATGACTCTGTTTCTTATACGAATACGAACATGGTTATGTTTCTGACTTGATATGAGATTTGAAATCTGATTTCTGAATCTGATATGGACATCATTCATTAAAATCTTTACTCTGTTATTATTCACTAGGCTCTAGCTCACTATGATATTTATGTATGTAAGTGATTGGGCGTGTGACCAAGCTCACTGGTGACCGCCTGGACTTCTGTTTTGTCGGCCAACCTTTGTGCCTCCCGATGAGGTTCTAAAATGTAACGACCCCAACACGTATAATGATTAGCACTTGATTAATTTAGAGGATTTAAAATTTAATTGTCGAGTATTATAATTTAATTTGGGATTTATGAGAATTGTGGGATCTGACTCGTATATGATTCTATTGAAGATTTATTCTGGAATTAGAAATTAAGGGTCCAAATGGCTTAAGGAAGTGAAGTTAAAAAGTTAAATCAATTTAATCTTAATTATGGACCCATTTGGGAGTTTAATTAAATATTCGTTTCAGTTTAGTGAAATTGAGATTCGATTAATTAGATTCTAATTGGAGTTGATCAAGTTAATTAAATTATGAGCATTGAGAATTGTGATTATTATGAATTAAATTCATTTATGGGAGGTCCAATTTGAATATGTAATTTATCGACAAAGATTTGGTGTCTGATCAAAAATTGAAGGCCTAAATGATTTGGGGAATCAAAATTGAGGATGAAAATAAGTTTAATTTAATATTTGGAACCTTTTAGGAGCTCGATTAAAAATCTAATTCAGATTGATAAATTTAATTATATTTAATTAGGCTCTAATGGAAGTCAATTTGACTAATTAAACTATATGGGATTTGAGGTTAGTTATAATTAACTAATTTTATGTTAATCAAATTTTATTAAGATTAAGTGATGCTTAATAAAATTAATCCTAGACAAAAATTGAGTTATGGACTAAATTAGAATTGGGGGTGTAAATGGGTATGGGTGTATTGAGAAATCTATGCATAGGTGTGTGTATGTGAGTGATGTGCTGGAAATCAAAAAAAGAGTGCATGTGTGCTGTGTTGATGACAAAGAAGTGAGGTGTGTGTGTGAGTGTATAACCTGATGAAGCTCAAGAAGAGAACACAAACAAAGGAAAGGAAAGGAAGCTCTGTTTTTGTAGCCGAAAAGAGAGAGAGAGAGAGAGTTGCTGGTAGGAACAAAAAAAAAAAAAAGCAAGAAAAGCAAGAAAAGTTCAAGAAAATTTAAAGGAAGGCTCAAGTTTTTGGAAGGAACCCAAAGAGAATTAGAAGGGATTCAACTAAGGTATGGAATTTATGTTAAATGTGTAGAATCTTTACATTATACTTGAAATTAAGGATGAAATTGGAATCAATAGCAAGAAGATGAAGAAAAATTAGCTTAAGTATAAGATTATGGAAGTTAAATTGAAACGGGTTACATGCATGTGGATGGTTATGGAAATTAAATTAGAAATTAATTATTGGGGGTTTGATGTTGTGATTTTACATGAAACTAAGCTTCATTGTTACATGCATGAATAAATTTTACAAGTTTAATACTCTAATGATACATACATCATGAATTTTGAAGGAATTAAAAATAAAGCTTTGTAGATCAATTATGAATTGTTAAGATTTGGGTTTGCATGTAAAAATCAAGTTAGGATCAAGAGTATGAATTATGATTTTTTAAATTTGTTAACTTGAGTTCAATCATGTAAATAGAAGAAGTTAGCAAAATGATGAATAAATGGAGTTATGTTCAATTTATAGAAAATTAGACATTGATTCGATTTTGATCCCCGACCCATGCATGCAATATAATGAAAGAGTTTTATTCAAAATTTAAATTTATGTTAGGGAACCTCTATGATTATGAATTAAATTGAGGTTAAAATAAACTGAGTTAAGCTTGAGATTAAGGAAATGAGTTTGGGAAATTTATCAAGTAGGTTAAATCGGCGTTATTCCTCATGAAGTTGGACTTCATCTTTACATGCATCAATGAATCTTCAAGAAAGTTATGGAATTAGTCTCATGGATTTTTGTAAGAAATAAGGTTTTAAGTAAGAAATTAAGTAGACTCACAGTTGTGGAAATTAGTTTGGAAGATTAATTGTTTTGATTTGGTTTTGTAACATTTTCTTGTAATACATGAGTTTTAAGGGAATTGAACCATTCAAGTTCATATTTTGAAGAGACAAAGGAAATGTTTTAAGAAAATCAAGTTTATGGAAATTTGGAATTAATCCTAAAGTTTTGATTTTATAATTAGATTTTCATTTAATCCATGCATGTGATGTAATTTAGGAATTTTATTCAATTTAGATACATTTTAGAACACCATGATTATAAATTAAATATTTGGTTAAAAATTGAGCTAAGTTGATTTTGTTATTAATAGTAAAATTGGATCTATTTGTATTACATACATCATGGAATTTCAAGAGGTTGGGAAGTCTAATTTATATCTTAGAATTGTGGGTTGATATTAATAAGATGAATTAAAACTAAATTTGGGCAATTGGAACATGATTTTGAATGAATGTTTTCTAATTGAAAGTGTTTACTAAATCATATAGTGGTTCTCCATTTTTGTGTACTAAAAGTACATGTTTTGAGGCTTTGAATACCAAATTTGAACTTCAATTGCAATTTTGGAATTTCAAAATTTACGTTGTCCGCTCAAGCGTGAAAATCGAGCTCCCAGTAGTTTTTCAAATTTTACAGTCGCTCGAGCGGAGACCCATTTTCAGCATATTTTGGAAAATTGTATTTAGTTCACATTTTTATTCTCATCTCTTTCCAAGGCATTCTAGACATGATTTATGACTCAATAAAGATTAATAAGCTACCAATCAACATACATTAGTTAGTTGAAGAATGAATCATTGATCTACTGGTAATTGTTTAAGAAGCCAAGTAAAATATCAATCTATTTGGAAAAGAAGGGCTTAGTAATGAAAGAATATGCGAAATAAGAACCCGGTTTACTTGAATGAGAAAGAATAAGCATAGTAGAACTTCGGACTGTTTAGACAGAAAAAGACTAGGAAAGTCAAGTTTGATCAAGGGAGTAATATTGTATTTCTATGTGTATATGTTATGTGCTTATGTAGGTCACGCGCCATTGTCAGCCTGATTTATCTGATATGTCCAGTCCATCTGATTTGCTTCTGTGGCTATCTGTGAGTAATAACCTTGTAAAGTTATGTTCAATTATAAGTAATCTGTTTTCTGAGACAATATTTTCTGTATGGATGAATGGTTGTCCAATGTTTCTGAAATGTATTTGTGACATTCTTAGCTTCAAATGATAACTGTTATCTGTTATGTTATGTCCCAATTATGGGTCAACTGTACGTCTCATGAGCCAACTGTTAGGGATCCTTACGTCCCATTTATGGGTCAACTGTACGTTTCATGAGCCAACTGTACCGTCTTCGTGCACGTGAGTCAACTGTATACTTTTATGGCATCCCTTTATGGGTCAACTGTTTCTGCTAGTGCTAATGAATGTATCACGTATGCTTAAGCATGACTTATGATTTCTGTATATAATCTGGACAAATTATGAATTTGATACGAAACTGAATTTGGAATTCTGAATCTGTACAGACTCATTCATTAAAACCCTTTACTCTGTTATTATTTACTGGGCTCTAGCTCACTATATTATTTATGTGTGTAGGTGATCAAGCGTGTGACCAGGCTTAGAGGTATCTGCCTAGAATCTGTTTTTGTCAGCCAACCTATGTGCCTCCCTTGGAGGTTCCGGATATGTTAAGTGATTGTTGCTAAGTGATTTAAAGTTTAAAATTTTTCTGTCTCATATAAGTCTTCACAGCTCAATGGACGTTGTATATTGTTATTTGCTTCCGCTAGCCCCTAATATTATGACAATCTGTCTCAGAGGCCTTCGGTAATCCTAGAATTACTGGCCGGTTACGATGCTAAACCTATAGGGATGGGTCTAGGTCGTGACACGAAAGAAGTCAGTGGTCGAGTTTTGTGAATCAAATTATAAGTTTAGGACTTTTGTTTGTTTTAAGTGAACAGTTCTTTTAAGTTATTTGTTTAATGACAAGGTATAATGACAAAGTACAATGGATATGTATATGACGTCTTATGTGGAAATATGTATATAAGTTTTAAATTTTGTTCCATGTATGTCTACACAGCTCTATGGACTACGTATGTTATATATATATATGCTTCCGCAGCCTCGTATTATGTGATGATCTATTCAGAGGCCTTTGGTAATCCTAGAATTACTGGCCGGTTACGATAAACCTATAGAGGCAAGTTTGGGTCGTGACATATAGAAACCCAATTTAAGGCAATTTTATATCAATAAAATCCTTTAGTGCATTTTCCTAATTTCTTTATGGGTAAATTACATTTTGCACCTCTGTATTTTGTACCAAATATCACTTTGGTCCTTACACATGAAATCATAACAGTTAACTCCCTGCATTTCTAGTCAAATCTTTGGTCCTTATACATGAAATCGTTGCAGTTAACTCCTTGCATCTTTTTTTATTTTTTTTTTATTTTATCATATCTCATTTTGGTCCCTGCATAAGTGTCAATATCCCCCTTCTGTTACTTTTTTGTTTAAATCTTTAATAGAATCCAGTCATGTGACAAGAATGTGACTATGAAATAAGGATAAGAGAGGAAAATCATCTCTCATTTCTACCAATGCACATTTTGTCCCCACATATATATCAAATTATGATTGTATTAGGTTAAAACAAAGAGTAGATTGTGAACGATTAAGAAAATGAACTAGGGTTTTGCATAAAATGGAATCACGAAACTCTATTTTTCACAGTAACACAATCTTCTGTCTATTCCTCTTTTTCTCTTCAATTTCTCTGTTGTCTTTTTTTAATTTCAAAAGTTCTATTTTCTTACCTTAGTCTTAATTTTCAACATATGAACATATATATATACACTAGGGGTGTGAGCCCACCCGATGGATGTGCTTAAAATATAAATTTTAATTTTAAATTGATAACATATTTTTTTATATTATTTAAGTGATGAAAGTGTTGTTTAGTAAGTTAAGTGAATAAATTTAGGTTCAAGTCTAGTGCCCCTCGTTTAATAACTTTTTCTTTTTTTTTTCTTTTCGGATGTAAAATTTGACACTTGGCACAAGAAGAGAAAGTCACTTGGTAGAAGGAGGTAAGGAAGTTCATGGATACCAAGTGAGTTCACTTTTAATAATAGTATAGATATTATATAACTTTCACATGTTTACCACCACCACCACCATCTTGTCAATGACACCACCACTATTCCTATCACCACCACCATTGTTACCGTTACCACCACTACCGCCACCATGCCACCACCATCGCCACCACTGTTACTGTAAAACAATCTTCACTGTATTTAAAAGGATTAAATTCTGTTGTGTACAAAACAACAACAAGAATAAAAGAAATAGAGAAAATGAGAGAATTTGTTTGATTACAAAAATCAAACTCGAAATAAAAATAAATAAATAAAACCACAGATTTTATTTTGTTACAAAAACAAAATTAAAATCTGATTAAATAAACAAATAAAAACAGAATTAAATTAAACAACTTACTTGGTTAATTTATTTGAATAACTTTTCTGATCAAGTCCAGTGTTTAACACTGTGTCCTTAAGACAGATTCGTCCTCTCCACGGTGCTTTCAGAATTTGGACGTCTATCTCCCAGGATGAAATGATCTTACCACAAACAATAGCAGCACTACAAATTGTTTGCCTTACAAACACACTAAGTGTTTACACTCTTTCTTACACGAAAATAAATGCAGCAAAATGTAGAGAATTATAGCAGAGATGAAGTACGAAAATTGGAGTGAAATCTAAATGAGGGACTAGTCTATTTATAGATGTAAAGGTGGCTCAGAGAGAGAGGATCAAAACTAATTTCAAAACCCTAAACCCTAAAGTAACCCTAATTTAAAAAAAAAAGAATCAAGAATTCAAAATCCTAAATCAAAAATCATCCGTAACCCCCCTAATTTCAAAAGCAAAGCACATATTACAGATTACCTAATTCAAAAGCGAAATAACCCTAATTCAAAAATGAAATCAACAACCTTAAGAATAGGAAGAGAAAGCTGCTATAGAAATAAGCATGCGAATGGATGTTATTCTTGTCACAGGGGAATATGTGTCAAAATAGTCCAGACCTTCCTTTTGTCTGTAACCTTTAACAACAAGTCTTGCTTTATACTTGTCAATTGAACCATCTGCTTTCATTTTTCTCTTGAATATCCATTTATATCCAAGAGGTTTAGAACCTGGTGGAAGATCCACCAATTCCCAAGTATGATTTTGCATAATGGATTCAATTTCATTATTAACAGCCTCTTTCCACAAAGGTGCTTCAGGACCTGTCATTGCTGCCTTAAAGCTTGGTTTCAATTTCCCATTCACTCGGTAATGGTTTTGAGCAACCAAATATACCACGTGAATCACAACGCGGCATAGAACGCGTTACCACTTTGACCCGAGTAAATCGACACTCGGGGCCCACCTAAAAAATAGACCAAACTTGAGAAAAAATTCTGGTTTTACCCAGAATTTTTCTACCATTTCCAACAGCTACCACTACCACCACTACCATCATACTACCGCCACCACTACCACTACCACTACCACTACCGCCACCACCACTACCACCACTACCATTGCCATCACCACATCAATTAAGCCTGTTTGACAATCATAATTGATATTACTTAAAAATTTGAGTCATATAAAACTTAATTTTGATTGAAGTTATAAATATTAAACATAAGCATCAATATACACTATTATAAACTCATCACCACCATTACCACTGCTACCACCACCACAACTGCCACTATCATGCCACCGTCACCACTGTCACTACCACTACCACCATTGCTACCGCTACCACCACCACCACCACTATCACCATCACTACCACCTTGCCACCTTGCCACCACCACAACTACCACCACTGCCATTGTCACGCCCCAAAATTTGGACAATTAAATATTAAATTAGGATTTATCCCAATTAATATTCCATCATCCAAATCCTAGGGGTGAAACAAAATCTAAACTAAACGTTCACATCTCCAAAGGGTTTAAGTAAATTTCATGCTCAAAAGATTACAAGGGATAAAAAAAAAACTAACAAAACGCCAACCAAACCATCTAGCATAAATTCATAACTAACCAATACCTCCAACATTAAAGTAACAATAAATAGTCAAAATAACTTAAATAACGTAAGGTTACAAACCATGTCAAATTATCCAAATATTAAAGTCATAAAAAAAATAATAATAAATACATAAACTAATATCAACCCTAAGCTCAAGAAAAAAAAAATCCAAGAGACATGTCCTAAGATCATGATTATTTCTCGTCACCACCATAGTCCCAACTAATCCTGCAAAGGAAGCTCGGCTGCACTTAAACAGAATACATCCGAGTTGCCAAAAGACAAATGGGTCAGTATACAGGTATACTGGTATGAGTACAAGATTTAACACCCACGTGTCCACCAAACACAAACAAAAATATATTTAATTCTTGTTACGGGACAAGACAAGTAGTTCTATCCGCATCGAGATGAATGGGTAGTTTCCCGAGATACAGTGACATTTAGTTTCTTGCCCGTACACAACGAAATATAAATTGCGTATAAAAAAAAACAAAATAAAAATAAAAATATGGTGGGTCATCCCTACATAAAAAGTTAGTAAGGCCCACCATCCTGCAAAAAATAAAGTTAGTATAATTTAATCATAAGTAACTTGCTAAAGAAGTATAAAAATGCACCGTTTTATGCTTAAATAATTCGAATTGACTAAAACTCAAAGAACAAAAGTTATACAAAATCAAATTTTCTAAAAGACAACGCCAACGAATTTAATAGAAACTAAACAGGTTGAGAGAAAAACTTGATAGAAGAACCTAGATGGAATTCAATCGAAAAATCTGAAGCTGAAAACGAAAAGAAACTACCCTAAGATGATTTTTTTCGGAAAAGTTCAAAACATGAAAAGTATTTAGAATAATGTTTTACTTCAGTTTATGGGAAACCAATAAAAATGAGCTCATTCTGTGGGTTAAAACAACCTCTAAAATCTGCATTGCTAAAATGAATCAAAACTATAATAACCAAGATCATCCGATTATAAGTTCTAATCCATCTTTTTAATAAAAAGTTAAAACACAAAAGTTGTCTGGAATCACGTATACATGCCTCTGCTCAAATTTTATAATTTATCGAGGTCGTTTACTATTTTTCAAGATATACAAATCAATACAATTCACATTATAACAATAAACTCATATTTAATTCTTTGTATCTTAACTCCACCAGTTCGGCCTCCACTTCCGGCCTACACATATATCTCATGTGCCTCCCGTATACCTAATACCGCTCTGAAGCCAAACTTGTACGAAGATATCATCCCGAGTTTGACTCACACTCCCCGAATAGTTAGCATATACGTAAGCGCGTAAATCAGAACACTCGTCTACTCATGAGAACGGGGCAACAATATACATATACAAAACATCTCACTCATGAGAAAAAACATAATAATGCCAAGCCTACGGCATTCAAATAAATCTCATAATCCTCACTTTTTTTATACCTTCTTTCTCACCAACACTCAAATAAAACAACAATCCATGGAGTCATGGTGGAGTATAAGAAATTTATCTATGGGTTCTTAATTAATTTTAATTTCATATAACCATGAGTGTAATTACAACCATAAAATAAATCCATATAAAAACCCTAAACCTGGCTTACACAACTAATCAAAATAATTAAAATCAATCAATCAACTAAAAACCCTAAACTTTACATACACAACTAAACAAAATAATTAAAATCAATCAATCATCTAAAAATCCTAAACCTTACATACCCAACTAATCAAAATAATTAAAATCGATCAATCATCTACATGCCAATATGAAATCAATTCAACATCAAATAAATAAAAACAACGAATTAAATACAAATCAAGGGAAGTGGGTTTTGTACTCACAATATTTTCTATATGTATATAAAATGTCTTTCTTAAATTAATTAATCTGAATATTTATATGAATATTCAATTTTAACCAATTCCTAATATTTGAACACTACCTCAATTTGCTTGATGGTACAATTGACTTTGACAATAAAACTTGTCCTTTATCTTCATTGCTTGATTTTATTAAAACAAGAGATTACATTAAGAAAATAACACATCAAAATTAAAAAAAGTAAATTATATTTTGCACCAAATCATATTTTAATCCTTACACATAAAATCATGACAATAATCCTCTGCACTTTTGATCCAATCTCGCTTTGGTCCCTACACATGAAATCGTGACAGTCACCTCCCTGCACTTTTGGTCAAATTTCACTTTTATAGCGACCCCGGTCTTTTTCCCATTTGATTATTGTATCCGGACTTAGGTTCCGTATATTCTGTCATTGTATAATTGTTGTTGTCGTCCTTTATTTTCTCATTTGGAGTTATAGGATGTGTTGGGCAGGTTTGTTTCAGGTTGGTTGGGTTCGGAAACCAAGTGTTGCTGTCCAGTTTTTGGGTTGGTCGCTCGAGCCAGGGTTTGGTCGCTTGAGCGAGGGTTGTTTTTCTATGTCTTCTGGCTCGATCCAGATTTGCTTCGCTCGAGCGAGCGACTGCGTCTGATCTAGACCTGAGGGCAGTGCTTATTCGCTTGAGCGAGATTTCCTTCGCTCGAGCGAGAGAGGTGTATGTTTTCGAGTTCCTTGCTCGAGCGAGCATTCTGTCGCTCGAGCATGCTTCAGGGTTGCAGACCTGAAGCATTGCATTCTTGGCTCGAGCGAGATAGGAATGTAAATTGAATTAAAATGGAAGTAGAATAAAAATAAAAATGGCTGTTGCATAAAATTAAAAATGGAAGTCCATTCAGGAAACCATTATACCATAACGATTTATTTGGAAATTAAATAAAAAAGGAAAATGAATAGAAATGAAAATTGAATAAAAACGGAAGCTGAATAAAAAAGAAAATAGAAGCAGCATAAAATTAAAAATGGAAGCCTATTCAAAAAACCACTATACCTTAACGATCTGTTTGGAAATCAAATAAAAAAAGGAAATTGTATAGAAA